>VWZZ01002701.1:783489-796509 GCA_013399095.1 Psophia crepitans
CGGACCCCCGGAGGTCCGGCCGGCCCCGCCGCAGGCGAGCGGAGCGGCTTCGCATTGCACGCCCGGGGGTCGCGGTGGAGCGCGGGTGGCGGGGCGGTGGGGGCAGCCGGCGTCCGACGGCACCTGCACTACGGCAGCCCCCGCCCCGGGCTCTTGCCGGAAAGTTTCTAGAACTCCTTAAAATGGGAAGTTGCATTTAAAAACCCAAGCTCCCGGATACCGGGCTGTCGTACCGCCACCGGCCCGGTCAGGCTGTTCGCCGTCCTGGCGACCTGCCCTTCCCGCAGCGCAGCGTGTGTGCGCGCCGCCACGGAAAACCCGCGCGGGCCTCCCTCGGGCTGCCGGCAGCTCTGCGGCCGGGTGTCGCAGGCACCGGCTCGGCTACCCGTGCCCGGCACGCTGCGGCCGGTGGCACAGGCTCGGCCCCCTGCGAGTTGGCTGCGGAGAAAATGGGTTTGCAGTGCCTCGGTTGTTGGGGGCGCGTGGTTTGGGATTTGGGGTGGGTTTGGTTGGTTTCTTTTTTATTTCGTTGAACTCCCTCCAAACTTTGGGAAGCACCACATTCCGGCCACCACTTACTTCACAAGGATCAAGCAAAAGCATGGTTACTTTTTAAATTTTTTGTTGGGAAATCCAGTGTGTGGGAAAAAAGCCCACTCCAGTTGTGGGTGTGTTGGCAAGAGCAGCTGTTCTCCAGGAGCGCGCCTTTGCTGGGCAGATTTTTGGGATGCAGGTGCTGCATGCATCCATACGCTGGAAGGTTCCAGAACGGTGCCACCGCCCGTTCCCCCAGCAGGGTGGGCGCTGCCCGCTCTGCAGGAGCACCCCAGAGCACCCACCTCACTAGGGACTGCGCAAGGGGAGTGAGCAGTCGGGCTTCCACACCGATATGGCATGTCTCGCTGTAACCCGGAGGGGGGATGACAGTGTAAACCTTCTGCGCTGGGTGTGTGTGGTGAGGAGGAGAGCTCAGCTTCCCTCGTGCAGTCGTGGTTTGGTGACCAAGCTGTAGTCATCATTAACGGGGAGCCACCAGAAAACGCTTTTGCTGTGCTGCTTCTGCTGAAGTGGTTTTGAGAAACCCAGGTTGCTGTGACCTGTAAGAAGTTAGAAATGGCGATAGTTGGTGATGCTGCCTTTTAACAAGCCCTCTCCTCCTGCAGTAGAGCACCAGCTCTCGTTGTAGCGCAGGCGTTAACACGCTTTATGCAGCAGGATGGGTTCTTTTTGCTTTCTAACAAACTAGACCAATTACACAAAATCAGATGAGAGGGGCGACCTACTTCGAGGGAGAAAAGGGAAAAAGAGAGGAGACCTTGATTTAGAAAGAGTGTTTGAGGAGACCTTGATTTCAGACGTCACCTTGGAGTGTCCTACCATTTGTCCTAACCAAGCAGGGCTATTACCTCCTGAAGGTGTGAAATGCATGGTGTAAAGGCTTGCTTATTTTTTTCTCCTTGCTGCTTTAGCAGGAAGGAAATAGTTACTCGTGAACATGCATTTGAGGTGTTTCTTAAACATTCTTGCGTTACAGCTGTAACATCAAGAGGTTAAAATACCTAGAACATTACTCTGTATCCCATCTGATATGATTCTATCTCTCTAACTGTATCTTTAAAATTAGTGCATCATTAGCAAAATTTTAGATGGTTCTGGGGAAGTGGGAATGTTTCCTGTTGAAAGTCACAAAGCCGACAAATAACATCTTCACAAATACCTGGGTCTTGCAGGTCTTCAACATGGTTGGCATTGCCACAGCTGCCTTCCCGCTTGCGGCTCAGTGCAACATGTAAGTAACAAGAGGTTCCTATGAATTTTTTGGGTGTGTGGATTTTGGTAGATTAATGGTTTCTTCCCACCTCTTTAAATAGGTGGGTTGATTGCGACAAGCGGGGAACATAGCATATTGCAGATGTTTTTGGTTGGGAGGCATCATGGGTAATATCTAAAAGGTTCTGCTTTTCATAGCCAAAAAAAAAAAACCTAACTAGGAGAGAATTTGCCTGTATTTCCAGTGCTTGCACCCATTCCCTGTGAAAGAATGAGGTATATCACAATTAATTTGTGGCAATCTTACGGCCTTTCTTGAGCCACTGAAATGTCAGAAGGTAGGTACCCCAAGGATTTAATTAATACCACTCAACAGTCAATGAATAGATGAAAACCACAAAGCAAAACGAAGGTATGGTAACAAATACAACTGATTTCATCTGAGAATGGTGCTTTTAATGTAATAAGAATATGAACTGTCTTACCAGCATGAAATGTCTACATATTAAATGCCTGTTCAGAAAGGAAGAGTTGGCTGCATTTCACCACAGGTTAAGTAATTCTGGGTTAATAGCATTCTGTCAAGTACATGCTGGGAAATATATTAATATAAGAAGTAATGATTCTTCTTAATTTGCCTGCATTTTACCTTGAAAAGAAGTCACATTTCTAAAAACTCTTAGTAGTGCATAGTTGTGTGATGGCTGATGGAGATGTAAAGTAGTTTTTCAAAAGATGTTGTGGAAGGGAGAAATAATGGATGCTTGTAAGATCAGTTTTAGAAATGGAAGGGAGGGGGGAACTGGGCCTTCCCGTGAGAACTGTCCTACCTGATTATTTTCCCTTTAATACGTTGGGTTAAATGATGCTCCATTTTGACTTGTGTTAACGTAATATTGTTGTTGCCTAGTCTTAGTCAGGCTTGTGTTGTAAAAGATAGATGAGGGCTACAAGTTCTTTTTAATTAAATTGCGTGTACGTAGCAAGACCTCGGAGAACATGATACTACTTAAAATTGTTTTGGAAACAGAAGATATTTTCTGTACTTTCGCAGCGTGTGTCTTCAGTATTTTCTCATGGTGTGTACTTGGTATTTAATGTTAAGGTATGGCTGCCTCAAATCGGTTACATAAATGGTGATTAAGTAAATGTGGCATTCTTTCGTAAGAAACTTGTCATTTAGTATTCTTATGAATTAGGTGGTTAAATTCACATGTTTATTAAAAAAAAAATCTTATAACTTAGAAACTTTATCCTTATGAAATCCAACGTTCTTTTCACATTGTGCATTTGTGTAGCAGTGGCAATACATGTGCAAGGGGAGAAAACAATATTTACTTCATCTTGTTTTAACCATCACAGTTAATGTCATATGCAAATAGAGTGAGGGTGTTGCAGGGAGAGTGTGTGTGTGAAAATCCTTCTCATAATATTTTTAGGAAAAATAATTCCCTTTTTTTGGGGGGGGGAGAGTGGGTGCTTTGGAGAAGGTGTGGGTTTAGTTTTGGTTGGTGGCTTAGTTTGGGGGTTTTTTTTCCTGGTAATTCTTAATTTTTAAAGAATTGGTTTCCTAGTTTAAGAAATCGGCGAGGGAGGGAGAGATGCCTGACGTTATTACAGGAGAATGTCAGTACTGTCCTGTTCCTTCATTGTTTCATTCATTGGGTCTTTCCTCCTCGTGTCTGACCTGCCGAAAGATTGTTTTGAATGGGGAGGGAAAGAAGAGAGTGTGCTTTGTAAGGCAGGCACATGTATCGGAGGGGGGGTGTGATTAGCAAACTGTAATACAGCCCTTTAGCCTAATGGAGTGAGGAGATGACAATTCTCAGCCAGCTGGGTGGGGCACAATGCAGTGCTAACTGTAAGCCTTTTGTCTCATAAAAATGTCTGAAACAAAGTGATTGCCTGGCAGTCAGCATCCCTCCTGACCTTTTTAAAGGCAGGAAAACAAAGTTGAGGGCTGTATCTTTCAGGCGCCAGCCGCTCTGTCGGGATTTTGGTGCGTTGCTGGAGAGCCACGACTCTTGCCGCTTTGGTTCCTATCGCAGCGTGGTTATTCGGAGTTTGAAAGATGGTTTGTGAAATAGAGCCTGTTGAAATGATGGAAGCCTCGAGCAAGAGAAAAGCCCTGTATACAGCTGCTAAACTACTTTGCCTGACTGTTTTGGTGGGGTTTTTTTTAAAGTCTCCTTTCTTGTCAGTGCAATGAATTAACTTCACAGGGTTGCTGGAAAATACAAATCTCGCTGGTCCTAAGCTGCGCTTTAAGTCTCTGTATTACTGAATAGTTGGAATTGCTAGATAATCACAAAAAACCTAGTGCATTATGTAAGTTAAATGTAGGCATTGTTTTAAAGCCTTCCTTTAATGACATGAGGCATTCATAAATGCTCTTGCTAGAAAAATGTATTTGAGCTTTTTTAAAATGCGGAAAATACTGCATGATTATTAAAAAACTTGTAGCATTTAATAAGCAGGATACTTGGCAAGGCGCTGTTGTGGTGGTTTTTTTAAAAGTCTAGAATGTAAAATAAAGTCTAACAATCCCAGATATGTATAAGCAGCTATTTATATTTTGCTAAATTTGAACCGTATAAAATATGTAGCCTGTGTAAGACTCCAGTAAGCCTGAATCTATTGAAAATTGTGGCGTACAAGGCTCTGATTCTTCCGATGCAGAAGATCATCGGTATGAGACGGATTTTACGTGGTTGTGAGGTACCTCGGAAATAATAAAACTAATATTTGTGCTGGTTTGTTAGTCCATTAAATGCACAATTGCTCCCATTGAACACGATTGAGGAGGTTCACTTACAAATTAATACTTGCTTTTAATGGTAGGTGACAGTATTGCCACTGAAATGCAGAATTCTCTGTGGTTTACACTTTCTGTAGAGGCAAACAATTTAATTTGCATGTATCGAAAGGAAAATGGTGGTTTCCTATCGCTCAGCGAGGACTGAATAGAAAACTGATGTGGTGATGTCTTAATGCTGGGGCACTGTTTTGCGAAGAATAGTGTATACACTGAAGTATCATCATAAAATTAGACAAACTTTAAAATGAGCAGTGAACGTTTCGAGACGCAGTTCTTTTCTGCTGCACTTAATATCTGAATGTTATAATGGATAGCGGAGTTAATAGAACTCGCTCAGGCTTATGTATTGTGTTATAGATAAAATAGGGAATAGGTTAAAGAGGGGAAATGAAGTGCCAGCCAGGAACAGATTTTTCTTAAGCTTACTCTAGGATATTCAAGGCTATACATGAAAAAGTATAAATGGTAAACGGTACATACTTATCATCTGAGCAGTATTGATCTAGACGAAAAGGAAACAAGTAAAAATCAGCGTTTTAAATAGAACTTAAAAATGAATCTCCAAGACTTTGAAACCTGTAATCAGTGTAAATTGGAGGGGAGGAGAAGGAAGGGATTGGGGGGAATGGTTGCAGGAGTAGAGCACATGCTCTACTTCAGCTCTGTATAAGGAAGGAGGTATCGTGATGGAGAACATAAAGCGACCACCTAAATTTACTGGATTTCAAATCAACTAGTAGCACTCGTGAATTATATGGGGTGTTTCTGCAAATCAGTGTGTTGCGTCTGTGCTTTGTTGGAGCAGCAAACCTATTTGCAAAGCTGTTTGTCACACTGTCGTTTTTATTATAATAGGGCTTATATGGAAATATTCCTGCAATGCATCTAAAGAAAAGACAAATGGCAGCACTTACAGGAGGTGGCAGATTATACCGCAATGTGTGTGTAGGGAGGAGGCGGTTGGTGGTGTGTTGTTTTCCCCCAGCCCCCTTACTAAAGAGGGATTGACGTTATTTTGTTTAAATACGGTGCATGTTACATTGGACTAATGTAAAGATTAACACAATAGGGCCCTTAACCTGGTTAAGGACTCTGGGTCCTGCCCCAAGGTAAATAATGAATACGGTTTTGTTTGCCCAGCGGGTCTTACTGTGTGGAAAAATAGCTGTGAGTCTGTTCTTTTTTTCCTTTTAACTGCTTGTCTCGCATATAAATCAATTAAAATAGGGCTGTTTTGGAAGAAGTTTGGCCTTTCTAGCAAGCTAAGACTTGGATTTTTTGTTGTTTTATTTCAGCTGAAGGGCTCGATCTCATTTTCATTTTTTTTAATACTTAAAGAGCAAAAACATCAATTTCAAGATAAAGAAATTGTGACCTGATTTTCTCTTGTGCTGTTCAACCTCTGTAGTGAATGTGGTCCTTAGTAATTCAGCAATATACTGTTAATTTTTGTGCAAATTTGGAATTTAATTTTTCTTAAAGCATTAGAGGGGGAAAACATGAACAAGAAGGCAGAGACGAGAAAAAGTAGTAATTTTTTTTTCCGCATTGGGAAAGCCCGCTTTTCCTGCTGGATAGGTTTAATTTCTCTGTCTTACCTACTAAGGGGTAGCACACCAAGGGACACAAGTCTTGGAGGATGACACAGGCTTTAAGTGCAGGAAGGTGCAAAGTTGGACCAAGTTCCTTGTTATCCTGATGGGTTGTACCTTCCCCCTGTGGACCCACCTGGTGATGGATAGCTCTGGCTGAGTTTTTGGCTGCTCTTTGAAAACCAGTGTTCATCTTGGAGGCTGACAAATAAGAAATAATTATTTTAAGGATTTAAAGTGCAAGTTTAAACTATAATGCTTCTGAAGATAGATCCAGCCTAGATTTAGACTGCAAAAAAAAGTTGTTTTGGTTAACTATCAAGGTAATGATGCTGTGGGCAATTTCAGAGCATAGTGAAGAAAAATGGCTGCCTCCAGTTGTCTTGGCTGTGCTTACAGCAGCAAGAGCTCTGCCCTAAATCCTTCATCAGTGCTAGTTCATGGTGCCATTAGCCAAGCTGAGAGCCCTTTACTTGCGCTTAGTCCATTCTTGAACTGCTCTGTTAGCACAAGCTCAGTGTTTTCACTCAGCTTGCTGATGTGCTGTGGATTCTCATCCTGAGCTGCTTGACTCAAGACCTCTTAAAACAAACGTTAACAAGGCTGAAACGAAAAGCGCTGGCATCACTGTGGCCGGGAGAATGGCACTTTTGACTGCAGTAGAGGCATCATGCAGCGGCTGCACATCCCCTTCCATTTGCATGGTGTTTTCCCAGAAATGCAGCGGGGAGGAAGGTCTGCAAGAGGCACTAGGAGAGAGGGTGTCTTACCACCTGCTTTCCAATTCAGCATTAGATAACTTAGCAGGACAGGATCACTCTAGCCTAAAGAGAGTAAAACCTGTCTAGCAGTTAGTGACTTCTGTAGCACAACTGCTTGGAGGTGATCAGGAGCCTTGCTGAGCCAGAGCAGGTACTAGAGCTTAGGACAGGGAGGAGATGCAAGTCACTCTTGAGGACTTGTGGGTTTACTGGAAGCCAGTGGAAAAATTCTTGGCATGCTGTGGTAGGTAGGTATTGTTTTGGTGAAGGTGCTGGTGGCTGTATCTTAAATCTCTGCTGTTGACTGCTCACCAGGTCCAAGTGAGCTGAGGAAGGACAGAACAGAAAACTGGAGAAAACCCAGGCATTTGCAGTGAGTTCTGCCCCGCTTTCCCCCCACCCCAGTATAGCTATGTTACTGGACCTGAGAGCCATTGAGGAGCATAGCCTAGAGAGCTTGGAGCTGGCACTGGCTGGGCAAAGCTTGCTCTTGAAGGGAAAGATAATGTTGCAGCTGATTCTGGAAATACTGCCTCGTCACATCTTCCAGTGGTTTCTAGCTAGGCTGTTAAACAAAACCCCCAACTGCATCGCCCATATTTTCCTTCAAAGTTTCCTCTTTAAAAGTTAGAGGCACTGCCTGGTGACTAACTGTGGGATTGCAGGCTGGATGTACGGGGGACTTAAGACAGCTCAGTCTGTCACAGATGCCAAGCCTGACCTTGGACACTTAGATAAGCTTCCCTTCAGCATCGCTTTTCTGGCAAAGAATTGGGTGATGTGGTGGGAATGGTGTTTATTGACTCAGTGTGAGCGTGCTGTGAGGTGTAATGTTTGTAAAGATGTTTGTGATCCTTTGGGAAGAAGTGCAGTGTGCTCCTGGCTGGCACTCCCATTTGATAGTCCCCTCCGTAGGGGCGAGGTGGGAAGTGTGGTTTGAATCTCCTCTCCTCCAAACCTGCTCACCATGGGCTCCTTCAAAAAATGGGGATGGCTTTCCTGGACAAGTAGTTTTATCCTGAGAGCGTTTGAATGCGTTACCCAGCTGGCTGTCAATATTGCAGCCTCCGTTTGGGGGAAGAAAGGGTTTTTTTTCTGTTGTGTTTTAAGCGAAGGTGATGTCTACTGGCCAGAGAAGTGACTGGGAAGTGCTGTGCATTCTGTGGCCCGCAAAGGGGGCTTTGATGCTGCTTGGAGCTGAGCAGCCGGAGCATGGATGGGATTTGCTGCTGTGAGTGATGTGCCCTCTTCCCTCTGTGGTGTGCTCAGCGGGAAGGCTCCACATCTGCCTGCGGCTTTCGCCCATGGACAGCATCACTTGCTGGATTATGGAGGCTGTCATTTATCATCACTATCTCTGACTGTAAAAGACAGTCCAGTGCTCTTGACAAAGCAACGGGAGGATTGGCTATGGTCGAGAAACAGCTTGCAGGGTTGGCAGGCTTTTTGTAAGTAGGAAAGTGATTTCAAAGGAAGAAAAGGAGATTGAGAGGGAAGGAACAACCCCCAAAGACCTACAGCAGCAACTTTGCAGTTGCATAGAGAGTTAAAATTTGCGTGGAGAATGAAAAGTGGTATAAATAAATGTGCCAGAGCACAATTAGGGATAGGAATTGAACAACAATAAGCAGGAGGACATGTGTTTAGAAGGGTCAGCAGCATTAAGATTCCTGACAGGGAAAGCCATGAGAAGCGAGTAGTATTCTGGGTGGGAAGGTGAGCATATATGAGAAAAGGGAATGGGTGGGTCACCCGGGTGCCGCAGGGGGCTCACTGGGGCTCGTGAGCGTATCAGACACAGGGGACCCAGGAGCACAATTCTCACCCTCAGTGTGCCAAGAGGCTGGTGTCCCAATGGACAGCAAGCAGCCTGTTTAAGGGTGCAAAGGGTTGAATGGTAATAGGATTAACAGCACTTCGCAATCTAAAAACCAACAAGTCCTGGTACTTGCTAGCTCAATTCTATTCCTGTCAAAATCTGCTGGATTTTTGCTTTTGGCTTCATCAGGTACAACTGCTACACTGAAAGTCACCTCACAGTGGGTAAACTGCACAGGCTCACCAGCAGCCTCCCTTAGAAATGTGTTGAGCACTTGTGTACCTACTTACACCGGGGGCTGTGGTGCCCTGTACTGTTTGTGCTTTTTTTATGGCTTGTCTACTCGTGCAGGTCCAGAGACCTCCTGGTTTTCTTTCAGGTACATTTTCAGCGACATTAAAGTGGTGGTATAAAGCCCATCTGCCTAAACCGTACTGATACGGTTTAAAAGGTAATCCAACAGTGTTAGGGAAACAGGTTGGAGGCCACAAAGGAATTCAGCAAACCCTTCTATTGGAAACCAGAGTCCAAAGGGGCATCCAGCAACATGCGGTGTGTTAGTAGGCAAGTGCTCTGGGAAAGCCTCTGCTGCAGCCTGGTACCTGTACTGCCCCAGTGATACACGCAGGACCTCCGGTCACTGCGAGCAGTTGTAGGAGAGCAGCCACTGACTTTGTGCCTCCTGTGTCTGTCGTGCATTAAATCCTTGTGAGGCTTGGCCAAAGCATGTGGTGACTTGCAGCGGAGCAAGCCTGTGGGGCTGGGTTGTGAGTCCCTTCTCCCATATCGCACTGCCATCGCCAGCGAGGTGCCTTAAGAGCCACTAACCTGCTCTCTCATGGAAGGCGTGTTTGGGGTTTTTCCTATTGACTGTCAGCTCCTGCCCAGTCACATAATCCGCTGCCCGGGTGTTTCTCAGTTGCCATCTCTGTCCCGATGACTTCCCTTCACGGCTCACCTTGTTCCTGCCTGGCTGCTGCTGTGCCTGCAGCAGATCTGGGCCCTGTCACAGGCAGGCATCCTCATGCAGCGGTGCTGCGAATAGCAGATGGCACAAGAACTCATGTCTTCAATGCGTCCCAGAAGAGGCGCAAGTGCAAGTTCAGGCTCCTTAGGAGCAGGGATTTCTGAAAACACGTATCTGATGAGCAGCAATGGCAGCAGCAGCAGGAGAAAGCTTCTGTAGGTATCTCCACCCACACCCCGTTTCAAAATAGTAACGAGAACATTCAGCAGTTGGTAGTCTAATGTGTCCTGGGATATACAGACTCTTTTTTTTTTTTTTTAAAGCTGGCTTTGCTGGTTACTCAAGAATCATGTGATCGGAAATTAAAAGGGTTTTATTTTTCTGCATCATGAAGGTTAAAGTGGCAACAGTTTCTTTGTGCTGTTTGACGCAGAACCTAGCCATAGCCCTAGAGCACCGCAGCTTCCCTTCGCTGGTGTGTGGCTGGTGGATGATAACATATCAAATACCAAGGAACATCTGAAACAAAAGCTCTTTTTAAAACAAATAAAAAGTGCCCTATGCCAAACCTCAGAGGCCATAGCATTGCTGGTTCTCAAACTGTTTTGCCCTGTTGGGTTAGGATTGGAAAGTACGTTAGATGTGTGTACTCTGTCAGGGAAACAGAAAAGACAGAGTAAACCCTCTACTGCTGCTTGCAAAAATACTCTGGGCTAAGTCAAGCCATTCCTTAACTCCACCCATCCTGAAACTTGGGGAAAAACACCTTTCCTGGGACTCTAATGAGGTCAGAAGGTGTAACTTTGATGCAGAGGGAAAGGGCTGCCTTGCTGGCTGTAAGGTTGCCTATGGCTTACCTGCTGTTACAGTGTAGTCAAGTTGCTGCTACAACCTCATGAAAAAATTGGTGAGCCCCCAGACTTTTGGGAATACAAAGTTGAGGTGATGCAGGAGATGTGTCTGACTGGCAGGAAAAGGGACATGGGCTGCTTTGCAGGTACCTGTTCTCGCTTTGTCTGCATCTTGCTGTACGTTGCTTGTTTATGTTATAAATAGATCAAGTCGGGAACATGCCTCATTTATACAAATCTGCAAAAAACCACAGTATGCATCTGGGTGTTGTGTGGCTAACCTACAAGGGTTTTTGTTCTTGTATCTGTTTCTGGAGGGGCCGGGCCCTGCGTGTGATCTGCAGCGCTAACGGGAGCGTAGGCGAGAAATGAAAGGCAGCAGGGCCTTCATGCAGGGCAGGAGGGGAACAGCCTTTCTGCAGCTTTTGGCCAGGCCAAAAGGAGTTTAACCTTGCGGACTCGGAGCTGTCGCGGGATTTGAGTGGGTGAGATGAGGAGCGCATGGTTTGACAAACCGGCATTAGGGGTTAATGCCGCCTGGAGCGTTTTGACCCCACAGGCAGGTGTCGGGCTGGTGGGAAGAGGAGCCTGACATGGTTTTGTTCTTTCTTGTCTGCCCTTGTGTCCCAGGGTTGATCAGCCGGGTCTAAAACCATGCTCCGGAGGCTGTGCCCTCTCCCGTAACAGAGGGAGCAGGGTGAGGCCCCTCATCTGCTGGCAGCATCCCAAGGGGGAGCTGCAGGGTGCTGAGGCATCCCAACCTGGGGACTCCCCACGCTCTGGGTAACGCAGCTCTGCCCACAGCCCTTCTCCCTCCCTTAAAAATAAACCCTCAGGGGACTCAATAAAAGGTGAAACCCAATGTAGTAATTCTGGAGAACGGGTAATATTTTATTATTGGGAAGAAATCGTCCGTCTGTGTGAGCAGGAAAAAGGAAGATGCGAGAGCGAGCGTGTTCGGTGAGGACGGCAGGGTGTGGCTCAAGCATCAGTAACAAATGCTGGAAGAAAAAATGCTCTTTGTTCTGCAGTCAGGTGGGTTGACAACTATTCTCACCCATCCCTGGCATGCATAACACCCAATGCAATTAAAAGATTCGGGAAGGCTTGACATACGGAAACTGCTGCAAATGCAGCAAGCGAAGAGATTCAGCCTGGAATCTGCTGCTCTGGTGGTTTTTTTCCTTTTTTCTTTTTAAACAATTATGTTCCAAAGCTTGTTGGTATCAGATTCAGCATATTTGTTTCATACAGCTGCATTGGTTTAATATCAATGTTTTGCATGTTTAATGCTTCAAATGGTAAGTTAAAGCTTGCTAGCACTAAAATTTATACAGGCCTCCATGCAACTAGAATCAGACCAAAGTGTGCATTAAAGTGTATTAAAAATGTGTACATCCGTATATGCGTGCAGTACAGCAAATTGATTCATAATGACAGGCTTGCTAATCAGAAAATAATTTCAAAGCTATTCCTTTTAATCTATCCTCATTTGTCTGGCAGGTTTAATAACTCTTTTTAAAAGATCAAATAAATAGAAGATAAAAATACATTCACAGTTGCTTTTAGGTTGTTACAGGCTAAAGCAATATCTTGAGCTTAAAAAACCTTGCCCTCTTTTTTTATGCTTTGTTCATTCTGTTGTAAGTTGGTGTGATTAAGTGACTAAAATGTCTTTTCACACACCCTCCCCCCCCATCAGAACTAAAACTTGATCTCTGCAGTTGCTGGCAAGAAGTGAAATCCTTGTGTAAGTGAAATACTATGAACTTTTTGTAGAAAAGCAAGCGGGACCGAAGATACAGAGCAATGAAAAGAGGATATGACCAATACCTATCTCCTCTCTTCCGATTTTCAGTAAGTTCTTTTAAGCTCAGGGTCAGGAATTTGGACAGTTACTTGTTTTGCACGTCTGTATAAATAGACATATATTTTCATATCTTCTAAAAATGTCTTATTTCTTTTTCTGGGAGAAAGAGGAATCTACTTGCACATTTACATCTTGTGACATTTCCTTACAACTGCACGCTGGCGTATGCACTGCTAGAGGCCAGCCCATCATTTCTTGGTAAAAAGAACCTTTCAGCTCGGTTACCTCCTGTAGAGAGCTAATTTTCCAGCAGTCAGGCTTGATCTGGATAAATAATTAGAGAGCGCGCGCGAGAGATGAAGATGATCACATCAGCGCTGTCTGTAATTCAGTTAATACAGCCAGACCCTGTGATTTCGCGTCTGCAGCGTACTTGCGTGGTCTCAAAAGCCGCAGAGGCGAGCAAGCAACAAAGCCAATCGGTTACATTTGTCTTGGAAGAATTAGCAGCACTTTTCATTCATTTGTCAAAAGCCAGCAAACAGCTGCAGCATGCATCTGCAACACGAGAAGGTGATTCTTGACACGTTCGCTCTCCCCCCTCCCTCCCCCCCAATATTCAAAAATTTCAT
>VWZZ01002701.1:796561-862000 GCA_013399095.1 Psophia crepitans
AATATGCAAAAATTTCATCCCGCAATTAATGCTGGGGTATTGCGGTCCTTAAGGATAGCTTTTTTCTTTGCGCTTTGAGACCTTGCAGTGTCTTCATGTTTGACTTAAAATTGGTGTCTCGTATAGCGGAGTCAAAGCTGACTAGGTGAAGCCTACCAGTTTGGCATTTCTTGATTTTTATTATTATTTTTAATTTTGAACAGCTTTTTAAAAGAAATAAATTTATCTGATAGCAATACTAAACTGCAGAGAAGATGTGCCTGGTTCTTTGAGTAAGCAGTAGCATTTCACATGACTCTTAACGTGACTGGAAGAGATCCAGTTAAAGCAAACTACGTTCTTGTACAGTCTTTGAGGATACGTTTGTCATTGGATGCAAATTTGTTCCTCCTGCGTACAGTGCTGTGAAGGGGTTAAAAATACATCTTTGGTTCACTTTATTCCCAGTGGAAGCTCCATTGCGTTTATACATGGATCAGATTAAAATAGGTCAATATCTTTTGTGGAAGGTCTTTTGACACTTTGGTGCATGACTGCAGTACACCTACCTTGAGGATGAATGGACCTGGAGGAAATCCATGCATTAACAAAAACACAGCCTAGGGATACTTTAGGATCACATTCCTTTATTCATCAACTAAATCAAAGGCTTGACAGAGGATACTTTGTCATTGAGTCAGTCTAAATAATACTTTTTGAGGTGACAGATCAGTTCTGCTGAAGAAATAAACCTATGTATTTAGATAGGGAAGAAACGTCTGAACGGCGTGGGGTTGTACTGTTCTTTACTCTGCATTGTTCGCATTAATATGCATGTATATGCTCTAACTGAAATTTTTCAGAACCTTATTAAAAAGAAAATTGTGTATTAAGGAATTGCCTTATGGCAGGAAGTCTTTGTCTGCCCGTTTGCTTTATTGCGGTTGTTTATTGCCTTGAATCGATTTTGTCTACCAAATCAGTATATTGAGGATGGCTGGGGAAGGCAGGGCGGGGGGTGCAGTTCTGCAGTTAGCAGGACCAAGAAGCTGTTTGCTGCCTCACGGTGTGTCGGGTTTTTTGCTATCTTCTTTTTTTTTAAAAAAAAAAAAAACACTACACCACCTTGGAATTTCCATATTATAAAGAGGAAGAGGCTTCTTTTCGATATAATGGCGCCATTAACATCTATTAATAATGCAGACAGGGTAAGTAGCTGGAGTTGGAGCTCCCTGGGGGCCTCGTAAAACAGATGTGCACTATATCTTCCCGGATTTGAGAGCTGCTGGGGTCGAGGGGGTCGCTGTGGTTCCCGTTTATTTCCTCTGGCAGCGGTTTTCTAATTTGAGCACCTCTGTCTCCTGGCTACAGTTGCCTGCTGCGATGTGGAGGGGGTGTTCGCGCATTGTCATGCCTGCTGCCGGAAAAAGGGGCACGAGCAGAGTCACCTCTGCCTCTGCGCTGCCTGCCGGCTCGCTTCGCGCTCGGCGCTGTCTTCAGATGTGTTTTCTGCTCAAGGTGGTGGAGCCGGGCTCTTTTGTTGTTCTTTTTTTTTTAAAAAAAAAATTATTTATTTCCCCCCTAAAAGAAATCAAGGTAAGTATTTCTTCCTCCTCATAGCTACAGATTTGATTTTTATTGTTTGCATGGAAAGGAAGAATTATTTCAGCTTGCGTGTAGTGTATCGCTTGAGGTGAGGTCTAGCCCCCGGTGGGAAATGTAGTTGCCATATTCCCTTTTTCAAGATTAAGCTTCTCAGTTTTAATTGAATATATTCACGGTGCTGCCTCTGAATAGAGTGTGCTGCATGTTCTTTCTATGGCTGGCTGCATTGAACTTGCAGAGGGTGGGGTATACCAGAAGGACTTAAAATATTTCTTTTTTTTGTGCTATTTCTTTAATTGCCGATTACTCCGCAGAAGTAGCGATAAAATACTAGTGGCCATAGTGTATGGCAAAAAGTCTTTATGATCAGTATTGTATCAGATGTATTCACATCACACGGGTTTAGGATTTCCTTCAGTCAAACATGAGCTGTGATGGTCTGTCCTTGTGTGCACTTGTATTGCAGCACAGTCTTGCTGTGTGTGTTTAAATGTAGAGGTATGCACTTTTACTAGCTTGTCACAGATGTGAGGGGGGGGGGAAATCCTGGTATCGGGTCCAGATCATTTTCAGCTGCTTCCCTCCGTTGCTGATTACAGCTCAAAGTTTTAGAAGCTTGCAGAAAGGTAATGTAACTCTGTGGGAAGGAGCAGACAGAACAGTTATTTCTCCACCTCTTTTATTCTTCCATTACTATGTATGCAAATGACCATTAGTCTCTCGCTGCGAAGAATACTGTATTATATAGGGAAGCATAATTTCTGCTGTACATCCTACAGTAATACCCTCAGCTGAGAATCAGGTTGCATCTGTCTTTTCAGAAGGATAAAGGTACATCAGGTAGAAGGAAGCAGAGGCGTGAGCAGGATTTTTTCAGAAGTGCTGCATAAGCCAATCTACGGGGTTTCGGCAGGCAGCCTTCAGAACGGGGAGGGTGGACCTTACTCTTTCCCTAAATTCACTGAAAACTTACAATATTTGTTTTACCACACACTTAAAAACCCTTTGCTGTACTGCTTTCTTACTATATACTAAGACACTGAGTATTTATTGCTTGCCTGTCCTTGTGACTGCGCACTGACATAGCCGGCGCTTCACTCAAACTGGTACTGTGGGATTGCTACCAGACCTGTGTTAAATTGGGGGGGGGGAATGGATGTCTTAACTTGACTACCTGGCATGTTCTAAAAGCATAAATATTTCTAACATTGGTTTCTCAGATGTTTTCTTCTCTAATAGTGTCCAAATACAAAAGATGGAAATTAAATTATTAAAAAATTGTGTGCAAAACTTGGACGAAAAAAGACTTAAAAGCAAAACTACACTTTTGTATAAAAACTTTGTTATTTTTCTCTATTATTAGATCCAGGCTATACTTGCAGATAGTTGTCTTTTTTAAATGTATTGATTGATCCTGTTCTTTCTGGTAAAATTCCAGTGTAATACTAATATCTGTTAGACTCCAAATGTAAATGTTTTGTAAAATCTGCGCCTTTAAATTAAGTAATTAATTGCATACAACTTTAAAACAAGTACATTCGCAAATAACATTTTAAAACAGCCATTTTTCTTGGGAAAACTTGCTGTCTGTTACCTCTGGTAGTTTTGTTTGCCGAATAACAAAACATTTGCCCTCTCTCACAGAAGAGGTCAATAGGGCTCATAATTGACAGGTTCAAAAGAACAATAAAATACCATGTGTTTTTAATCAGATACTTGAGTCAATGGTTTTTATTGATATTTTGCTAACTTATAGTCTGTTTGATAAATTCTGTTATGTATTTATACAATATCTGTAAGTTTCAGCCCTTTTTTTAATGAAATCAGTGCGTCAAGCTATGACTGCTGTTGGTACTTAATGATTCCTTTTCTCCTGGTTCTCTAAAATAATCCTTTCAGAATTAATTGAAGACCTAAACATTAATCGGCATCAGGAGAGACAGTAGGACTGAACTATATGCTTTGTAGCTTACCTATTGTTTGTTAAAACAAAACCCAACAAACCTGAAACCGTTGTTTTTGTTTGTGGCATCAGTCATTTATTTGGGCCCCATTTGGATAATGAATGGCAAATTTTACATCTGAAATCAGTTCAGATGTGTAATATTTGGTGGTTTAATATTTAATGACTAATTACAATGGAGATTATATGTAAAATTTTTCTTTGCCCTGTTAAGAGTTCCTGTGTGAAATGAAGACAGACTGTGGATTTGGTGGTGTTGGTGTACATTTTAGCGTACGTTTTCTCCTTATTTTCCTGCAAGGGGAAAATGCATACACAGATCCAATCAGTAATAGGAGACAGTAATTTTAATGACTTTTATACTAGATCGTCATCTGGATGATGAAAACCTTTTTTAAGGTAGGATAATAAAGCTAGAAGCAAAATGGTCCACTTAGGGAACTTCACTGTAGAATATAAAAATGCATTGCTAGAAGTCAGGCTTCTGCATTCTTTGGGAAACAAAGGAAAGATCCTCTTTCCTTTGTTAACGGTATTTATCATTAACTCATTAGTTGCTGAAGGCAGAGATGAAATGTTGGAGGGATTAGAGATGATCCAGTGGTAAAATTCACATAGGTTCTTGGAAGGGCATGCCTGTGTGCTGGTATTTTGCAGATAAAATACACTCAAAAATACCTAAGCTGCAGGCATTGCTCCTCCTCAGTGCTCCTTAAAGAACACTGAATTTTTATCCTGGGTTGATGTGTGCATTTAATACCCTCTAAATAAAGAGGAACAATTGCATGATTCCTTTTTATCTGAACTTTGGATGCGCCCTTAGGTAAAATGGAAATGCTTTGTGAGGCATCCATGAGAAGGAAACAAAGTCGAAGGCCTGCTTTATATGACAAGCTGTGATTTGGCCTCTTCTGAAAGTGTAATTGTAATTTTGGCTGAGCAGTCTTAATTTTTTGAAAGTTAGTCTTTTTTTAAGTGCTTGTCTGCAAAGCAGGAGCAATTATGGGTTGATACAGTACAGTATGTGAAATATATATAGGTCTTTTCCTTTTTAAATTATCTCCTCTTTCCTTTTTGTTATATGTTGAGGGAAAGGATATGTCCACGATATGAAGAATATTTTTCCTTTTCTTTAGGTAGGTGTAGCGCTTCTCCATAACACATTCCTTGCTTTTTCCAAGTCCAGTGAGTTCTCTAATTGAATTTTAAAGAACAGTGTTTCGGTGGATGCTTCACTACATTGTGCATTGCTTACATAGGGCTTACAAATCCACAAATAATTTGCACAATTTCTTTTCTTTATTCTCATTAAATAATATGTACATGTTCCTTGAACTTTCTGTTAAGTCTTCCTTTTAGCGACTCTCATATTTTTGTGGGAGATCTTGCAAACCTCTAACCAGGATCCTTACTGTAGCTGGCTTATAACATCCAGCATGTTGATGTGAGGGGAGGAGCAGAAGTCTAACGGCTCACACGCCAGACACCCACGCTGATTGCAATAGAGGAAACTCTGTACAGCAGCAAAACAGAGTAGTAAATACAGAGTAAGAAATCTTGAAAACGTGGCAAGTTATAATTACAGAGAAGGGACCTGCCTTGAGCTGAATACTTTCTTCTGTATGTATAATCTGTGAGATTATCTGCAGGGGAAAACACTCAAATTTGTTTTGTATTTACTTTTTATAAATATGCTTCTGTCTCCTGACTTCTGATTGACCTCAAAAGGAGGACTCACACGCAGGTAGCAAGGATGTAGGGGGACAGTGCTTCCAGGACCCTTTCTGAGTTTCCCCGTGCAGGAATTTGAATTACTTCTCTCAGAATATTCCATCAGGGAAAAGATTTGGATCGCAGACTGATATAAATTAGTTACTTATCGAATGTGCCTGGAAAGACAGGAGGCTGCATTTGTGTACAGAATAGGAGACAACTACTGATTAATTATGCTATAAAGCACACATGGCTTATAAATTTGTGCATGATAAATGCCTGTATTGTACACCCTTTTCCACTTTATCCGTGGACAACCCATTCATTCATCTCCCTGAGGACCGCTGCAAATGTTCCAAACGCCCAGCCCTTTTAAAATAAAATAAAACCTGCCAACATAGTGGAGATTTTTTCTTTCTTCCTTGCTGAAATGGTGAATTCTCCCCTCTGCAGATCATGCCTGTTTGTTGCTTAAAGGGATTTGAAAGTGTTTGGCACGTTGTAAGCAGCCTGACCCGAAGGAACAGGGGGCGGGGACCCCCACGCTGGCTGCGGGGCGCAGCCTTTGCCGCTGCGGGTGAGGTGAGCGCTGGGCTGTGCATAGGAAAGAGCTGGGGGATCCTGTGGGTAGAGCCCCTCACCTCCATCCCTTTTACAGCCTCTGCTCTTGGGACCCAAATAGGAAGGGCTTGAAGGAGTTAAGAAAATGTGACTTTGTACCAACTTGCCTTGCATGTCTGCGTTGCCTAAATTGTGTGTTTTATTGAAAGGGGAAGTCACTTTCCTGACACTGTAGCTGCTTTTCTCTGACCTTCCCTGAAGGACACCTGTTATCCCAAAGGTATGGCTTTCTTCCTTGAGGAAATAACATTGCTGTTCCTCCCTCCTGCTTGTTTTATACCCCAGCACTTAATTTCTGTGAGATTCAACGTATCTTCTTTGTGTGTTTAGACCATGAATGCTGCATAGGGAGATTAAACTACTGTGCAAGACAATTATGCGTACATGAAACTCTTCATTAGCCTCCATACTAAAGAAAGGAGAAAATAGATGTCATGGAAAAATTTCTGCCCAGTTTTGCTTCTGCAGCAGACGAGTGGGAGTGTTGAAGTACCTCTTCTGACTCCAGAGCGGCAGTGTGCGGGTTTTCAGGCAAACCTCATCTGCAGTGCCAGATGAAGAGGGACTGCAGTACGCAACCAGCCTGGTTGCATGGCCAAACCGGGAGCTGGGGTACCTCTCGAGTGAAGGAGGTGTCTCCAGGCCCGAGATCTCCGTGCATCTGCATTGCTTCCTCCATGACCCTATGAAACAAAGCAGCAGAGCCTGATCCTTTCTGAGACTTGAAGTGCCCAGCGCTTGGTGAGGGAGGGTTCAGGTCTTGCATTCATGTTGAGTCACTGCCCAAAGCTGTGCCAGAAGCCTGCTGTGGCTGGCAAGGCAACACATCGCTTTCTGCTTGAACAGCAGAAGGGTTTTTCCTCAGTATCTTGCAGGCTCCTTGCTCTGTTGGAGTTGAACTTTGAACCATTTTAAATTCATAAAACATCTAGGAATATGCAGATTTTTCATATCAAAAGTCAAATCCAAGAGCCTATTTAATAGTATAAGTATTCTATAATTGGCTTGATTAGGCTAATATAAACTCCAAGTCACACTTCAGTGACATCGACTGTGACAACGGAAGTGACATTTCTGAATTGCCTTATTTTTAGGGGGAATGTTGATCATGGCTTTTTCAATTGTCGCTGTGGCATAATGCTCATAGACCAGCGTATTTCTGGCAAGCGTGACATGTCCCTTCTCTCCAGTTGCAGGCGTGTGGATGATCAGACTTGCTGCTCAGTAGGGTTCCTGCACTGACAAAATGCAGCGATGGCATTTCTGTCAACAGAAGCCCGTGGATTTTTTTTGTTCAACCTGTTCAGAATTAAAATATCTTGAGAAGCAGTTCTTGATTAGATACCAGTCTTTTTTTCTTCCTTGTCTTAGTAAAAAAGACCGCCAATATTAATGGGTAATGTCCATGGAGGAATGAATGGTCCAAGCATATAATAAAAGAGCATTAACACTGCAGCATCCTCAGCGGTGGACTACATGGTTTTTGATTCTGATGTAGTTTTCAAAGGATAACAGTTTCAAGTACTTGGCATCTAGAGAGGGGCAGTTCTTGCCACTATCTGTATCGCCGGTCCTGTGTAGCCTGCTGACTGGCAGAGTGATACTAGGTGTAGACAGCAATCTTCCCTGCGAAGTGCTCGGCAAGCATTTGCTGAGCCTGGCTTTAGATCTTGGGGGTTGTGTTAGCCTTGATAATAGGCCCCTAGTGTTCTTTAAGCTTATGTCCCGGCAGGCTTCATTCCCAACAGTCTATGAAGGCAATCTCTGAAAGTGTCCCCTAATCAAGAGGTAGTAGGCAATCTTTTTATTAAGGGAAAATTGCATAGTTTTGGTGAAATTTATTCTCTTTTAATGATTGTTTCACCTGCGTTTAAAATGATGCAGAAGATGGATGCAGAATAATTCTAATAATGAAAGAGATTTGAACAATTAACTTCTCATCTTGGAAGATCACCATGATTGGGGTACCACTCCCTGAAATAATCAATGCAAGATTTCTGTTTTGTCATACAGGAAGTACAACACGGATTGTGGCCAAGCAGATGGAGTGCTGTCATTGTCTCTCCCGATTGACTAGAAATGGCCATATCTACTGTTTTATTCTGTTCTCTTCACCTGGTATGTCTTAGCTTCGAAGGCCCTTGAGATACAGGCTGGTACTTTCTTGGTCCGTCTGATGGACGGTGCAGCGTTGGTTAGTTTGGCCAATAAATTCTGCTGTTACAGGTGTCATAAGTTGGCGAGACCTCAGCCTGGATAGAAACTTAATTAAATTGGCCTGTGCTTCCCTTTTGCTTCCTGTCTTTCAATCATTGATTGGATTTTTATCCAGTGTCTTCTAAGTAACTTGAAGGAATGCGGGTGTCTGTACAGAACGTGTCCTGCAATACAATACAATACATATCCAGCCTCCAGTGTACCCAGCCATTTGTGTAATAACTTAGCTTCATGTCCAGCCCTTAAATACTTTGCTTGATATATTTTATGCAAAAACAAACATTTAAACATAATTATTTTCCCTGTATATTCCTGCTGTATTTCCTTTCTAATAGGCTTCTTGAAACGAAGCCCATGATAAGTCTTTAACTCCTAAAAATCAGAGATTCTTGTCTGTCATTCTCATGATTACATGAGACAAAATCTACAAGAGAGATAGTCACTACAAATTTGGTCTAATCCAATTACTTGTCTTTGAAAATGGGGCTTGTTTGCACTTTATGGCTTTTGTGGTCTTAAATTCTGATGTTGAACATTGCCTGCCTCATCATCCTTGCTGATGGCAGAGGAAAAATGGTTTATTCCTAATTTAATATTTTCTATGCAAACATTCCAAAGCCTCCTTATCCTTAATGCTTTGGATGTGACAGGATGAAATCGCATGTGATTAACCAGGGTGGTATGTCTTGTTGCCTGCATAATCCAATGACAGTACCTACGTTCATCTAATATGTTGCAGCTCCAAGGTTAATTATCCAAGAGTAATAGTCACATTTAGTCTACTCGCATGTGTTGCAGAGTCTATTCGTCGTTGTTGCATCATCTTCCAGAAGACCATTTACTATGATAACTTTGTAATTTAAAAATTGTTTAATGGTTACGTTCAGGTGACAAGGAGCAAATAAGCTATTCTGTGTGCCCTACTTTATCTGAAATGTTGTTCTTGCCTAATCGGTGAATTTATTTAGTGTTCTAGTGTAAGACTTTTCTCTACAGTTTCCACCACAAAATTACGAGGCTGTGTTGTACACGGTTATAGCAGCCTGGATTACCTGTGTTGTGGTGAATCCAGCTTTCCTTTCAGCTTGATTGCTGTAAAGCTTGGAACATCGTTACAGCTGGAAAGATTGTTATCTGTTAATGCCTGGAAATTTGTTTGCTATCCAGAAGTCATGGGAATGTATTTCAATGCAAGCAAAAATGAACCAAAAATAGGAAGTTTTTAGCACAGTTTAACATTGTAGTGCATCAGCAGTCTTTAGATGTGTGTTGTTAGGTAGACGTGGTATGTCTACTCATTTAAGCTCACTTGAGCTTAAATCTTAAAGGATTTTGCATGCAGCTCTGTTTCTGTGTGTTTCTAGCAAAGATCTTTCACTAACAGCAAAGTTCATGTGTGTAGGGTTGTCTGAGACATAAGAGCACCTAGAAGTGACCACCCTGCAGAAGGCTCTTGTGAATTTTGAAGAAGTTTTTTCAATTCCTATTTCAGGACTGACCTGTGTTTGGATAATGAAAGGCTGTTGTTGGCTGAATGACTGACAGGTGTAAACTGTGTATATATATACATATATATATATACTGTATATCTCAGTTACCCAATTTAAAGTATGTTTTAAGCACCGGCACCAAGGATCCTGCTTAATTGTTTGTTTTCAAATAGATGTAGAAAGAAGAAAGATAGGTCTTTTCTACCCTTAAAATGACATGAAGAAAGAGCGGGAGAAGCACATGGATTAAGGGTCACCTAGACTGGAACATCTTCCAGGTGATCAAATGAAGTGCTTTTCTGCTTATTTCCGTTGCTCGGGGCTCTCAAAGGGTTTTCTGTTCCAGCTGTAGGTCTGTAAAACGTCTGCGCAGATGATCTCCTTAACGTAGCTGGTCAGTCGTCCTGGTTTTGCTTATATCTGAGGAAACGCTGTAGGAAATAGCAGTAGAGCTGGGCTCTGCGGTCATGCCCTAATACTTCACTTGCCAAATAATGCACACCCTTAATTACAAACTCAGCCACATTAAAAAAATTGTTGAGGGCTGCCATTTGTGCATGAGTTAAGTGTGTGATGCATTTGTTGTGGAGGCATGAGGTTGTAATTAGGGTTTTATATGATATTGTAAAAGGAGATTAATGTATAGTGTGTTTCCTTATCAGCAGGAACCAGTTCCCTGTGACAGCACTGAGCTGGTCCCCGTCCCCAGATGTGTGCAGTGCAGGCACTCGCAGGGGCGTGAGGAGCCCATCTAAAGGGTTTCCATTAAACAGAGTTCAAAAATACCAGAAAGGCAGAGGTTGGTAACATAAGAGCCAGGAGCGCTTTTTGGGCTTCATTTTAGGATTTCCTGATTTGCTAAAGTGGCAAAGTGCTCCCTGTCTGACCATGACGCGGTGCAGGGGTGCTTCACCAGGGCAGTCTGGGGGTACCTGGCCCCCCTTCAGAGAGGACCCCCAGGCTGCTGTTGGTAGCCCTGTTCTCCAGGCTGCGAGTCAGTGACAAGGGCTGGCCCGCTGGCGGCAGCGGCAGGGTGGTCCAGCCGGCTCTTGGGCCAGTTGCGTGGTAAGCAGGGGCACGCTGCGCCGCTCCTGTTAAACATCAGGGAGCTGCACGGAGGCATGACTGGGCAACTTCTAGTGAAATCTATCAGTCTTTTCTCTTCAGGGGTCTGCTGTGGTTCCTAAGCTTTGCAGCCCTGCAGAGCTCACACAGAAATTCCTGTTTCAACCTCAACCCATCACGGGCTAATTTCTCAAAGCTTTTTGCTCGTACATCCGTCTCCCCCATCCCACGCCTACACAAAAGTCTTTTATTGTTTTCTTCTTGCTGCCTTCCCCCAGCTTCTCCCGATACGAACTGAGCGGCACAGCGAAGGTGGTTATGAAATCTTTCGCATACGGGCAGGGTTGATGTTTTCTACATCTGTCCTTTATTGAGTCAGAATGGTATTTTTAACTTCATCTGCAAGTCTTGCTTTTTATGTCCAACACAATGGATGGGACGGGCCCAGCCCTCTGTACGCGCTCTCTGCTATTCTTTCTCTCCCTAGACGGGAAGCCCCCATTTCCCCATCTTGTTGACATAATTTCAGTATTCTTTAAAGCCACCCACATGCATATGTAAGTGGTTTGCTGAGCCGTGCATAATGTGGTCACTTGAATGCTTCTGGAACGCATAGGTATCGTGTGAAGATAATGATCCATATAAATGCATTTCCTAGCAAGAGACTCATCTACGGATGGTGTGCGTGTAGGTTGCCTTAAGCGTTGGAGCTGCTTTTGCGTTTCGTTCCTCTCTCCACTTGCTCAGCTTTAGATCCTTTTTTTCCAGCTTTATCTTTTTAAAAAGATTTTCTTTTGCTAGCTGCGTTAGAGATATTAATTGTACTCTACAGAAAGCCACAGTTAGGTGCATATGTATCAAAACCGACTACGTTCTTCATCTAGAGCAAAATTGCAGATTATTTTCTTTAGTGATTTGAGTGGTTGGTTGCTGCTCAGTGGGAGAAGAAAGTAGGACTGTTTCATGCAATTTCTACTTTTTTTTGTTTGTTTGAGGAAAAGTGTCAGGTTATTCACACGTGGTTCGTCCTGGGTCTGCAGCCTTCCAGAAAAGTTGTTCTGTTCTTAAGGAATACAGAAACAAGAAAACTATAGATTTGCAAAACTGTTAATTAAAATCAGCTCCGAAATAGATTGTCTTCTTTCTTTCTTTCTCAGTCAGACAACTGAGATAACTGACAATTTTAGATGTTGGTTGGTGAGGGGTGGAACTTCCTTTTCCTGTCCCTATGTATAAAAGCATGGCTTGTCTTTGATGTACCAGAACCTCATGGTTGAGTTATCCCCATGGCCGTCAGTCGTCTTACTCTGTCACTGTTCCTCCTGCTGCACAGCCCCATCATTTCCTGCTGACTCTGTGATTCATGCCCTTCAGATGCCTGAAGCTGGAGAGCAATTTCTGCAATTAGTCAGCATAAAAACTAGTATTGCCTTTGCTGTGGCCATATGAAGATTGCAGTCCCATGTCGTGAGTCGGGTCTGGGTTGGAAAGGAATCAGATCTTTGCATAGTAGAGGGTGTAGATACCACCAGTGTGGTCTTTTCAGGGCTGCTTAGGCTGATCTCACATTAACTGTCAATGCCAAACAGTGTTTTCTTATGTTCATCTCCATATTGAATTTCTGGGAAGCCTGTCATGACTTGTACCTTTAACCTGTTTGTTCACAAGGGCTGAAAGTTACTGCTGCATCCGTCTGCAGATCCCACATTTTCGGTATTGAATTGAAAACACATTAGGCAAAAAGGCATGCTTCTTGTTCATTAGATGTCATTAGTCTGAAAGTGCTTCATTTGAAGCATATTGCAAAAAATCTCCAAAATTAGACCAGTTCTTGGCTGGGAAATCCATAATTTCTCTGACCTCATGGCAACAGGAGAGTTCATGATTTCTTATGTGTGTGTTCTAGGAAAAACCTTACTGTAGAGTTGTGAACTATAAGATAGGGTAAGATTTAAAATAATCTCGAAGATATTTTCTCAGTCAAAACCAAAAGAAAGCAAGTGGTAAATTTTGATCCATGTAATCTTGCCTTCATTTTGGAACAACATCGCTTATGAAACTAAGCCTAATGGTCACAAACGAATGCTTTCATAAGTGTTGAAATTTAAAAAAATTAGCACAAATATACTCAGAAATGTGAACAGTAACTCAATTTAGAGAACCACGTTAACATTATTAATCAAAATACTGAAGACAGACTGCTGACAACACTTATCCATGTGCAGCATATTAGTGAAACAAGGAATGAGGCTTGTACTCGGAAATCATCTTTATACTGCAAAGCCAGGATGTATCCATCATGTCACTAAATGTCATTTACAATCCATTGTAGAATAAACTCCTGAGTTAACATTTTTGCACTGCAGACTGCCAGAAAAAGCAAGAAAGCTTTTTAATGCTGTTCATGATTTGAAAACATTCATAATTTGGGATCAGCATGAAAATACCGATAGAGCATCCGTATCAGAGTCTATGAATGAAGAGGATGCACCCCGAGAGAGTCCCTGATACACAGCAGATTATTGGGTTTTCGGGAGAATAAACGGATAAGCTTTTCTCTTAGCCAGATAGCCGCTAAGGCATTCTGCCTGGGGCTGAAGTGGCATTGGCATGAAATCAGGTTGTAAATCACATTGTGCATCACAATGCCTACCTCATTATTATGTGTATTCTAACTTCCAAATAATCTCTTTTCCAGAGCCTTCAAACTCTGCCTTACGTAGTCAAGCAAGACCTTTTTTTAAATGATTCAGCACATTTACACCTGTAAAAGGAAAGCTGTGACAGGGTTTTGTGACTCCTGAGCGGGCGGTTTATCTTCTACCAGTTGACCCAGAACATCAAGCTGGTGAAAAGCTTTAACCTTTCCTGCCTGGCAAGCCTTGGCTGCGTTTGTTCTGGTGCTGCAATGTCAAACTTTTAGCTCCCTCGTGGAAATAAATGTAGCACTGAAGAAAGGTGCCTGCCAGGGAACAGTGACCGGATTTTGGTATCTTCCTCTGCCAAGAGGATGGAGAAGCCATGCCAGCTTCTTCTAGCCTGTCGTGCTCTAAGGAGACTAAAGAGACAAGGATTTAATCTCAAAACAAGCAGTCATTGGCTTGTCTGCTAAGGTTGCCAGCGGTTTTAGGGGCAGGGGCACCCATCCCTTGCAAGAGCAGTGATCGTCCTGCTGGGTACGATGGGCCACCAAACAGCTGCCATGCACCGGTGACTTTTGGTCAAGGATTGTACCTTGCTAGGTAAAATATGCAAAGTTGTCATAACGCTTTTCTTTGAGTTCTGTAGGACATTTCTTAATGCAATCTGTGTGAAAAGTGATAGCTATTTGTCTATCTTCTGTCCCAGTGTATTTATTATATCATACTGTCCTATATGTATGTCACCAAACTTGTTCCTCATTTTCATTTTGGTCTGTGGATTCAGAACAGAATTCTGTCTTCTTTTGGATTTGTTGCTAATTCCTTTAGTGAGCAAGTAAGACCACAAAATCCATCCTAAGTATTGTTATCAATTAATATTTGAAGGAAAACTTAAAATACTTGCCTTCAAAACACTTTTGAGATGCCTGTAAGAAACAGTAATTTGTTCAGATGTATGTTAGTGAAGGATTCCTACCTGATCTCCATCACATCCACAGCAGTTTCCACATGTCATTTGCAAAAGGACAAGCCCTCAAGTTAAGCAAAGCCTACACACAGAAGTGTGTTGGTGAGTTCTGGTGCCAGTATAGATGCTGACACTTGATCCCTGTGTTTGACTGTGGCATTTAGCCCTTGCAGTGGACTTATACAAACCAGAGGTGGGAAACAAATGGGATCTCGATGATAACTTACCTGAGCAAGCAAAGACATGCAGGCACAAAAAGCCTTGTGCACTGGGCAGTGTTTACATTACAGCCAGAGTGTGTTCACAGGTTTAATTTTTAGATGCTAATTAAGAAAACAGATCTTTTTCACGAACCAGATTTGGAGTCTGTGTCTGCTCCTGTTGAAGTCAATAGGGGTTTTTCAGTTGACCTTGGTTCTGTGTCGGAAGAGATGAATATGATGCAAAAGAGAATACAAGGGAAAACTCCTGAAATTATCATTACCCCTTTTGATGTAATGTTAAACCACAAGCAATAATTTCTGTGACCTGTTAGCACGGTTGAAGAAGTCCACAGCAATGTGAAGGATAGCTAAAAATATGCTACCTGGCTTTTTTGCAGTAAATGTTAAGGTTCTAAGTTTGTTTTGGTTTTTTTTTTTAATTGTATTAAGTTTGAGTTGGAATACTACTTTGCAATAGGACAGATATTTGAAAATGTGTTTTCACTTTACTTCGTGCCACTGAACTAGGATTCAATGTCCCCTTTTACAGCTGGCTTCATCAATGTCACTTAGGTCAGAACCCCGGGGTGTAGCCCCCACGTTACCTAGCTGCGACATCATTTTCAGCTGCAAAAGAAATACAAACTCTGAAATGTAGGAGGAGGTGGAATAGACTGCAGGCTCTAGCCTATAATTGGGAGTCTTTGCTTTTATTTAAAAATGTCTCAGCAGAAGCTTTGTTGTTCATTTTTCCATATAAGTGGCTATATTCTCATTGTCTGCTGTTAAGAAGAATATTTTTAACAGCTATGGAAAGGTCCTTGGGGTCCATGTGTGTAATAATAATTTTTTTGCTCTTAAAGGAAATCATCTGTAAATCCCATTAGTTATCATTTTTCAATTTTCATCTTTCTAAGCATGATTTAACTTCAAGTGTTGCAGTTCTTAAATCTAATTAAAGAATCGCCTTTAGTTCCCATCAGAAAGTCGACCTACTGTAGATTGTTTGATTGAACGTCGGAGATGAACAAATTAAAGCCCATACCCGTTCTGGTATGAAAGAGCTACGAAGGATGTTCCTTGGGTGTAGAGCGGAGCTGAACGCGGCTGTCCTTCCCATGGGAGGTGCAGACCTGATCTCATGCCAGGGGGGCTACAGGAGGACCTGCTGGGATGGGCAGCGGATGGATGGAGGAGGCATGTTTCCCTCTAGCGCCGTTCGTCTGATGCCTTCCCGGGAGGTGATCCTTGCTGAGGGGAGAGAGCTGTGTGATCAGCCTTAACTCTGCCTTTCAGCCAGGGTCCCGTCCCAGTCGGCAGCAGCGGTCCCTCTCCCCATCAGCACGGTGTGTGGCTTCACCCTCCCCCTGCTGCTGCAGCCCCGCTTTGTGCTCTGCAATATCCAATAGCAGCATCCATGGAAACCGCCGCTGACGGGGGCTTGCGAAAGAATTTGTTAATTAAAAGATGTTTAAAATTATAATAAAGTCGCTATCTTAAATCCAGTGGGGATATTGCAAATGATATCCCACTCTGCCATCACTCTCCGAAGCTGAAATGCAGCTGGAGATGAAGTGCCCCTTCACACCCAGTTCTCATCTTCTGTTATCTTAGCACGCAGTCAGAGGGCATATATTAGTATTAAAATTAACCCAACCCTGTGACTACCTATAAATTCTGTTATCTGCCCCCCCAATCTAGCATGGGGCAGTGCGGGGCTTGTCCCAGCCCTTGGCGTGGGAGCCTCTTCAGTGCAGCCCTTCCCAAAGGCAAAGAGAAGATAAGAGGGGGCGAGTAAGAAGGGAAGGAAACTCAGTAGCCTGGAAAACAGAGCAGAATAACTGTAAAATGAATGTGAGAGCCAAGATCAGACTGGCTTCTTGCAGACCAAAGAGAAATAAAAAACCTAAAATCTCATTAGAAACCCGTGAGCGATTGAGCTGAGGAAAGGCCACGTGTGCTGAGTCCGGGGGTGTCTCGCGGGGAGTAACCGAAATTGTCTTTGTGTTTGAGGGCTGGGTGTGCGCTGCGGGTGAACCCGAGCAGCGTTTGCTGCCTTTGCGTGCAGGGATCGCACAGTGCGGGAGGGCTGCGAACCTGAGAAGTCAGCAGTCTCGGCTAAAAACAGCTCCAAGCGCCACGTAACAAACACCTAGGCGTTCTTTAGGAAAAGATGATGTTCCCTCTGCATGGAACAAAAGCAGGGAGAAGTAGGAGCCAGTAAGGACTGAGTAGAAGAGTTGATGCAGTTTTAATATGAGCCTCTGTCTGATCACTTCCCTAGGGTAATTAACCATGGCAGCCCTAAGGTCACGGGAGAGTCCGGGAGTGGGTGGGCAGAAGTATCAGCAAGGCAGCGCTTCCGCAGGAGCTCATTCTTCCAGTGGGGCCCGTGAGATGCGAGACTCCACGTAAACTCTGAGGAAAGGATATTTGGTGTTCTGGACACACAGGCAGAGGAGTTCAACCCCTGCTGTTTCAAGACTTCTTTACTAACATTTTTTGGCAGTTTTCCCTTTCCATCAGGGAACAGGCTGTGAGTAGTTCTTGCTAGCGTAAAGTAACTCTGGTAGCTGATACTCAGATTTGAAAGATTAAATGTGTGGCATGCAGAATAAAGAGAATTGTTGGTGTTTTCTGTTCAGCAAGAAAGGACAAACAACCTAGACATTGAAAATGAGATTTTTGCCCTTAACGTTATTTTCCCATATAAAAGAAAGGCCATATCTAATTTTTTTTTTTTTCCAAGGAAGATGTTAACTTTTTGTGAGGTCAAAACTTCTCAAATTCTTATCCCATTATGTCATTTTAATTGTTATCACAAATTGATCTTTTCTCCCAGCAGGAATAATTGGTTCTGGCCAATAACAAATCCTCATCTCGATTTCATTGGCTTGTATCTCGGGTAATACAAGAGACATTCTGCAACGGCTTAAAATATCCCTACTGGATAATGTAAGTAGACCACCAGATTAATCCAATTAAACTTTTTAACCTTTCAAAGTTAAAAACCAAGGATTTGGACACTGCCCACAAGCAGAACCGAACATGCTCAAGTCTTTTGACTGTGTATGCAAATGTTAACATCCACTTAAATGAAGATGCAGTTATCTCACTTGGTTATTTCTGTTTACTAGTGTCACCAAGTAATTAATTTTACGGTTAAAGTGAACGTATTAAAATGGAGAACTGCATCCCAGCAACATACCTGCAGTTAAACAATATTGCCCCTTTGTGTGTTGGGAATTTAAACCAGTCAATTTGTAATTTGTTTCCTAACCTCCAGGAGGAACAAAAATGAACTGTGCAGAGAAAGAAAAAGAGCATAAATTGTATTGGCCTGTCTTGCTGAGTGAAGTGATGGATAAAGAGTAATTCTCTGTGAACAGCGCGACTTATTTTATTGCAGAATGAAACAATGTGCTCAGAAAATGGTTGCTTGCTCTCTGTCTCTCTGGCATGGCTGTTTCCACGTCTAACACCTACCAGTGCCACTCACAAGGGCACTGATGGCAGCTGAAAGCTGCACTAAGAGGAAGGAAAACATTTCCATAAGCGAACAAAACCCCTGGATCCTCTGACAATGGCATGTAAAAAGCATGTGTTTGTGTTTCTGTTTTGCTAATGATGTGAAGTAGGAGTAGAAGGGGTTTTTTTAATACCTTCCCCCCCCCTCTTTAACGTGATGGGGTTGATGAGCAGAGGAAGACAGGAGGGAGCTCCAGAGCAATGCCCCGTCTCATTCGGACCACTGCCTACTGCAGATGTAGGAGCCTCTTGTCTTCTTCCCTATAAAAATAAGGCTCTTAATCAGTAACTAAATATTTTCCAAAAGTGTAAAAACAATGTGTTTGAAACAAGTATGAGCGTATGTTGATTTCACCTGATTTTACCAAACTAAACAAAGTTTTTGATTACTTTTTCTAATGCTTCATGTTACTTAAGTCGCATTCAGCAGTGCTGTTTCAGGTATGAGATATAGCAGAGAACTACTCTGGTACAGGCTCAGACCAGAGCCCCTTAGCACTGTGGCCTGAACAGAGGCTTGTTTTCCAAATTCACTGTAAAAGTCAGATGCAAATCCGGAGGTGAGAAAAACCCACCCGTTTTGCCAGCCATCAAGGCTGTGTTTAGGAAAGAGCCATCCCTGACTGCTCTGCAGAGCTTCTGCCTCAAGCAGAGACCAAATCGCGTGGTCTCTCATTTTCTGGTCCCTGGGGAGATGCTGAGCTGTTCGGTGGGGAGCAGTCGCGTTGTTGTGAATGTTTGCTGGGTTGTTTCAAGTCCGCGGCTGGATGTCAGGTTTGGGGGCAGGGCTGCTTGTTCCTCCCAGCTCTGCTTGCCGTGGCCGCTACGGACGGAGCGAGAGGCCGATGGTGAAGGTGGCGTTAAGTGCTCCGTCGGAGCAGTCACTGTGGGCAAGGCGACCCTTCCGCAGCCTTCCTGCGACCATCAATACCACTCGGCTTTCGCTGGGCATCATGCTTTCATGCAGGGTGCAGTTCCACAGGACAAGTGAAAAGGGTGGTGTTTAGGCAGGGACAATTCACTGCCCAAGCAGGGGACAACTCCTAAGGGGTGTCCCTTCTGCAGTCTGAAAGTTAGGAAGTGTCCCAAACTAGATGCAAGTTGACAGTGACATACTGTTGCAAGAAGATGACTTGCTGGGTGTGAATGATGTTGCACCCGTTAATTCATCCTTTTGAGGTAGATGGTATCATTAAGGACTCAACTGGAGTATTTGTGAGTTCGCTTTGGGGCACAGGACTTGCAAAAAGATAAAAGGTAGGGCCAAGGTTAAAAACACGAACCATGAGGAATTTAGAAAATAGGATGTAGGACAGCAAGTTGAAATAACGCAAGCTGTCATCGGGTCTCGTGGCTAGGGCGGTGCCACCCTGGAAGGTGTGAAAGCCTGCTGCAGAGAGGGGAGAAGCCTGTGATCTGTCTGCTGTGAGTTTGATAAAGAGGAGTAAGTTGAAGCGAGGTAAAGGTAGGTTAGATTTTTCAGAAAAAAGACTTCGCAAGGGGGAAGAGAGAAGCACCAGGTAGTCTGTCTGTGGCAGTGCTGGGGTCTCCAGCACCGGGGAGAGTTTGAGGAGAGCAGGACAAATGCTGGTCAGAAGGGATCTAGGTCACCAGTACTGCCATCAGGAGATGGGTGGGGTGCTCCCTGCAGTCTCTTTGAGCTATGTGATTCTCTCCTTCTTTATTTTTATGATAGTTAATGTTGGAAAACAGATGCAGATGTGAAAAGCAGGAACATACCTATGTCTGTTAACTGATCGGCACTGCGTGCGTGCGGGGACAGAGGTGGGCGATTCGGGAAGGCAGCTCTCCTAACCCGCTCGCCCCATCCCAGCAATTGCAGATGGCTGCATTAGTGGGTGGCCCTGCTTCTCTTGAAGACCTCCCCTTCTTTGCATGTTAATAACTTCTTAAATTTTTCCAACGCATTTGATTATGGGATTTGTACTGGTGGCTAAGTAGTATTTTTGTATCTGATGTACGCTGCATAGAAATAATATCAGCACATCTTCCAGCCTGGATTCTGCATTGCCTCGTTGGGTTTTTTTGTCATGTGTCAGGTCACTAACATCACTTCAGTAGGGTTTTATAATTGCATTTAATATGTCACTTACTATGCACGCCTCATCTGATTTCTGTGGTAATAATGAGATAATTTATCTTTGCTGGGTTGCACAGTCAGTTGTGTGTTGATAACGCATTTAATTTTACTGAGTTACAAAATCTTGACTGATTTTACAGGAGGGTCAGAGCTGAGATAATTTTGTACTTTAAAACACTTATCAGCTCCAAACTCTTAATGTTAGCTTTGTCTTTGTCTTTTCAGCTAGGGCAACTCCATCCTGCATTTTATTCAGAGAATTCATAAAACTTCTGTCATTTAACTGAAACACGATGAGAAATTTTGGGCTAATGTTTATTAGCTGTTTAGGGCTCATTTTGGGGAGAGGGAAGATGAGGGGAGACTGAGCCAGCTTTCCAATACCAGAGCTATCAAAACAGCAAGCCTTCCTACCTTGCAGCAATAAAAGCACAGTGAACAAATTAGTGGGTGGGGAAAACATCTTCCATGACTTTTTTTTTTTTAATTTGACAAGAATCTCTGGAGCTGTGTTCTGTCATTTTTAACCTGACCACGAGGGATGTCACTTGTAGGAATAGTTTTAGGTTTCAGCCACTTTTCCAAGTACTGTATTTCACTCCTGTACAACAGTTTGCTTGTGAAGTTAATTGCTCTTTTATTTTACAGTGACCTTGACTGTGTTTCATATCTGAAGAAAAACGACATTTGGGTTTTCTAATTTAGAAGCACAAAAGAGGTTGAAAGAGGCAGCTTTAGTACCTGATTCGCATACTGAAAAAAAGGTGCCTGTGTTAAATTATAGGCTGCTGAAGCTGGGACCAAAGATAACATTATTAGACTTTTGCAATAAATATGATTAATGGGGCAACAGGGCTGTCATTTGGGCCACCTCTTGTTGTATATACCTTATTTATTTTCATGAGTAGGATTTCATCATTTAAATCAAATATGTGCATGCATGCATTTTTTTTAATCTCTTGTTCTCCCCTTATTTGGAGGTTTAAAATGTTCCCTCTCTAAAAATCTTCATGTTTTCTGAAGTCTACCCTGGCAGAATTTTTAGAAAAGGAGGAACCTCCCCTCATATATCATCTCTTTCTCTGGTTAAGATCTGAGGTTTAGAAGAACACAGGTTAATCTTCATAATGGAAAAAACTCGCCTGAGGTGTGAAAAGAGTAGTCAGTTGGAGAGAGCTGCTGCTTTTTTTTTTTAAGGCTATGAAAAGGTAGGATAAAAACGAGCACTGTGGCTCACGCTGAACTCGCTGGGAACAGCTGCCATGCAGGATTCCTCCTGCAAACCTTGTCCAAACAAATCATCATTTAAATACAGAATTGTTGCTTTACCAAAGCCTCAGTCTTGCAAGATCATTCACGTCTGTGCTTGAGATGGACGGAAGCCTGCAACACATCTCGCAGGAGTCTTTTAACCTCTGTTTGTACAAAGGGAATCAAAGCAGAGGGCAACACGCAGCTCCTGCTCACTCGTGTTTTGCAATGGCTTGGGCTTTGTCAAGCCTGTAAAGAAATTCGGAGTCCAGCAACGATGCTTCCCCCTGCATTTGCCTCTCCAAGTATAGATACAGATTACATAAATTTCCAACTACCTTTAAGACTGAGATAAAGGAAAAATATCCTTTCACAAAATGAAAAGGGTATTTTTTTAACCTTTTAGAAGTACAGACGTAGTAGATACCGGGTGGACAGTGGCATCAGTGTGATGGATTGGCACGATTCCTGTGCCTCTCACGGGGTCAGCAGAAGCGTGCGTTATTCTGACAGCGTTTCGGGGGGAAAGAAAATCTTTCAAAGCCTTAAATCATCTTTTGTGAGCGAAGATCAGAAAACATTGCTCCAGCAGCTGTGCTAGACCTGTCAGCTTTTTTCCCCTTGAAACACTGCAGTGCACTTTGTTCCCCATTTCCTCGCCTTGACTTCAGCGTGCAGGACAGCATGTTGTGGCTTCGTTGTGTATGCTTGGTTTTACACCAGCCTCCATCATATCTGTGATTTGAAAATTGGTGTGCCTGTCAACTCTTCCCTAGGAAAAAGCAGATTTCTTCATTCTGGCAAACCAACGTGAAAGCTGAAAAGAGAATAAGCACATTTTTTGAATACCAGTATGACCTGATACGCTCAGAGTTTTCGTCTATGCTTATGTCTCTGACCAAGATGTTAATTGCCATCTCAGAAGCTGAAAATGAGTTAAAATGGCAAGGAAGAGAGATTTGACCCATCTGAAAGATGAAATGTTACTGGTTTTTCCCTGGGGCCTGGAAAACCCTTAACTGTTAGCAAGCTAAAATACTTTGAAAAGTATCCTAATATTTAACAACTGACCAAAAGCATTTAGGGTGCTTTTCCTGTTGGTGAAAAACATACCTTTTAAACCTATGGATCCAAAAGAAATGTTTTCTGCTTATAACCCTACTTGGAGGTGGTAATTGAGTGTGGCCTGAGATCTAGCAACAGTATGAGATGAAACGAGGTGAACATTCATCCTGCTTGTGATCCCTCTCCCAAGGGCTGTGACTGCTGTGTTTGGGAGCTGGGGTTTCATGGAGAGCAGGGGTGAAGGCTGTTGCCGTCGGGTAACGTTCAAAGCATTCTTCGTGCTTGTTAAACTCATTGGGGTTTTACTGAAATCACTGTACTCCACGATTTAGAGTGGTGCCCAGTGCCATTTCACTAACCCACCAGCAAAGCTGTGTCTGCTCACCAGGCAGGTTGGTGATACAACAGCTCCAAACCCCAAAATGTCGGTCCCTTTTCCAGCCCTTCTTCTGCAGAGAGTAAAATGGGAAGTGCAGCTTCCCCACCGTGTCGTCTTATCTCTGTCATCCAAGGATGGACAAAATATGTTTTGAAGGCACGGGCTCCCTCCTAGTACGCCTGTTTGAAGTTGGTTTCCCTGCTGCAAAGCTGGCTGCCTTCCCCTTGGCTAAAATCTGCTGCCTGTTCAGGAATTCTGTTTGTAAAACCAGTTTTAATCTCCGCACGGCGTGTTAAACTGATGTCAGCCTGGCAAAGGGTCTGTCCCAAGTAGCGCAGCGGATTGCGATCCGTTCTGTGGAGAGTGTTGTCTTGTAGGCTCTTGCTCTTTAAGGGGACAACGCTGAATTCAGACAAGAAGCAGGAACAGCTTGACTTTTTGATCCCTATACTGAAAGACATCCTCATTTGAGGATCAAGGCAACTCTGGAAATTCCTACATCTTGAGCGGTTAAATGATGTAAAAACCTCCCAAATGAATATACATGCAGTGCAAAGGTGTTAGCTAAGTGCTGAAAGCAGCGTAACTACATCAGTCCATGCCAGAGCCCAAATACATAAATCCAGCCCGGGGAGCTTTCCTGGTGGGTCTGAGCTGGCTGCCAGGCAGAGGTGACTGTGACCGTGCTGCTCGCCCGCCCAGGTCTTGTGCTTGGGCGTTCGCGCTACGGGCTTTAGCTCAGTCGAGGCGGATGCTGTGAGTTACATCTGATATTTGAAGGGACTGTGTGTGGGGAAACCCTTTGGAGAAACACCAGGGTTGGGTGACGTCTATTTCCACTCTCCGCTGTCGCGGGTAGAGAGGCTTGCGGCTGATGGATGTGATGCTTAGTGGCAGTGGTGAATGCGTACGTATTTCCTAGGATGGCACTTGCAGGGGGAAGCTGAAACTGTACTGTGATTCGAAAGAACGTGGCCCCCATGCTTCTAACTGTGGCAAATGCGTGCTTAAAAGGGAAACCTGACGGGTACTTCTCATTCCAGATACTAACATAGTCCAGTACCAGTAACGTAGAAAAAGGCTCAGATAACTCTCCGTAGGTAACATCTATGTATTTGGGATTAGCCTTTTTTCCCCACTTTTTTTTTTAAAGAAGTGAAATATTTTTATTAAACATCTTTATATTTCCTCATATTAACTGAGTGAGTAGGTATTTGCATCTGGCTGGTCTGCGGCTGGTTCAAGAAGTGTCATCATATAAAAAATTTATCTGGGAACCATATTTAGCTCTTGCGTGTATAAATATAGAAGAGTGTTGGAATTTCCTGAAAACTGGTGCATGATAAAATTAAGGAAGAACAGGAGGAAGTTAAACTTAATTTCTGGCAAGTCAAGGTATAGAAATACTTACTTGTATGTGTCTTGCTTTGTGGCATCAAAGACATGCAAATATTTTTCCTTATCTAGGATCTCGGTCAAATTATTAGCTTGGGAATTGAGATGTGCATCGAATTTTGACACCAGTGACAGCCCAAGGAAGGGATCAGTATGGTGTTGTTACCAGGTGACGTGGCTGTACCATCGTTTAGCAGCTGGCTTAGTGATCTCCAGGGTAAGAATTTCTTCCACTTCATTGCCAGCATCCTCTTCCGAGGAAATCAGTGCGGACTTTTGCAAATAGCTTTGTCCTTTCTCCAATAGACTGTGCTCTTAATAATCAAAATGAGTTGCAGGCATTCCATTAATTGTCCAGATAATTAGCTTTAGGCAATCTGGCATTTCATCTTTGTCTCTGACTTAATCTCAGCTAGTTTTTGTTCTGTCGCTGGCATGTGTAATTCCTCATCTATTTTGACATTTCTCTGTCGCATTAGCATTTGTCATATTTCAATTCCCCTGGACTCGAACAAGCTTTAATCAATCGCACTGGTCTGCAACTTACTTATGCTACATAAAACGCGTATAGTTGTAACTTTTTGCATCCTCCAATTTGATAAACGTGCGTTTTCTGTTCATAACGTGTGCTCACAGTCATAGCTGGCTTGCCTTGGTTTTCTCATAGCACCTCCACATAGGTTGTTAAAACGTTCTGTGAGAATTCTTCTTCCCTGGGCCCGTATGTGATATTTTAAACCCAACTTTGTTTTTATTAATCCCTAGAACGATGCCAGATGGTGAAATGCGAGGATATGCAATAGGGCTGCATGTGCACGCACCCATGTGCACGCGTACACACATTTTATCTCTGTGTGCATGAACGCACAGGGCGACTCAGTGCGATGGAAGGTTTTATTAGATGATACAGCTGCATTTTAAGTTATGCAGGTCACTTCATGTGAGGACTGAAAAAAGGCTTTATTTAGCTTTATGCTGTATATGGCTTTATAGAAAAGCTGTTTAGAAAGCTCTGCTATTGCTGATTGGGAGCACTTATGTTACCTTTCCCTAGAAGTTGGATGCCTTCTGCTGCTGGATCCGGTTGGAAGAAAAAGAGAAGCCGTTATTCTGTGTTCATTTGGAAAACTGTGAACCTCCTAGTTAGTTTTATTGGTCCCAGAGTGCTAGTCTGAAACACTGCCTGGGCATCAGGGGCTAGCCTTTAAATCTGTCACTGGTTCCCTGGGTGTTGCACACTTTGCGTCTGAAACTAGTAACGAGGTGGAAAGATTTAGCAGTGAAGACAGAGGGAATCATCTTTCTGCTAAGTAGATTACTCTCTTTTATTAGGTTTGAAACTGCTGAGAAATTCAGAATGTTAGAAGATCTGGTGGAGAGGTGTGTGCAGAGGAAAACAGAAGCACGTTCCTTATTTGAAAGTTGGGGGGGAAGACACATACAATGATTATACGTTTGCATCTGTGCTATATAGCAGACATAAAAAATGCTTTTTGAATAGTTCATTCACTCAGTTGTTCTAAGCCTTACTGAATTTCCTATCCTTGGTTTGCTTTTAAAGGGGAAACACTGCAGCTTTTTCCCCTAAGGTCAGAAGAAATTTCCCTGGATTTTGTTTTTGTTGTGTTTTGTTTTTTCTTAAGGACAGGAGCAGTCAGGCAGAGGAAACTTCATCAAGACACAAGTGTTTTGAAGAGCTGCATACCCTTGCACAGCACCGTAGCTGTGCAGCAGCCACCGTCCTTTGGGCAGGGGACTCATCTCACCCAGATGTACCCATTGGGGTGGAAGCACCAGCAGCACTGGGTCTGACATCCTGCAGCCACCGAGCCCTCCTCCTGTGCACTCAACCATACCTCCTCAGACTTTGCAGATTAATTGATAAATGAAATCGTTGTGAATATCAGAAGTGCTGCCTAACTCTCCAGAAAATCATGTTTACGCCTTCCTAAGGAGGCCCGAGGATAACTGCCTGGTGCACTGTTGGAAGTGCTGTACCGAACCAGAACCAAGCTCTGAGCATCTCCCAAGTGCTTCAAGATCTTGAGTTGTTTTTCTCAGTGATATCTCTGAGTCTTTCTGTCCATTTCTGTGCTGGAAACATGCCTTGTACAGCTTTCAGAGGGAAAAGTCCAAGGGGCTTCAGAGCCGCTGCGTGTTTCAGCTGTGAAACGCGAGGCTGCGGCTCAGCAGTGAGGGTTCACCTTTAAAGAGGGCTGCTTCTCAGGAGGGGTGTCACATGCAGACACCGATTCAGGGACGCGGATTTTGCATGTAAAGCACCTACAGATAAATTCCTAACTTCGTGCACACGTGCCTGAGTACGTTGTGAAGTTGGAACTCATAAAATCCATGACTTTGTTGATACGTGCTTGCTGTATAAGTGCCCTAAGCAGAGAGTAAGTGCCATTATGCCTTTTTTAAGACCTCAGCCCCCTTTGGGTTGAGAGGAACAGGCTGCCATGCTTCCCCCCTCCCCCCCCGCTGAACCTGCTATGGTCTCTAGCACAGGACACTGCGTGATGGCTGGATTTTTCATGTTTAGGGTTCATTTTTTTGAAACACTGTGGTAGATTAGATATTTGTAGCTTTTAGTAGAGTTAAATTAGGTTCATACTATGATGTGTTCCTCATTGCATATGATTTCCTCTTCAAATACACTGGTGTTTTATGGCAAGAGGTGGTGTAGTCTTTTAGAGCTTAGTACAAATTGATCAAAAGTTCCAGGCTCGAAGATTTTACCATAACTCATCTGGCCTCTTTTATAATGACTTAAAATTCTTACTCACTGACTTACACGGGGCTTTTGTTGATTGGTTTTTAAAAAAACCCTATTTTTCCAGGCCAAGTTTACTCTTCTTTTGGTAGAGGGATTTACCACCTGTGGTGCAATAGGTATGTCTCCCTGAATAAGAGATTTTAATGCCAGAAAGAGCTATTAGATTATTTAGTCGGCGTGACACAAGCTATAAAATGTGATTTAAACTAGGTATTTTCTGCAGCGAATCCCCCAATTGGAAGTGGAAGCTGTTTCAGCCCCCTTGGCTGTCCCCGGCCTCCTCCGGAGCAGCTTGGTGTCTCCTTGCGTTGAGTGAAGGGAGGGAGATGGCCGAGGTTGCTTGTACGCTCCTTTGGTAAATACGTACGGTTTGTTTTTAATAAGGATGACTTCCAGTCGCGTGAATCCCTGTACTGGCGGATGACTCTTTCTCAGCCTCCTCACACATTTTGGAGCCGTGGGAGGAAGTATTTGAACACAAACATGATTCGGGATTTATGGAGACTGCTCGTGTGAGTAGAGTTATTCATTTGCGTTACTCTTCGCCGGCGTCAGCTCATGCATTATGCTTTGCCCTTTTTTTTTTTTTTTGCCTCTGTGGATCCACTACCACCCTTCGCTGCTGTGAGCTCGCAGGGAGGAGTACAAGCACATGGTGGGATTTTGGGTTCAAACTCCAGCTTCAGCCAGGTTCTTATACCCCTGCCTTTCAATATCTGGGCTAAGAGCTTTTCTCTGATTTATTGCAGGTGTTTCTGGAGGAAGAGGTGAGCTACGGCACATCCGCCACATGTGCTGGCTGTAGATAGGCATTTGTACAAGATTACCTGAGAAATGGGTTAGGGAAACTTTAAAGCCGACGGCACTAATCAGCATCCTGCACGCCCGGTCTATCAGGCACATCAGATTCACGGGAAGGACAGAAATACCACGTACGGGAAATAAGGGTCAGCAGTGACAGGTGGGGAGGAGGAAGAAATACATTTAAAAACCATCCAGCAAGAAAAAGGAAAGAATCAGAAATGCATTTGCTCTTGCTGCCTGTCAAAAATCAGAAGCTGATGCATGCTTGTAAGAGGAGCCATTTTTTTGCTTTAACATCTCAAATTGTAGATTGTTTATTCTGCAGTGGTCAGGCAGAACGTAGCCCGGTGAGGTCCTGGGCTTTGAGTCTGTGGTTATCGTCTTTGCGGTACTCTCCTAAATTATAGTAATAAATATAATAAATTATAGTAATAAGATCTACTACTACATTTTTTTTCTGGGTGTGACAACAACAATTTGCCTTTAATCAAGAAGTTATATCCTCCTGAAATTTCATTTATAGACTGTTTCCTAAAATTAGGAGCGTAGACTATTTCCTGTCAGTCTTAGTCTGCACTATTTCTCCTAAATTATTTAAAGGTATTAAAAATGCATAGCACGTACACTGTATCAAGTTTAATGAAAGAAAAGATTGGTCCTGACTTTACATGGAATTACATATTAGCCATTATTTATTGTTGCACTTTATTTCATTTGGGAAACAGGATTAGCTCAGATGAATACTTTCTGATGGACATTACTCAGTAATACCCCCGATGTTATTTAACATATTTTGTAGATCTACACGTTATGTTTCCAAAGAAATCTCTCTTTCCATTCAAATTGAAATGGACAAAGTCACCTCTTTAAATTACAAGAATTTACCGTGATAACATCTAGTAGGTTTTTTTTAAAATCATGTGTCTATTTCTGTCTCCAGTCAGCCTGTAGGGAGTCAAATAAAAATTTAAGATAAATCCCTTCTCCTTCCTCTTCTCTCTCTGCCAGTCTCCTCTGCGTTGTAAGAATCTGGTAGTTTTTGGCTTGAAACTGTAGAAGAATGTCATCAGGAAGCTGCAAAGCTGTTAAAATACTGTGAAGTTAAATATGAGTCTCACATAAATGGTTGGCTATTGTATTGGATTTCTCCGATACTTGGTACCTTCCAGTACCTGTCAGTAGGTTGGACGGTCTAATAGGTTGGTAAATATTAAAGCAGTTGCACTGGGAATTGGGCATGTACTAGACTGGCTCGATACCTAAATACTTTCTTGGAAGAGCGTATATATCAGTTCCAGAAAGATGTAGTACTGCTGTCCTGGTGTCACCCGTGCAGACAGAGGCAAAAGCCAGCAGTGCTGGGGACTGTGGCTGAAGACTCCAGAGTCGCGGCTGAGCTCTGGGGCTGTGCATGACGGTTACGGGAGGAGCATTTGCACGGACAGATGAACGCCGTTTGTTGTGGGTTGTGTTTCCTCTTGTGTGTATCAGCAAGGCTCATGGGCTGGTTGTGATCTTCTAAATCCAGCACTTAGGTTTTTTCTTTAAGAAGTCATTGAGACAACTCTTCAGAACAAGGCTGTAGTTTGTTGCTTAGGCGCCAAGATGGGGGCTTGCGAGATGCTGTTCACCAAGGGGTGGTGCCTTGTGTGAAGTTTTTCTTCAAACCTGTGATCAGGAGCAGGATGGTTCATTTCCCAGCCCAGTCAGTCCCCACAACTCTCATTCAGCATCTTCTGGTGGTTGCTTGACTTAATGGCTGATCTCCCCCTTTGCTGGGGGATTTGCGTCCTGCCTCCCTGGTGCGGTATCGGCCTCTCAGGCAGCTGAGAGGCACCTGGCGTAAGAAGTGGTCTGTCTTGGGGCAAGACAACCCCGGCCAACGCTGCCAGTCTCCCCCGAGAAAATCTCGGCCAAAACAAAGCAGTGACCTTGTCAGTTATGCCGGGTGCAGTAATTATGCACGTTTGCATAAATGTCGCTAACATGCTATTGCTTCTGGATGAGCTGGTCCTCACTTAACAGTAGCACAATGCTAAGCCATTAATTATAGGAGTCAGAGGAGAGGTACAGCTGCAGATGTGCCCTGTCAGGATTTATCAGGCTCCATTTTGTAATCAATGGTTTATTTATTAAACCATCACAAATCGTGCATGCGCTCTAGCTGTGGCTGGCCGCAGCTCTGCTCGGATATTTCATCTGAATCAATGGAAGCAATCATCTGCTTTACATCAGGTATTGAACCTGGGCAGGTCCTTCAGTGATAAATGACTTTATTGTCTGGGTGGATTTGACTGGAGCTAATGTCTGGAGGTGGGGTGGTGGCAGTAAAAGCACTGAATTCCCCCGTATCTGGTGCTTTTGTGCCTTTTTTTTTCCTTTGCTTTTTTTAAATCTTGCTCTAGCTTCTGCAAAGCAAATCAGTGTCTTTATCTCTGTGTGGCTGAGTCTGATGCAATGAGGGGAGAGGCTCGTGAGCCAGCGTGAGAGGGACCATGATAGAAAGCAAAAAGGAAGGGGGTTAGTCGCAGTTTGGATGAGTTAGAAGGCAAGGGGGTGGCCACTGCTCTTGTCTCTGCTTTAGCCTGTCTGGAGCAGACGTCATGCACAAATGGTCCCCATGACCTTCGGGGATGCCATGGGTCTCTTTGGCTTTTAGGTGTTGCTGTCAAAAAAAAAGCAAAGCAAATGAAAATATGGTCAAAGCAATGCAGTCCCTAAACCCCTGAAAATACCTCCTCAACCCTTCTTGCTAATGTTGACAAGGCTGGGAAGTCAACAGCGGATAGAATTTCAAAGCGCAATAGCAGTATCCTTTTTATTTTTCAATTAAAAAAAAATATCTGCATGTTTGTGGCAGTTGATGTGTTTTGGGAGATGACTGTCAGTTGGCTTAGGTTCACCTCTGTGCATAGGGCTCTGTTTTTAATGAGGACAGCATGTTCCCTTAGGTCCTCTGAAGCATGGGGCTTTGAAGCTCACAAGTTCTGTGCTCTTGTAGCATTCATTTTTCTCTTACCTTTGGCCAGAGGCCTGAGGAAGAAGCCAGAGTTGCTGAACTCTCATCACTCAGTGTAGTCCCCTTAGCATAGAAAGAGACTACACGCCTAGGACATTTTCCTTGAAAACTCACTCAGAGGTCATCGTTCTTGCACCACGTAGTCATTGCTGTTAGTGCAACAGCAGAGGCTCTTCCTTGACCAATAACAGGATATGGTTAATAGCTTTGGCTGGGTGGTCCGAGACTGGAAAGAAGCCCTCTTTAGTGTGCTTTTCACAAGGCCTGTTGAAGTCTGTAGAGCGTGTCCTGTTCTCTGCAGTGGGCTCCGAGCCCATGGATGTTGTAAGAGAGAAACCTGACTTGGTGTGAAGCCCTTGCCTTGTGTTGGGGATAATTTCAGACCGTACCTGCGTTCTTGACAGCTAATTCACCCTCACGCAGGCTGCTTTACAGGAGCTATACGATTTATATGTTGCGTGGGGTTGGTTATCGACATAATGAGACTTTATTGGATTAAAGGGCTTGCTGCCACAGCTAATTGTTCAAAAGAATATACAGGGTTTTACAAGCCTCCAAAACTAGCCTTTAAAAGATCTGTGTTAAAGTATTTCACACCTGTGCTAGCAGTAATTCAAGCACACTGTTCCTCCTTTATGACCAGTACGTACAGGAACGTAGAGGATTGCCAGGGAGACATGTCCACCCATAAGACCTTGGTACCCAACGGTGTTATACAAAAGAAAGTCTTGGGCCAGCGTATTATAAAAATACTATGTTAAATAAGTATTTACAACCTGTATTTGCTAAATTATATCCATGATACTATTACTCAGTCTACTGTCCTGAACATAGAAAGGGGTGGGGAAGGTCATTTTGTTTTCTCCTGGGAATAACGTGATGTTTTTTTCTTTTCCAAATAGTTAAGCATGAGAAGGCTTCTATACGGGCTGCTGTTCGATGGTGTTAGCAAAAAACCAAGGCAGCGAATACTCAAGTGATTCCTCACCATGCACTGACTTCTATGCAAAACTTTAAACTAGCAAATGTAGCTGCAAAAGAGCAAATCTGCTCCAGCTCTGCCTCTGCCAGGAGTGCCTTGTTACACGGCGTTACTGGCCCTTGGCGTGGGCTGCACAAACCTGCTCCCTGACATCCAGCTCCCATATGTGCCGCTGCTTCTTGCGGCCTGCGCCGTGTGGGACCCAGAGTCATATATATTTCCTGGCTCTGCTACTGGCTGCTTTTGATGCTGAGCAAGTCATTTAACATCAGCATGGCTGCCTTCCCCCTTCTCAGGGCTTATTTAGTGATGCATAGCTGTAGACTTACAATATGGAGTGGAAACTTTCCTGAGTAGAAGCAGGGGAGAGAATTAATTTCCCACCGGAGCTCACAGTTGATGCTGCATGATGGGGTGGCACCAGGGAGTGGGAGATAGATCCATAGCCATCTGGCAGCCACAGCCTGCTCCCTTCATCTTCAGCAGCTTCCTCGGAAGCACTGCCTGGACCGCATGAACTCGACTGTCAGGGTGGGAGATGAGGGCAGTTACACACCTAAACCACACAGAGATAATACCTGTCACCTTGGGCAGCTGTTACCCGTTTCCAAAGGGCAGCTCTGAGGAGCTACAAAGCAGCGTTTTCAAGGGTTTGCACAGATAAAGGAAAAACAAAACCTGAGTGTTGAATTCAAGACATCCAAGCAATGTCAGCAAAGAAACAGAAAAGCACAAGTATACCTAGTCCTAAAGCCCTGCTCCTGCCCATCAGCGGGTGGTCTTTTTTGGGGGGGAGCACCAGTGCAAGGTGTGGATCAAGAGGTTGGTTCCAGGGGGTGCCAGGCTTTTGGGGTATATCCCCAAGAGCTGTAGCCTGAGCACGTTTCCTCCTGCCTGGGCTGTCCCCTGGGAGCAGGTGAGGACCATGTCAGCAGTTCGATTGATGCCAGTGGCACCCCAGCAGCTGATGTCCACCAAAGAAGCTTTTCTGCAGCAACCTCTGTCATCATGATGCTTACTGCCATTATATGTCCAAGAATTTTGGTAGTTAAAATTTAGCTCGGAATAAGTCAAGCTATTTTTCACCCTGAACATACATCCCAGTCATTTTTTCGTGCTGTATTACAGTGGGAATTGAGTTCCTAACTGGTGACCAATACAGTGCGACCTTTCACCTGCATGTTTAGTCTTCATCGTTTCCCCTCCGGTACTGCTAGTAATAAAACTTTAGTGAATATAAGAAATGTGTAGAGCTGCAGATGTTATATCTTCTTTCCATCAACCCATTTTCTGTATAAAAGAGGTCAAATAACATTAGGTTTTTACCACTGAGATCCCACGGCTTCAAACAGAGCCCTGTGAATCTGTTCAATGGAAAATTAAGCTAGTGTGTGCTTATATTAATGCACTGAAACGGGCACTGATTTATTTTTTTTTTTATTTTTTTTTGCGTTAGAGAAGTTCATTATCTGACCATAAAAATGTATGGTAAAAGATCATGAATGGAAACGATTACTCTTCTAAACATTTTGTTGGACAGCACGTTACACAAAAAAGCAGAGATTGTTGCTTCAGAGTTACTGTCTTGCTCCTCACTTGGGTATTAATTGCATTCAAATTTATACTAGCTAGTTCTTCGGTGTGCAATTTGTGTGCATGTTGATAGGGTTTCAAAAAGTGTTGGGGTTTTTTTAACCCTCTGGGGACTTTTTATGTGCAAGCCAAGTGCTTCTGCACGCATGATAGAGCACTTTCTTCACTCTGGAAAGTGCTGCTAGATAGAAATACTATAGCAGAGCAAACATTGACTTCCTCAGAATTGTTGCTTGTTCAAATAAGGATACCATAACAAAATCTTACATGTGGTCGAAAGTGCTTGCTTCTATACCGATGTGAGAGATCTCTCTCATTTTTTGGTAGGTTTCCAAAATGAGGGCATAGTTCATTGAAAGTTGTTGCACAGTATAGAGAATGAGCTTATATACACTCCTGATCTGGAAAAATCACTTAATTTAAACCTTAAATCTATTACTAAGTATATTTCTAATTATTTAAGACTTGTTCACTAGCTAGAATAGATTGTCAGAGTTCTGTTTTGGTCAAAGGACTCATACAGATTTGCCCTCTTGAAAAATCCGTAGCTTGATGGAGATGTTTTGTTTTGTTTTTTACATTTTAGCACTTCTCATTGGAATTGTTTGATGTGGTGCCAATGGAGCCTGGAGTATAAAGGCATATATGTATGTATTTTTATTATTTTTAATTTTATCTTATTAATTCCTTTATAAGAGGAAGAGCGAACTACTCAATCTGTATACTAAAATCTGTCACGAAAACTTGAACTTAAGCTAAGCATGTACACGTATATGCAGAGCCCGTTTCAGGAGCAGATTAACAGCATATGCTGATGTTAAGGGGATTAATAGTCTATGAATAATACATACCTGAGATACATAGTGTGGGGCTGGAAATGGAGAAAACTTCAGTGAAAGGTGGAGGCTGTGTCCACACCGAAAAGTGACTCATTGGGGCAGACCTTCTACTGGTGCAAACCAGCACAAGGTCTTTTCCCTTTGGAAAAGGGATACTGATATAAAACAGTGGAGCATCTAGTCCAGTCCGTATAGCACACAGATCTATAACCGTTGCATATAAGTAACAATTTCATACTTGCATTTTAAACTATTACTCCCTTCTTAAACCATATGCTAATTTTCTTAAAGAGAAGTCTAATTGCTCTCTTTATATGCAGCTCCAAGTCAAAAGCTTAATTTATCCCTCCAGTTGGATAATTAAATCATACAATGTTCATCTCTTGTGACTCTTCCTGTCCCAGAAATCTTAAATTCTTCTTCACTAGCTGTCTTCTGCAGAGCACAGCTCCTGACAAAGCCTTCACCTTTAATTTACGTGTGCCGGTAAGACAGCAGTTTGTCTACGTTCAGAAGCGAGGCTTCATTTGTCTTTCTTTGAGTTTCACTGGGTATTTTTTTCCTAGAAAAGAAACACCATCTCTCCCACGTGTATCTTCTTTGGGCGTTACAAAACAGGAAATTTTTTTCCTGTTCTTCCCTGTGACCTGATTTTGAAAACCTGCAAGTACTCACATTTAAATCATGCAGCCTGGCTTGCATGGGTATGGTTTTGGGAATGGATTCACTTGGAAAATAAGATTTTTAAAAGTGGCATGTGAGTTCCTGTGTAGTACAGTATGAGTATTACAGTTTGGGGCAGTTAGAGCTGGAGCTGCAACGGCGAAGCTGCTGCGTGGGAGCAGATGATGATACACTGCTGCAGGGAAGTCCTGGGAGTCACTGATGCATAGCACCCCGCAGCACCAGGCTGCAGGAGTATAGACCTCTATTGGAAAATAAATTGAAGGTCTAGAAGAGTTCACGCTTGGTGAGGCATTTCTATTAAAATTCCTTCCTTTGTAAGGTTCAGCCTCCTTGCTTCGTTTCTTTTCTTCACGGTACGAAGTTTTTGAAAGCTCAGCTGTGGATCAAGTGGACCTGGGTGCGAGCAGGGGGACCAGGCACAGGCTGACTAGCAGGTCTTCATTTTTGGCATTTCTCAGAGATTTTGCAAGATTGCATCCGATAAGAGGGATCTCTGTAGGGCCTTCCTGTGGTGTGCTTGTGGGGTTTCAGGAGGTGGTACGACAGGTACCTTGCCAAGTGACGATTCTGGTATTGGTTCTGATACTATTTCTTGGGTCTAACAGTGCCTGTACCTGCAACTGGGTTAACTTCGCTTGGCCATAATGCTCTAATGCTCTTGGTGGAACTGCTGTGTTGGTGCACAGTAAGGCGAGGGTTTGGTGAAGCAAGAGAAGCTGACCCAAAAACTGCTAGCTGAAGACTGGCTTTGTGCTTTGGTTTGTGTTAGGGTACTGGCTTGCTTCTGAGGTTTCACAGCGTAGCATGTCTACTAGCAATGCTGGCGTCTCTTTACTGGAACTGCAGATCAGCATCTCATACGTTCCCCATTGATTTTTAAACACTTGATGTTTTCCAGTACATTTCATTCATGTCACTGTTCAACACTGGTATTTAAACATCGTTTAAAATGACTACACTGGTTTAACAGGTGCTGAGACACTGCTCGCCCTCCTTCCCCATCTTCCCCAGCATCACTCTGTATCATCTTCTGTCTCTGCTCTTCTCCTCCCAGCTGACTCAAGGGGACCCCACAGGAATTCCTACTGGAAAAGCCAGGACGTTCCAAGTATTTAAATTAAATGTGCGTTTATTTGCCGTGTGTCTGGTTTGGGTCACGCAGCAGTCTGCCTTGTGGTGCAGCATCTTCTTGAAAAAAGACATCAGTGCTCCTGATGGCATTTGCAGTGTTGGTTTACACTATAAAGTGCTTTGGGCTTAAATGGGACCGCAGAAGTGACTGGAATTTCACTCTGCCTGCAGCTGGCTGGAGTGCAGAGGTGGGAGGTATCACAACTGCGGATTTTGAAATAGCTCGTTTGTCAGGTTTCAGGTAACAGTCTTTGCTTTTGCAGAGGTTGTGGTTCTTAAGCGAGCAGGTTTGAGTGCAAACGGGCTGCCGCTTAGTTTGCAGGAAGGTTGGGCTCTCTTCTGTTGTGTGGTGGGGTGGCCTGGTACCCGTGTAGGCACTCTTTAAACGTCGCTAATGGTTTTATAATTGTTGTTTAATTTAAAACTTGCAGAAGTGATGCTTAAAGAATAGACTGTAGTTGAAAGAAGGGGCTGACTTGCCTGAACTAGTTTCCAGAATAGTGCACTGCGTGCTGCGGGTCAGCTTTAGCATCTACAAGTAGATTTTTGTGTGTGTGTGTGCATGCATGTTAGCCTGGAGACAGCAAGGAGCCACGCAGGAGGAAGCGCTGTGATAGCGGGGCAGCGATTTTGTCAGAGGTCTTGTGTGTGTCTTGAAAGGTCTGCTCCTGAGGTTACCCAGATTGCTGAAGTTGCGCAGAGATGCGGACAAGGAATCCCTTTGAAGGCCGACCTTTCACTTTTCCCTTTTTAGTGATAAAATATTCAAGGGAGCAGAAAGTGACCCATTTTGTGCACTGCCTGTCAAAGCGAGCAGGGGAAGGAGAGTACAGCGAGGGCCCAGGTGGAACCCAGTGAATGCAAATGATTTATGGAGTAGCTGCTTTAAGCATTTCCAATTACTTCTATCATCATCCAGTGGCGTCTATTTATGGGTATGAGCTTAAACACATTGCCTAGAAGAAACGGATGGCACAGGCAGCTGCAGGGTGGGATACGCATTCCAGCATCTTTTTTTCCCTCTGCTAACAGGGTATTTCCTTGTGACTTTCACAGGGAAGAGAAGCCCTGCCAGGCAACCCCTTCGTTTCAGCTTGGGTGTTCCTGCTAAGCAAGGAAAGTTGGGTACTTGGCGCATCCTGAGCTCAGAAATGCCTTGTCAGCCTTAACAGTTTGGTTTTGTTTGGTTTTTTTTCTTGTAGGCAGGAAAGGAGGGCAGTTCACCTGACCAAGCTGCACATGAGCAGGGAAGATGCTTGATGTGGCAGCTGGTTACACAAGTGCCTGCTCTTCCCGTCCAGCCCAGAAGCACCCCTGATCTCTGCCTAGCTGGGGAGTGTCTGAGCACCTTTGTGAACCACAGCCACAGCACCCCATCAGTGCAGAAAAGTGGCAACCAGCTGGCTGAGAGACAGAGAGGGAAGGCTAACTTATCTAGGCATGGTCTTTTATTTCAGAAAAGGTCCCAGGGTATGTCTGGTGGTACGCATTCTCCCAGGGACTGTTTTATGTAAAAATGAGTATTTCATTCATCCTTGGTGTCAGAGGTTTCATCTGTGGGTAAAACGAACACCAAAAAAAAAAAACACCAAAACCCAACCACCCCAAAAAAACCCCATAGCCAGAAAACAAACCAAAAGGGCTGTGTTGGAAATAACATCATCTTCAAACAGGAGTGAGTTTGCAAAAGGAGGAGGTTAGGTTGAGCTGACAGAGTCCGAAGATCAAGAAACACCCAAGCCAAAGGAATGAACCATTAAACCACCATCAGATCCACATTTTACTGTTTACTGCTTAAGGGGGGCTTGGCAGATAGTTTGTGAAGTTGAACAGCTTGGGGACAGTGGAGCTTTTATAGGGCTTCAGCATCAGTAAGCAAGCAGCACACCTCACAGTCCTGAGAGGCTTGAAATATTTTACAGTTTTTTCCTCTGCAGTAACAGAAGCTTGGCCATACAAAGCACATATGTGATTACAAGTGACCAGCTACAGATAGGACTCTTGCATGTGACTTAAAGGATGTTACAGGTATTCTGCCTTTATGCCAGAATTCTTGTTCATTTTCAGGTGAGAGCTTTTTCAGGGCATCTTCTTTATCTTCCCTGCCACTTTTTATCTTCTTTTTTTTTTTTCTTTTTTTATTAAACTGTGTCCTATTTCAGTTTAATGCACCAAAGAGCAAGCATCACACCAACGACCTAGCTCTGATTCATTAGCGGCATCTTTAGGAAATGAAAAGTGATCAAATTCCCTTGTCAAGGAGGGCGCTGATTAGAGATCTCTCGTTTCTTAAAAATAGAACCTAGAGATAAAACTTTAAAAAAACCCACCAAACTTGCAACCAAGATAATAGTGATGTGCATTTAAAATGTAAACTGGGACAGTTGGTTGTACAAAACCATTTGCAAGCAAATAGCCTCCAAAAGACCACTGCACTATCTTTTCTTCACAGGCGCGTAGGTCCTATCTAGTAACCGATTTTATGAAATACAGTATGTGTGTTAACCAACAGAACTGAACTCTTCAGTTGCTTAGTAACTAATCCAATCCAAGGAGGAAATAAAAATAGCATACATAATTTTAGAACCTTTAGGACCTTTGCCAAGCAAAATATTCTCACTAGCAGCAGTCAGGTTTGTGATTTGAATGGGTTAGCTTAATAGAATAGATTCTATTTGTTTTATGTAGATAAATGGTACTTGCTTTTCAAATCTGATTAATTACGTATCCGGGCCATTAGGTCTTGTAGCTTCTGTACTCTTCCACAAGTTTATTTAACTAAAAATATAACATAACTAAATATAATATAAATAAAAATGGAAAAATGTTTTAGTTGCCGGCTTCTTTTCAGCCTTAATCTGGTTAAAAAGCTGAAGACTGCAGTATAACTCAATAAATCACATTATATTGCCAGGAGGAATGTCATAAGCATCTGCTTAATTCAAGTGCGGGTTTTTTTCTATACTCATCTGTAAAGCTTGTTGAGAGGAAAAAGGATATTATTTAAAAAAAGATACTATGGCCACCATTGGTGGAAGTCGCCATATGGTACCATAGTACCACTTATTCTAGCAAGGTAGGAACCTGATACGTTTAGTTCCTTTAAAAATAATTCTTTAGCTGACAAAATATGCCTCTTGTTTTAAAACACGTCTTCAAAAATTTAGCGTTTGTCTGCATTTTCAGAGGCTTGCTCTGTTTTGTGCACGCTGCCCGTGCATTTGACAGGTTTCATACACCAGACTTTTGCAAATTACAGCAAGGGTCTGCATTTTTTTTTTCCCCCCACAATTTGATCAGCGTCGCCACTGGGTGAAGGATTTGCAGGACTAAATCCTAACGTGTGTGCGAATAGCACCGCCGAAGCCAGCTCTCTCGCCCTTACTCCTGAATCAGGTAGGCGGTACGGGACCCGATATTCGTGTAATGCATGTATTCTGAAGCAGTCACGGTGCATTGGGTTATCAAAACAGATAGAGCGCTCCTTTCGCAAAACAATTTGAATGCCAACTTCCGAGTACATGAATTCTGATTTAATTCCCTGCTCCTCTGAACCATGCATTCGGGAAGCTCTCAGGTATTCCTTAATCTCTTTCAGTTCAGTAACTGGTTTAGTGTAGGGCGGAAAACGCTCAGATTCAGTTTTATGTGACTGGTGCGTTTTGCTGGGAGAAGAATCCATTTTTTTAGATGTAGTGATTCAGCACATTTTTCATTCCACTTTTGAATTACCATCTTGCAGGGTAAAAAGCTAAATATAGCAAATCCCTGCTTTGCAAAGTAGTTTTAGTACTTTTTGCTTAATGCTTTTTTTTGCTCGTGGAGTTCTAGGCGCTGCTATTCTTACTTTCCCCGTTTTGATTTATTAATACAGCAAACAGGCTTGTCTGGAGCAAATTAAGAGTTCTCATCATTGTGCGCTGAAAGAATAGCGTGCCAAATCGAAGAGGAAGTTTCCACTGGAACATCACTGTAATTAGTTTACGTGCCTGAAACCAGGAGAGATGTAGTAGTGATGTCGGTGACTGAGAAATAGAGCTGCAGGAGTTACCCTGCAAGCCCATCGCTTGGCCCGCAGAGATGCCCGGGATGAAGTTTCTGGGCACAGCAGCAGGAGACGTGGCGTGGTCCTCTGTGTTGGCGTTTGGGGTGAATCCGACAGGGAGGGAACTCTTGCGTGGAGCCAGTGCTCATTTTCTGCCTGGAGCTCCTGGTCTTTGCCGCCCTGGCAGCTTGCCTGACCCCAGAGATCTGCCTGAACGTTCGTATTTTATTGAGGATAAAAAATTGCAAGTGCTGCAGTAAAATGTAACTTGATAATGCTACTAATATTTTTTTTTCCCTAAAGAAGTTAAGAAAACATTGCATTAATACAAGGATTTGTGGCCAAAATGTATTACGCAGTTAATTCAAGTAAATTGCAGTTACTCTGTAGCAAATAATTACCACCTGTTTCACATCTGCCTCAAATCCACTCAAAATACAGCAATCTAGTGATCATTCTTGTGTTATTTATGTAGTTTTATTATTTGCAGTTAGACTTCTATTTACTTAGCCGATTCACAATTTTTTCATGCCTTCTGTACACAGAATGGTGAATTTAATAACCTCCTTTGGATTTGTTTATAAAACCTTTCAAAATATGTTTGCAATGCATGACAGGGCTCCCGATAACGCCACAGACACTCGATGGCCTTTTTCCATCATGAACTGTGGTTGGGAGAGTGCCACTTGCTGCCCTCAGATCTCAACGCCCCCGTTTCACCTTCAAAAATAGTCCACGTTAACCTGTCACCGGCGCGGTCTCCCAAGCTTTTGCAAAGTCACATTTTGCTCTGTTAAGACGGGAGCTTCTGGGTTGCTTCTTCAAAGCATTAGGATGCTTTGATGTTGGGCTGGACAGCGAGGCAAAGGAGGGATTTTAGCAAGAACGACCACCCCCTGCAAGGGTGGCCAGGTAGGGTGGAAATGCAAAGGAAAGATGGACAAAAGCCAGATGTACGCTGCTTTAAAATACTCAGAATAGTCTGCAAGCGGGGATTGGGCTTGCTGTGCTTTGTGCCCATCGTTCTCGCTCACAGGAAGTTGTGTCGTCGTGGTTTCTTGCGATATTTCACTTAACAACAAAACGGCAAGTGCAGGAAGGAGTGGCAGGGGTTAATTCCTTGCAGCACATCTAGGCCATCCCCTGAAATCACAGGAGCAAAACCAGATGAGCGGTGAATCAGGCCACCCTTCCTCTCCAGGACAGGAATAGCAAGAATCAGAAATTTTGCCCTCAGCTGTGCTGGCGTGCAGGGATGCAGAGGAAAGGCACAGGGAAATAGAACCAGTTACTCGCCTCCGAGTTTCAGGTCTTTTCCATTACACCCAACTGGTATGTATGGTTTTGCAGCTCCGAGATTGAGAGCAATGCATGGTCCCCTATATTTTGAGTCTAAGTTAGGGTGATTGGCCTCCCAAGATGTATTTCTGTGGCAACACTCCATCTCCCCTTCCATTTTCCACCTCAGGTGGGAATTGGTTTTCCACACGGGCAACTCCATTTCATTTCTCTCGTGCCCTCTTTACGTTCACCTCTCTCATGACAGGAACGGCATTCCCCTCCACTAGAAGCATCTCTGCTCGGATGCGATGCAGTGCTCGTGCCCAGCGCGTGCAGACAAGGGAAATCTGGATGCACGTTTCTGTTCTGACATGCTTCTTCGGGAGGGGAGGGCAGCGATGGGCTGGGATCTCCAAATATTTGTCAAAGGTGGAGAAAAAAAATTATAGCTAATAAAAGTTAAGCTTGGAGGATTCCGGGGGAATGAGTCGCAAACTCAGCAGCACTATTGCACGTCTCTGTGATACCTCTCAAAACTGCCTGTCAAAATCTCCCATTAAGGAGAATCGCAGAGTAGTAATTATGCGCATCTATTAGCTAAGCATCCATTCTTCCTCTCAAACGCTTTGTGGCAATATCTCTCCAAAGAAGCTCATATCTCATCTAGGTGTCTGCTAGATGGCCGTAACACCTCCCCAAGGGAGATGCCTCTGATAACGCTATATTAAAGGCAGGGCTTGGTTTTGTCTTTTAAACCGCTATCACACAAGCCAGTGCACAAGGAAAGACACCTATTATAATTTTGTAGACAAACGCTAACAAAAGCTGCCTGCACACGTGCACACACAGAGAAAAATTCAATGTTCACGTTGCAGGAGGCTGTGATGATGACAGGAGTACTTTTATTGTCAGCTCTGCTGGGGAAGAAAAAACCCACAAACCTTATTTGTGCAAATAACCCCATCTTAGCTTCATTCCCGAGCGTCCTAATTGCACGTGTGAGTGTGTTTTGTCAGCTATGTCTTCAGGTGCAGATTCTCATCTTCAAATGCTTGTGCTTGTTTGTGTTAAACAGATTAGTGCCATAATAGCATGCACCCCCATAGAGGCATGGAAGTTGCACAGTAAGAATCCCAAATACCTGGTGGTCTTGGGTTTTTGTTGTGGGTTTGTTGACTGGGGTTTTTCCCAAAAAAATGCTTAATTAAACTATCTGATGCATACTTTTCCTGATTATATTCTGTTCATTAATGGAAAGCAAGTCTGAAAAAGAACTAAGCAAAACTGGAGGCAAAAGATAATAAAATCCATTGCTATTAATTAAGCTGAAATCCTTAGACATTCCTCGTTCCAACTTGTTATCTTCCAGATCCTAGATTACTTCATTCTTTCAGTGACTACTGCTAGACAGACGCATCCTGTTGTGATAAAGGAGACCAGCTGGATTTAGGACTGTGGCTTCGCATTTTTGGTACGACTGACCATATGTGATTCTCTGACAAGTTTGCAGATTTAATGGGAAATCTCTGAAGTATTTGCGCTTTGATTCATGTTTTTTCACTGGTTTGGTAACAAAAGAGGGGATGGCTTTGTACAGCCGGCTTGCGCTAACGTAGGTCGCACGGTGGTCTCCGTAAAGGAAAGGGAAGCTCTTGCATATTTATCCTTAAGAATTGCTTTGGGCTGGTTTTTGTTTGTTTTGGTTTGTTTGAGGATGTTTTGTTTCTGATTGTTTTGTTTGGGGTTTTTTTGTGGGTTTTGTTTTTTAGGAAAAAATAGCTGGGATCCGAAACTACATTTCATTAGGGATATAATTTTGAATTCTTATGCTGGTGATGGTTTTTATCTGGCTTCAACAGAACTGAATAATTCTGCTAATTGTTATTGTCTTCCTGCCTGCCTTGAGAAATGTGTGTCTCCAACCTCTGTTGGTCTGTGAACAGAAGGGTAGCTACTTGTGGAAGAATTATAACAAGCAACAGATAGAACATGAAGAAGGTTGGGGTCTTTTTTTCCTAAGAAGTAGCACTACGAGACCCCTGCTCAACTCCTTTGATATTTCTGATCTCAGTGTAATTTATTTGAAAGTGTGTAAAGGACATGCTGTCCTTCCTTTTATCCATGTAAGGCTCAACCGTGTCTAACCCCCTATTATATTTGTATAAGTTCATAGATCTGCGTTTCTCATTTATGTCTTTCGATGCATATATATTGTTTTATTGCTCATATGGTAACGGACAGCTGGTATCTCTGGCTGGAGAGAGAAATGGTATGTTGTGCAAACCTTGCCCGCTAAACTCTGCTGGTGCGGCTCCATCCTGACCTACAACATCCTTGCCGATCTCTGAGATCCTGTCCTGGATGCTGAAAATCTTTCCCATCCACTGAAGACTGTGGCAGTGTTCCCTTAGAGAGGCACAGTGCCACAACACTGATGAAAATCTCAAATTCCCACAGCTTTCTGAGACCTTCTGTTCACCTGGCCATCACATTATGTTAGTTCTCCCCATCCCCAAACTATGACTTGGCCGTTAAGGTATGGTGGGCAAGAGCTGAAGGTGCCTGTAGCGTTCAGCTGAGGGCAGGAGGGAGAAACTAGCACTAATATTAGTCTTCAATTTTGCTAAGGAAGAGAGTCATCAAGATTGAGAAAGTAATTGCAGTCTGAAGAATGGTTTGCACTTACTAGTCTTCCGGACTTGAGAGCAGTACACACAGGAGCAAAAGGCAGTTATGATCCCATGGAAATAGGAATAGGAAAATTCCCTTCCTTTTGCACTCTACGCAAGTTTTACTCAGAACGTGCAGTTGAGTGTATTATCATTTTTAATGGGTTACTTTCATCTCTTTTCTGTCTGCTCCTCTGAGCTCTCTGGGTTTCAGCCAGAAAAGTCAAATGCCACAGGAAAATCTCATCTTCTAAGATTTGCAGCCTGAAGGCAATTGGCGAAGCATCAAAACTTCCAAGTCAGCCAAGTGTCTTAAGTCCCCTGTTAAACAGGCACAGAGAGAAAGCGTAGGCTGATACTCGGTACCCAGCCCTGGGCTCACCATTTGCCCTTTAGTCGAATACTTACCACGTTTGATTTTTAGAGTGCTAGTGGCTTGTGGCCGGACTGTATCTTCTCTGCACGTTTGAACAGTACCTTAATTTTAGTGATCGATGTTTGCAAAGAGCATCTTTTAAGAGAGGGGTCTATTATTTTTTTTTCACCCAGGACTGTCAAAACCCAGGGATTGAGCAAAGCAGGAAAAGTGGGGAGCAGCTCCCTCCTCCATCGGTGAGGATGATGCTCAGTAGTGCTGGCTTACAGAAGATGGAGGAGGTGGGGTGCTTCTTACTGAATTGCTGCACCTTTACGCTTCTCACCCAGGTTTTTTCTGATAAAGGAGAAGCAGAGAGGAGGCATCCGAGAGCGGCACAGGCGCCTGAGCCTCTGCCCACCTCACAGCTGTGGAAATCTCCGTGCTGGTGGTGAGGGAGGATGCCCTTCGCTGCAGCCAGGAGCGTGGAAGAAGCGCGGGGCTGGGTGCCTGAGTGCTCTTCCTGAAATGTCCATCCTTTCAGGCTAGGTGCCAGCACCATCAGTCCAGGGGCTGTGCCTCTGTCGTGCAGGGAGTGGGTGAATAGAGGCAGAAAGATGGAAAGATTCAAACTGGTCATTTGTCACTTGGTTTTGCTGGTAATGCCTCTAAACAATGAATCTGGTAATGGGCCACAGATTTCCCAGGTGAAAGCCAGCTCGTTATTACATAAATGTGAGCATTTTCCAATAAAGGGTTTCTAAAATGGAGGTGTTGGCATCCAATTCTTTATGAAAATCGTGTATATATATATGTAAGTGAAAGCTGCATTATTTAAGTATGCTGAAAGAAAACAGTACACAAGTGTTTTGTGCATATTTGAGATCCTTTTTCCTTTGAGGCAAAACTAAGTTTTCTGGAGCTGAAGGCTATTTAAATTAAAAAAGAACGCTGCAAAATAAAACTGGTCAGCCTCTGTCCCTGAAGAGGCCATACTGCAGCAGAGCATTTAGCGAGGACCACGTTGTTACCTGCTCCAATGGTGGGAATGCTGATGGGCAGAAGGATGCTTCTAGGTATTCACAGGCCCTGCAGATGTGGCTGTAATGTTGTCGATCAGGTAGGCAATGCCTGCACTTTGTTTTAAAGTGTTGTTTTACTTGCACCATTCTCTATTGTTGTAAATCAGTTTCCTAACATGTATGCTGGCCCGATGTACATGTCAGTGAGCTGGATGCATTGCATGCAATGGAACGGACAGATCTAGAACAGTAGCAAGAGTCAGGCCTGGGTTCTAGGAACTGCTGAAGAGCGTTACTTTCCCTTTGTTTTTTAAGAAATCTGCGTTTTGAGTCCCTCTGCCTGCTAGTTGGAGTCTCGGTCGGCCTCAGAAGGGCAGTACCTTTGCACACACCTCTTTCTCTCAAACACTTTGTGGCAAGAAACTATTCTTCATAATGGAGATGATCTAGCAGGCTGTGGTGTATGTGGGGGGGTCGGTTTGTTTTTTAACAAATATTTCCTTAGTTCGGATTTTAAACGTTCCCATACACAGTGAGGAGAATGTGAACGAGATGTCCTTGGTGAACAGATGTGTTGGTGGGAAGGAGTCTCCTATGCGCAAACAGGGCAGCCTACAAACCATGCGGTGTTCAGTTTTGTCGTCTGCAATCAGTAACACTTAGCAAGAGACAGTAAAGCATCTGGAAAGTGATTTTGAAGTACACATGTATTGTTTTGATGAAAACAGCAGAAAAAAAGCGAGAAAATCCTTTTGAATTTCACTGCGAAGAAATAAAGCCCCCTTCTATCAGGACATCTAAAAGTAATCCTGAAGTCCTCAGTGATCAACACTGATTACAGGGTGCTTTTTCCAACAGAGACTCAGCTCACTAAAAAAGCATCTTGCTGCGCATATATAGCACGTACCAGCCTTTATTAAGGGATCAGCTGATTATTATTCTGCTACCGGCTTTTATTTTCTTCTCCTACTCCCTCTCTTGCAGGAAGGCTGCATACAAATATAGCAATCGATTGAGAGGAGATGTTCTTCCTTTACGAGATTAATTACAAACACAGGGATGCTGTGTCTAGCCCGAGTGTATGATTGATCTTGGAGGAGGAAATGCAATAGGAAACTAATGCTTCCTTTTATCCAGTAAGCAAAGTTCAGAGATGTTTACATTCTGCTAGGTAAGCACAGCTGTCTAAAGACGTGAAGACGGATGGACTGTCCTGTCAGCACAAATTCATGCCGAGGTAACAGGCTACGCTGTCTCTGCGGACCTCTCTCCGGCCAGGAGGCTGTAAGGCCAGAATCGCTAGTTTAGCAAACAGCTTAATTGTTTCACATTTTAATTAGCAGGGAGGCGCAGGCAGAGTCAATGTGCTACCAGGGGCACCAAGGGGAAGGTGGTGGTGGACCACGCTGGGCTGTGGGGCGAGGAGGAAGACTCTTGATGATGCCGAGCACGGGGCGGCTGTCGCAGGGCGGCTCTTCAGAAATTGCAAGGGAATTTTCTTTAAAGCCTGGCTGGTGCGAGGAGCGATCCGTGTATTCGCTCTCAGTGGCTCGCAGCGCGTAGCTGTGGAAGCACCTGCAAAAAGTGCAGTGCTTAGCTGCGCTTGTTTCTATGTGTGTATAAATATAACCTTACCAGCCCTGGATTTGGCTCAGGGTCCTTCTGAAATGGTTTTTCGTTTCGTTCTCGAGCACAGGCTGACACTTGTGTTTAGGCTGAGAAACAGTGTCAAAGGTGGCGGATCCAGCCTAGTGACTCAGCCTTCGTCTTCGCAGTATTTTAAATAACGGATGTGCTACTGCTGATACTTCGCTCCTGCCAGAGCTGCTGTGAAATACATGATGCGTTTAAAATGCCGACACAACACTGAATCTCTGCTCAGGCAGAGGAGGAGATCTCCACATGGGATTGGTTTTCTCAAAAGGAGAAAGAAATCGGAGGGAGGAGGAGGGGGGAACCCAAGCCATAATATCTAGTAACAGTGTAAAAATACCCTTCACCTGAGGCAGTAAAGCAGTCAGCCCTAGCCGCGCGTTGACGGAGAATCCCGAAATCGATGCTGCAGTCCGCGTTGTATTTACACGAGCGTATGCACTGCACTGATGACGGGGGAGAGGAAGGGCTGTTCCCGGCGTTAAAATAATTAGTGTAATAAATACAGCCTGGCGAGCGCCAGTGGAAGTAGGGATCCCTTTGTTCACATCTCACCACTTAGAGCTGGGTAAGCAAGTCTTGTGGAGTTAAGCTCAGAATTTACTTACCCTTTTATTCTCTGCCCGGAGGTCTGGAGCAGGATGCTCTGCTGAGGCCAGAATTAACAAGCGATGCTCGATCTCTGCTGCCTCAGAGCAACGTCAAGGATCTGGGGGGGCTTTTCTTTTTCTTCTTTCTGTCCATGCAAATCCTGCCTGATAAACATGGATCCCTTTGCTGTTTAGCAGTCAGTTCGCTAGGCTTGACAAAGGTTATTGCAATAATTGATGTTCCTCTTCTAATAATTAATGTTAATGAGTCCACTAAACAGTAAACAAGACAACAAAGAACTGTTAATGAGACAGTCTTTACTCATTTGTTTAATCTTTTAGTAAGATAATGGGCGATAAATATATCGCTATTCAGCCATCTTCAAGCCCTTAATGCGTGGAGAGTGTTTTAAAAAGAGACTTGAGCTGATTTTTTTACACTTGCATTTAGTAAATTCGGCTGACTGGGTAGGTGGGGCGCCTGAAAGAATTGGGAAACCTATATAGTTAAGTGCCTTGACATTCTGCTTCTGAAGGACATTGGCGGATATCCAAATGCTGTGTTCTGCTCTCAAACCATTTAATTGAAACCATACAAAACGGGGGGGCAGCGAAAGAGAGAGAGATCTTGGCAAAAACCTTATGTGCAGTTTCTCGCTATTGGATTGACCAGACAGGGCAACAAAGCTGATAAAACAGGATTAGCAAAATTGCATTGTTGGATATTATATGCTGTGTGACATGTACTACAGCAAAGGAATTTGGCAGGATTAACCTGCAGAGGATAAAGATGTACCAGACAAGAGGGCTGAATTAATAGACTGCTGTGACCAAAGCAAGGAAATCTATTTGCATGGGATATTAAGGGGGGTAATAACCTTGCAGGGTGGGGTTGCGGTTGATGTCCCAAGTCTTCCATCGACCCCATGCCCGAGTCCTGCTCACTGCCTGGAAACTCAGCTCATTGGCACGGTTTCTTGTTACGCTTTTCTGTTTCTAAATATTGAAAAAAAACAAACAAAAAAAAAGCTAATTCCTAGGCAGGATTATCTGTGTTCTTTTTTCTATTGGAGGGTTTTGTTGTTTTTTTTTCCCAAAAACTGAGTTTATTTTCCTATTTATAGGAGATGAGATTCTTCTCCTAATGCACTAGTGTCATCCTAAAGTAAATATTTGGTTTCGGTGGTTTTCCTCAGGGCTTCTAGGCCCGGCCAGCTGGGTGGCGTGGGGGAATGCAGTTCCCTAGCTGCTGGTTACTCAGCTGTTCAGGAGATTGTATGCTTACATACGTGTAACCTAGCTCAAATCGTAAGAAAGCTTTCAAACCACGTAGCATTAAAGAACGTGAAAGCTATTGTCAGTAGATGATTGAATAAAATCATACTAAGGCAAAATGAGAGAATATTAAAATTTCAGCTCAGATATACTCTTAAGACCACGTCGGACTATTTGACCAAGGGGGTAGAGAAGCAGAAAACCAACTTCCATCTCTGGTACGTTAAGGAGAGAGAAAGTAGATAACGTGATTGTTTTTCACTTGTACAGCATTTAATACTGTTTTTTTTACTTGAAAAGGCTTTAAAATTGGCTTCTTCCAGGGAGCAAGCAATGCATCTACGGTAGCCTGCTTTTTTTAAGTAGTCTGATATACTTCAGCGCAGATTGCATGAAAAGGTTTCAGAAGGATTTAAACAACCTTGCAAAAGGCTCTCATCATTTGTTTTTCTTTTCCCACCCACAGTACTAGTGGCAGACTTTAGTGTTCCCAGGGAACAGAGAACGTACAAAAAGTATTTGGCGTTACTCTGTGTGTGGCACAATGTGCTTCATCAAGTGTGCTCGGTGCCACCGCATGCGGTGAAAGAGCTGCTCAGGGGAGACGATTCACCTTCACCCGGCGTTACCGTGTCAGCGCTGATCAGCACCAGCCACAACGCAAGTTCAGCTTTCAGGCTCTTCCTTTCAGGGTTGAAGGCTGAATAATAGACATGCATAAAATATAAATACATTATTTTTTTCCAACATGTTAAAATGCCAGAAACTGCTCTTTAAACAAAAGCTGTGTTAGTACAACATGACTGAGACTTTACAAGTCTGCACACGTGCATGGGTGTCAAGAAACTTAGCTCCATTTCCTGCAGCAGCCATATTGCACAACCTGTCTCTCTGGGGTATCTTCTGTTAGTGCGTATGGTTCTCCCTCGCCTGCCCAGGGACTAAACGTGACCACGTCTCCCTTCTCTGCAGGGGAAAGACAACGCATGAAGTTTCCTTTGGATTAAATTGGGTGGTGGGCATGGATGGGGTGGGCGCATCCTTCATCAGCAAGGTCAGAAGTTTTGCCTCCGCATCTTACCCATTTCAGGAGAACTATTAAAAACCAGCTGTTCCTGCCTGGAGGTTTGCTAGGCTTCACGTCGCTATCTTTTCGTCTGGCTTGCTTAAGGACTCCTGCAGTGGGCCCTCATCCCAGGGAAAGTCCCGAGCTGATTCACAGAAACTCTGCTTGCTTTGGGGTTTTGATTGCTGAGGAAAATCTGAAAAACACAGGATTAAGTTTATTTACTTATTTTTTACATGTGCCTAGATGAATTAGCCCAATAAGGAGTTGTTGGTAACCCTTTAAGAATGACCTGACTGTTTTAAGCAAGTCATTGTACCACCCCTGCAGCATTTTGGAGGGAGTCAGAGGCAAGCCTGTGTCTATTACCACATATTTTTTCAGCTTGAAAAGCTACAGGGCTGCCCAGACCTGTGCTCTCCACCAGGCCATTCCTGTAGTGCTGCAGCATTGCAACGCTGAACTCTGATGCTGCCCAAGAGAGGTGCCACATCAGGCTGCGATGGTCGGCGTGCTCACCAGCGTCAGCCCTATGCAGGCGAGGGAGATTTCTTTTTCCCTTGAGCAATATGAAAGCCCCAGAATCTGTAACTCCCTGTGTGGCTTTAAAAGATCAGCTTTCCTGTTCAGCGGCAGGTTGTGTCCCTCAGCTTCTCTGAACTCCTGAGGGACGGATGACTCACAGGGGAATGAAGGACTGCAGACTGGGACATTCATGGGTCTCAGCAGGACTTCTGTGGGGTGGAAGCACTTTCCTGAATGTCTGGGCATCTTCTGGAGAATGGACCACCCACCACAGAGGAGCAGACAGGGTGCTGGTGTGAGGGTTAATGGCGCTGTCATGGTCTGGAAGCTATGTGGTCCCTGGGGCACCCCGCTCCTTCTGACAACACCCTGGGGTCTGTGAAAACGCAGCCTGTTTCTCCTGTGTCTCTGAGGCCGTGGCGGAGTTTCTAGGTTGCTTCCCCCACCTGCAAGCCTCCATCCCTCCTGAGGTGGGCACGGGAAATGAATAGCTGGAATGCAGCTCTGCGCACTGCCGGCATTGCACTGCAGTGCCCACCTCTGTGAAGCAGCAGGCCTTGAGCGCAGAGCCGGTTTGCCACTTCTACTTCTTTCAGGTTTTTTTTCTTTCTAGACATACACCCTTCACACTTCCACGTTTTAAACAGGCAGGGGTATATAACCCGTGGGATTGATGGACCTAACCCTGTTACTTTGTTTTCCAGCACACGGAGGGATGGAAGATGGACTCCGGAGGAGGGCAGAGCGTGGAGGAGCCTGGTGGCAGGGAGCCCGGCTGGGTGGCCCCCTGAGGTGCCGTGCAGCAGCTGGTGTTGTGAATCAGGCCGTCACCAGTCGGAGAACGGCTACTTCACAACACCAGGGTCGCACCGCACCACGGTTCGACTGCTGGCCGGAGAGGAGCGGAGGTTCCTGCGGGCAGGCAGGGGACGCGGAGCAGCTCCTGGCTCCCTCCGCCCGAGCCCAGACCTGCAAAGGTAATCAGGTGCTCAACTCCTATTTAGGCACCGGCCTCCCACTGAAGTCTGAAATAGAAGTTAGGCCCCTAAATATCTCTGTGGGTCTGGCCCCGAGAGCCGGCCTTGCTGCGCAGTGCAGTGCAGAGCAGCGCTCCAGCGGGCGCAGGGCAGCTCTGCATGCTCCATATGTAGTTTTCCCCGACAGTTGTGGCTGTGGTCGTTGCTGATGACTAGTCCTGATCCCTTCCCTGTGTGGACACGTAGGCGTGTTATCTGTAAACGATGCTGTATGTACCAGGAAAGAAGCCAGACTCCTTGGAAATGACACTAAAACAGCCCTAGGTATGTTGTAATGAATGAAAAAGCACCTAAAATAAACAGTGGGGTTGCCCGGAAGCGGTACCAACAGCTGCTGTCCTTAAAATAGAGAAAACGTTTGATTTTGCATTGCTTCAGCAACTCCTTATAAATTATTTGGCAGAGAGGGACAGCACAGCACACTCAACCCACCCTTGTCCGGAGTGACCCTGTAACGTGTGCCATGTGTTTCAGGACTGAAATGCAAGCTCTTCCCTGCCTCCTCCCTCATATCCTCATGCCAGCATGATGTTACTTTGAGGGGAGCAGGTTACAGCAGGTGCTTTCGACCCAAAACCAGCTCGTGTTCATGGAGGTCCGCACAAAGCTGATGGCTCTCTATACAATGCCGTAAGTCAAACTGAGATGCTCTTCAGTTTTGATCTCTGAAAGCAGACACCTGCTCTTGGACTCAGGATGGTGTTTTCTCTGGTGGGGTTTCCCAACTCTGCTGGGTTTTCCCTTGCTCCCACTCTGCAAGACAGGCTGACTGCACGCTCCTAGGCTGGCTGTTCTCTTGTACAATGTAAACCACTGGATGTGGCTAAAGCAAGGAGTGCAGAAATGCAGAGAGCAAACAATCAAGGTAACATAGAACTGATGAGGGATTTTTTGAAAGTTTTCTTTGTTATCCTAACTCATCTGATTGAAGCCAGCAGTAAAAATTACTTAAATCCCATCCTGGATGTATGATTGCTGGCAGGGAGATAGACATAGGGGAGAGTCAGGATATACACAAGATCAGAAATAGCATGGGATAGATGGAATTGCACATGAAAAGAGACAAAGGTAGTTACATTAGACCCATCCTCATCTTTCTGTTCAGGTCGGCTTCCTACAGAAGTAACCCCGAGTTCCTTTCATAGCAAGAAGTCCACAACCAATACCACAAACAATGCAGGAGATGTGTGGGAGGCTCACTCGTACATTAGGAGACGGCAACCTGTTGATGCAGGCTGGCATTGGCTTTTTTTCCACTGATCAGAGGAAAAGCAAGACCATGTTTCTAGTTCAGGCAATACAGCAAGGAGTGTGAATGTGTCAACCTGACATGCAAGAAGTCTGTTTTATTAAACTTGTTCTCTGCTGACACAAACGGTGTGCTCTGTGTGGTAGTCTCATTGTTCATTATAACCTTGTTTTAACGCTTTATACCTTTTACTCCACCAGGGTTTTTTTCATGAGGTATGAGACACAATTCTTTAGAGGCGACAATGAAATAGCCCCAATAACCCTCACTCACATGCACTGATTTACCTGAGCAGCTATTCATATATAAAACTAAACACCGTTTCATCTTTTATCGTGAACCAGAAACCCATTTGACCTATTCAGCTTCTGTCAGTAAATACGCATAACATTTGAAATAGGTTAATGCTTAATATCCGCTGGCAGGTGACCCGATAGACTGTCTCCGTACTTCTCCGAGTGCATGTGTGGAGACAGGCCATTTTCAGTTCCTTTTGTTAAAGAATTTCTCGGGAACGTCACACTTCAGAGGTGCCTTTGGCGCATTTATCGTACTCCCTGTTTCTAACCCGAATCCATCACACTTTATGCTCTTCTAAAGTGATTTCTTAGCAACTTAATGCATGCCATAATGTAGCGCCGCTGCTGAAAAATCAAGCACTCCTGCTTGTCATTACGGAGCCTGATTGTGTCATCTCGTGGGGTGGATTGCAGGCTGAATAGCTGACCGGCAGCTTCAGGTGGTGGAAGCAATTTCTGTTTGCTCCTTTCGGCCGATAGAAGTACTTGATGTTAGCACGTGCCACAGTGAAAGGTGAATACACAAAATAAATAGTTTAATATGGGTTTTAAATCTGTGTGAGTGTTGTTCTTAAACAAGCGCCTACAGTTTGTGTTCATGTCAACCCCAGTTCTGGCTGCTGAGCTGGAAAGATGGGCTTGCTGGGTTTCGAGGTAGCCCTCAAAACAGGAGGCCCTTGCAGTCTGTGGGTATGCCTGGAGAGCTTTCTGGTGCTTTCCAGAGCCTTCCTCCTACTTGCCTACTATTATCGAAAGTGGTAGTGTACTCCCCCAAAAATACCCCATTAGAGTTGTTGGCCTAATTTTATAATCTTAATTAAAATAATCTAAATAAAACACACTGCTCAGGAAAAAGCGAGCAGTCTATCAAAGCTGAAATGCTGGGCTGTAATGTTTTGTGAAATTTTTTTTATTTTTAAGGGGTTGTTATTCCAAAAGCACTTTTTGTGTTTAAGCAAATAATATTTCATTTCATCCTTGAACCCTTTAAAATCTAAATCTGATGGGGGTTTATTTTCTCAGGGCATCCACTTAGTACTACAACTGTTCTTCAGTTACTCTCAATGGCTGGCTTTGTTTCCTTCCGGGGCTCACCAGCAGTGCACACAGCACTTCAGAGAGTAGCATCCTTGTAAATTTTGTTCTCTTTCCCCTGCATACGAAAGCCAAGCTGACAGACGCAGCAGGGCTCAGCATCTCTCACTTTCTGCGTTCACACGCACGCTGCTTTGTTACCGTGGGGTTCCTCATGAAAAGTGCCCTTAATGGATTTTCTTTTTGTCTCTTTAATTGGGCTTCCTCTTTGGCAAACAACTAATATGAAATTAAAATGATATTTCAGGCAGCGTTGCAAAGCAAACAGCAGGTGGGACTGAATTTTGGTAGCCACAAACGTGAGTCAGGTTTTATTTCGGTGCTATAAGAGCATCTCAAGAGGAGGGAGAAAATACAGAAACAGTCTTCAAGCATCGTAACACAGTGAGCAAAAGGTGATGCTAAGGAGGAAGGAAGGGCGCTTGTTCACAGCTACTGTTTTAAAAAACAAAGGAGGATTTTGATAGGAAGGCTGATCAGATAATAACCTGTGAAACTCCCACTGGTTTATTCTGTGCTTAGTACTTTAAAATCATTTCTGTGGGACTTGTGCTTTATCCAGCACATGGCAAAAAGCCGGCTGGTGGCAAAGCAAGCAGGAAAACAGAAAAAAAAGGCAAAATGAACAAACAAAAAGGAATTGGGGGGGAAGGGGACAGCATCCTTGCAGCAGACGTTGAGGCCGTCAGGCTGGTCTGCCTGCCCACTGCCACCCACCCCAGCAGCAGGGAAGGCAACGCCAAACCGCGAGCTGGAGAGCAAGCGCCGCTCAGCTGACGGCACCGAGTGGGCGATGAGCTTGCTGTGGTCGAGGCACATGAAATGCAGGTCTAGGGCAGCAGAGACATCGTGCTACATCAGCACTTGATTTCCACAGCCCTGTGCAGCGTGCCTGGTGATGCCCAGCTTTGCTACCATGTAGTAAATGATTGACCAGTTTTTACAGTTCACAAATGCAAGTGTATATACTAGATGTGTTGGGGTTTTTTAAAGTCAAGCCTCAAGCACGCACATAAAAGGGGCCAAAACATCCCCATTGTACAATGAAGTGGCACCACAAAGAGCATAAAAACCACAAAGACTAAATTACTAATTACTAATCACTAAAGACTAAAATCATTTCACTCAAAGGTTGATGTAAGTCACAGGAGAAAGTCAGCAGTGGCTGAAGATCACAAACTTCTCAGAGACGTTTTACAACCCATCTTCTGAGGAGATTCTCCCAGCTTAGAAGCCAAAGCAACAAAGACTTCCCTGTGTCATACTTCTTTCTGTATATGGGAAATTCTAAAACTTATTATGCTGCTTTGACAAACAGTTGCCTCTGTTCTTTAACAAGACTAACTACATGTGCCTCAATATGCCTCAATAAATGAGGTTTTATGCTGTATTTGATCAGACTTAGTCCTCCAACCATGCGTCAGCAGGAAGGAGCTGCCTATGCATGCAAGCTTAGTGCATGCAGCTCTCACCGTTGCAGAGACCATTTTGAAAAAGATATGCAAAACAGCCCAGTCAGCCACTCTCCGATGTCTGCTTCGTGCCAGGAAAACTCTGCTTCCACCAGGGCAGGGCACGGTGCTGGGTGCCAGGATGGAGGTTGGGACCGGGCGCCCACCCCCGTTGCCATCGCAGCTTTGTGCGCCGCTGGTCCATCTGCAGAAACCGGAGTAGGGGCTGGGGACCAGCTCAGGATGAGGTTTGTTTCTGGGCTAAGACAGCACAAAAAAGCAGGAGTAAGAAGAGACCTGAGGCTTCTATTCATATTTTGAGTAAGTGGTGTCTCAATTATTCAGCTAAAAATTTTGGTGGTTTCGGAAGTAAAGCCGAATTCTGGAGGAGAACTCTTGGGCATATGGACATCAAAAACTCAATATCCGAATATATTGTCCCCTGTATGCCTTTAGTGAAGTGGTTATTAAAGGACTAAAGCTATAGAATAGAATAGAATCATTAAGGTTGGAAGAGACCTCAAGGATCATCCAGTCCAACCGTCCCCCCCCACCTATTAACCACTAAACCACGTCCTTCAGTGCTGCATCTAACCTGTCCTTAAATACCCACAGGGACGGTGACTCCACCACCTCCCTGGGCAACCCGTTCCAGTGCCCGACCACCCTTTCCAGGAAGAAATTTCTCCTCCTCTCCAACCTGAACCTCCCCTGGCGCAACTTGCAGCCGTTCCCCCTAGTCCTGTCACTATATTTTAATTCCTTTCTTTGCACGGGGGTCTCATGCCCCAAACTCTTTCCACCCTGGTCTCCTTGCCCCCTTGCCATTTGGGATGTGTAGCTGCAGCAGCACACCGTGTTCCCGGGCTCTCTGGAAGAGCTGGCAGCTCCTCCATGTGAACAGCAGCCACAGACCGAAGCGTCTGATAACGTTACAAATTACATTTCATTTCCAACGCTCCGACTGAATTTCATAGCGATAGAGATGGCAGAAATGGTGGAGGTGCTCTCCCCGTACACACAACAGCCCTATTCCTTGCCGAATGGCAAAAGGCTTTAGCGCTGACAACCTACAGAGGTTTTTACATGACTAATTTTTATGATGTAAAAATACTGGTTTCCATAGTAACAGCCACATGGGCCGGCACTTACCCCAGCTCTGGAGATATGCTGCAGAAGACTTAGAGAATAAAAATCCCCGTGTGTCTCGGGGACTGCTGCACATCAGCAGGGTGTTTCCAGGGGAAGCACTCCTGCACTCCATAACCTCTCCCTTCACTAGATTTGAATGTATCTAGTTTATTATTTTATTGTTCTGAATAAACTTTTGATGTTGTTCTACCTTAGGGACCTCCAGAGAGACCCGTAACACAATGGCAGCATCTCCCACGTCACCTGCAGCACGTGGTATCTCTCTGGTGAGAAGCAGCAGCGATTTTCCTCCAGGAATGGTTTTTGATCTCTTCCCACTTTCAGCTAGTCTAAACCCAAAAGTGTTGAATCGCATTCTGGTGGCTGTGTTGCAGAAAAAGCCCTTCCAAGTTTTATCCCTTGAATTAACAGCATGCTGTCTTCAAGCCTTGAATTCAAAATGGCAATGTCTTTGCTGCTTAATGACAAGGTAAGGGAAGCGGAGCTGGTGACTGCTCCCGACAGCACATGCCAAGGGAAAAGCATCGCTCATCCTGTCATGAGGGAGAAGTGTCTGCTGTCAGGGAGAAGTAACCTAGAACCCCCCCTGCCCTCGGCAATGCGGCGGTGAGAGTACAGGCAGCTGCCTGCAGTGGGAAGTGGTGGATGCCCTGGTGCCCGGGCAAGAATAACCCCAGGGCTGAGCTTTCCCTGCTCTGGACTGCAACAGGCAGCTCAGTGCTGGGCAGCTTTGGGTGAAGTTGGCTTGTTTCAATCCATCTGAACGAAAGCCCACTTAGTTGGGGGAGGCAGGCTTTGCCTTTGTAAACAGTTATATTTCTGCTGGGGAAAAGGGAGATGTTCACCAAAAAGCCTCTCCGTCCCTGCCAGGATGAGCAAGCAGCTTCCCAACCGTTAACACAGATGCCTCTGGCTCTCTGCTCAGCCCCTGCCCCTGGCTGCCCATGTCCCAGGCATGTCACAAATTCAGGCACCTTCACCGGGGCTGCAGCTTCATTCATGGAAGCTGAAGATTTATTCCCTCAAAGCCAAGACCCAGAAAAATAGCAGATTGCAAAATACAGATGTTTCAGTGAGTGAAACACTCGGTGACCGAGAAAATCCTCACATGAGCTTTCTTTTTTAATAAAGCAAACTGCACTGCCTTGTCATGTGAATTAATATCCCTGCAGCATGGCTTTGTGTATTTATTCCTTGCTGATGTTGCTTTTGATCACTACTAGATGAAATGAAATCTTGGATGCTTCGGGGCTGCTGTTAGGACAGATTCAATGAGATGAAAACGCATTTCAGGAAATACCACTGAAGCCAGTTTTTGTTTTAATTTCCAGGGACACGCAGGGCTCCAATTCCCCGAAGACAGGAGGAATTGCAGTCGAAGAAAGGCGCGCTGAAAACACACATCAAAAGTCTGTCTTTCGAACCGCAAAAGCAAATGTCGTTCAGAGGCATTGCTGTTATTCCCCTCAATCACAAGACTCTTCCTTTTGAGGGCCAGATTTGGAGAATCCAAGCCCCTTTCTTCACAGGCTTTTTGAAGTTGACATGGTCCCTGAGCACAGACCACAGCCAGGGCTATAGCACCCCAGCACGCTCTCTGCATGCTGGTTCCACAACCTCTGTCCATCTGTCAGTCCATCAGTCTGCCCCATCAGTCCTATCTCCAGGGAACTCAAAATCCCACTTCACTGGCTGATTTTCTGCCAGTCTCATGGCCTCACAGGCAGGTCCCCAGCTGAAGACATCAACCCAGGCTTGGGGAGCATGGGTTGCTTACTCTCTCCCTGCTAAGGTCCTCTTCTGACTCTAATAGGGGATAATTTCCTTTTTCTTCTTGAGTTCATACCCCCAAGTCTCTGCCTGGGAGCTGTACCTGATTGGGGAGGTGGTATGAACGTCAGGTGACATCCTGTTACTCAACACTTGTAATTACACAACCGGCCTAAGGCAAATAGTGCCAGACCAGATGATTTGCACTGTGTAAATCACTGCTTTTCACAATCTGCTTAGTTCAAACCCCACACGAATCAGTTTAACCTACATCTGAAGAATCAGGTCTCTTCTAATTTAAGCGTGTGACTGGAGTCCACCGAGTCTCATAGTTAGATCTGGTCAGGAAAAAAGCTTTGCTTTTCCCCATACATTCATAGAAGGAAAAATCCATATTTGGAAACAGTTTAATTTAAAAAGTCAGACACTCTGTTATTGAATGTAACCCAGATTAACAGTGGCAAATTCTGGAATTTTCTCACAGGGGAAAAAAAAATCTGAACCACTTCGAAATTATTTTTTTCCTATAAAAATTAACATTAAGTGGGGGAGAGCAAAACCATCTGCCCCACAGCAGAGTGAGAAGGGGCTGGGTGCCCCGAGTCTTCCCTGCAAGGGCGTAGGGTGGTCAGGCATGGCTCTCCTCCTGCCACTCCTGCTGTGGAAAGCCAGGAAATTCAGCCCCTTTCAGATTTTCTTTCAGCATTTCCCCTGCTTTATCTGTATATGCATCGCACGTAACGCAATGGGGTTATGACACACAGCAGGGTTTTTTAAACACTCATACAAGCAATAATAAAAAGCCCCGAGCAACCCCATCTGGGTGTCTCTCAGAAGCAGATTTAAAGACCTCATGGCCTACAGACGGGGACAGAGCCTACAATAGTGCTGCTGAAATTCCACTGCCCCACTGCAAGGTGGGCAGGAGACCTCTGCAGCTCTACAGGGCCGTGCTTCTATGCGGAGACCAGCATCAGTCGTCTGCAGGATGAATAATACAAATGTACTGGTGGTGAAGTGATTCAGAAACAAAGGAATAAAAAATCCTGCACCTTCCTTCTGTCCAAAACTGTGGGTTGGGAGGGGGGAGATAGCTGAGAATAGCCCCAATGCCTTTGGGAAGCAAAAAAAGTTGTCTTGTGTTCATTTTAATTACCCTGCGAGTGAGCACAGCAGCCTGGGTGAGCCTCTTGCTATCCCATGGCAGGGTGTTGTTTCAGCACAGAAAAATACAGCAGAGCAAACACCAACCCAGGCGGGAGTTTCTGGAACTCCATAAAGCCTTGCCTCTTTCCCCAGACAACCCCAACTCTCTTATATGGCCCCGACACAGTAATTTCATCTTCGTTTAGAGCAGAAGAGACTGAAATGGAAACTCAGGGAGGGGGGAAACCCTTCCAGATTGGAATCAAAACAAATCACCTTTTTGCATATTAATAAGGCTCCTGATTGAAAGTGTTCTAGCTGTTCACAGAGGAATATCAGCAGTACATGCTGCTAATTTAGGCTTGGCTAATTAAAAGAAAAAAGAAAAAAAATCTCTCCCCTAGAAACTGCACCCAGCACGTTTCATCAAGCTTCACTTATTGTATCTGGGTTCAGGGAAACAATCCCGTGGCTTTTTTTCTCTCTTACTGGGTGGGGTTTTCCCACTTCCCCACTGCACGTGTCCTCCGGCACCCTGCCCCTCCGCAGAGACAGCAGCAGGGACTGGCGGGACCCGCAGGGATGTTGTGGCTGCAAATTCTTGGAGGCTTCAGCATGGCATCCCCAACGGCGTGGGGCGTTAGAGGCAGCAGAGCTGGGACCATTCCTGCAGCAGAACCTGTGAAGATTGCCGGCTGCCAGAGGGCCACCAGGGCCTTGTCACAGGCGTGCTCTGCCCCCAGCCCAGCTCACTGGTAAAAATATTAATCTGTGCCAGCCCCAGAACTGACCCCCTAACGACCAAACCACGTCTCACCAATGTGGCTACAAGGATGCTGTGGGATAATGTGGCCAAAAAAATGCTAGCATAGGGACCAATGACATCCACCGCCATCCCCCTGGCCACCAAGGTGATCATCTCACCACAGCAAGCGATCTGGTCGGGCACGGTCCTGCTTCCCCCCCCTTACTGGTTGCAGATCAGTAATTTAATTTGGAAATGGCATACACAAACGCTGCAAAAACTCAGGGGAAAAAGATTAATGCAGGCAATGTGTAGGAGGAAGGAGGGCCGTATCCTTGACTGCAGAGCTGCTCTGCGCGGCGGCAGCCAGCCAGACCCATTTTCTCGCCACTCCTTCAGCAAACATCCCTCTTCTCGCGGCGTGCGGTCTGGCCTCTGCAGCCCCGGTGGGGAGGAGAAATGTCTCCGCAAGTCTGCTGTCAGGCCGCACATTTGCACTGAAATGGGAAGATGAGAAGAGGGTATTGTTCTCCTCCTTTTTTTTTTTATGTTGTGGTTATTTATTGTGCCTCTTTGAATTTGCATCCCAAGGGCTTCTGTGTGACAGAATGTAATACTATTAGTCACCATTTTACACATTAGGGAACATAATATTTAGCACTTATAACAATTTCCAGCTTCAAAGTGCCACACAAACATTAAAAATATAGTGTATTTTCCTGTTTTTTTCAGGGGTAGCTTGTTCTTGCCTGAAGCTCTACAATTTCTCTTTGTATTATCCCTCATGAGAAATGGGGCTTTTCTGTCAGCACCTCTGTCGCGCCAGAGGATGCCAGTTTTCTGGCCTCTCACTCAGAGCAGATCTGAATAAAAGGGAATTCCCTGGCTCCTCCTTTTCCCCATCCATCCACAGCTCCCCTGCACCCACCATATTCCTGTCTACTGAAATCTGAGGCCAGCATTAGCACCAGCAGCGGTCAATCAATCCTTCCTTCGGCAGCTTGTAAGACACAAAACTTGTCTGTAGGGTAAAAACTATAAGATGTTAAATTTCTTTCTTTGCTCATGCTGCCAATAAGCTCGTTCTCCGTACGGGACTAGAGATGTATGTTGTAACCCGCCTCATTGCCCCGTGGTTTGAGTCGTGATGATGACCCAGGTGACTTGCAACAGGGCTCATGGAGGTAATAGTGAGGCTGCTCTGCTTGTATATTTGTTAGACCAGAAGAAATGTGATTTATATAATTGGTGACACAACATTTATATGCTATGACTTATTATGACTTCTTGATCCCATACAGCAGCATATGAAAAGTGGTTGACTTTAAAATCTGTTCTCTTAACACCAGTGATTTTTTTCCACCTGCAAGAGTCTGAAGCTTTTGCAGGATCTGTAAAGTTCCTCCAAGAGTCCTGCAAAAGAGGACTAATATAAATGAGCTTGTCTGTTATTCAGTACATGTCTGCATATATTACATTTCCAAAGGGTTCTGCACCTGTGCTGGCACACATTTGGGATCGCTAAATCAAAAAACACCTCTTAATGTTATGTCTCAAGAAACAATTTTTTTTTTGATCCTTTGCATAACAGGTCTTAATCTTGGCTTCAATTTTACTGCATTTAGACAACTGGGAAAGGAGGATTAAAAATACTGTCTCGGTTGGAGACATCACACAGGATTTGTATTCATTCCCCAACTGTGATTTGTAGCATGATGAATTCTCAAGAAATATCTCAGCTTGGCAAGTGTATTCCTGGAAAAGAATGATTCAGACTGGATGGGATGTCTCTTGGGTCATCTAGCTCATCGCCCGGTAGTCATGGCTATGCTATGACATTGGTTGCTTTTAAAGGTCTTCAGTGAAAGAAAAACGAATAAAAGTCTGTCATGGTATGTATGTCACTCACACTAGACTTGACAAACAGAAAATCCCAAATCTAAGAACAATGAAGCATATAAATATGCCAATTTGGGAGTCATAACAATCCACAGTTTCCACAAATTGCACACATTTTTCTTCCACCAGCCCCAGCCTTACAAGCGTTTTAATGCACACTTGCAATGCAAATGAGTCTCAGATAACTCCTGTTTGTCAACTGAACAAAACCCACAAAAGTTTCTGATCCACAAAAAGTTTCTTCAGATGCAACAGACGATCAGCTGTGCTTCCAACCTCAGCCTCTGCGGACAAGTCGGTGCCTGAGCTTGGGGGAAGAGAGGGCTGGGACGTTGCTCCTCAAGCACGTTGCTTTGCGGGGGGCAGAAATCTCACGACTGGGAGTCTGTTCTCTCAAATTAAATCCTCTGCCTTTGTGCAATTGCCAGGTAAAAGTGAATTCTGTAGCCCAGTTCCAGAGGTGAATAAAATGTGCTGCCTATCAAACCACCACAGAAACACATGTCATTTCTACAGTGCTCAAGTGCAAGCCTGCAGCGCAGGAACCAGGGACCCCTGTAAGCCCACGGCCCTGCCCTCACTCTGCGGCCCCACTCCCTCGCCTCATTCCTCAGTGCAGGTAGCCAGCAGCCAGGTCCTTCCCACAGTATTTCAGCTGGTGTCTTCTGCCACTCCCTTAATCTTATTTCATGATGGGTGGGGAAAAAATGTCAGGGCTTATATTTCATAGTGCTTCGTATGATCACCCATTTGCAGCAGATGTAAGCGTGGATGGATTCTGTACAACTTCTTTGCCACACAGGAAAAACTCCCCAGCCTCACCATAGAAGCACTGAGTTTCATACATCCATGTGCACATCCCTCCTCTTTTCCTGGTTCTCCGCAGGGACAGACCCTACAGCGTGTCACCATAACCCTCCTGCAGTCTCCAGGGCTCAGCCACTGACCAGAAGCTGCCTGTAACTTGCCCTGATAAGGCTGGTACCTGCTCTCAAACTCTCTTTTCTCCTGTCAGATTTAAGCAGTGTCTTGTCAAATGAATACTTGTATTTGATCATGTGCAAGGGAAGAATAAGAGTATAGGAACGAAAAGACACCTCTAGGTTAGTTGTTATAGACTACCATGCAGTGCACGTCGCTGTGCACTGGTGTAACGCACAGCAGGACCAGTCCAGGGTGTAAACCAGCTGTCTTCTCAGCTTTCACGGGGCTCTGCTTCTGAACCTGCAAAGCTGGAAGCTCAGTTTTGCAAGATAGTTGAGCTTGCCATCATAGGAGATAAAAACATTTTGGTGCAAATCATGCCCTGTGTCCGCTGTTTTTTAGCACAGCTCCTACCACAGAGCTGCCTCCAGCCTAGCTAGCCAGTGGTCTTTGTTCCCAGGCTGGAAGAGATGTGGCAAACTCAAGTCTCCAGATGGGGATCCAGAAGCCCATCACAAGGTCACAGTTTTGAACACAGCTGGGCTTGCATTGTCTGCTCCCTAAGACTCCCTAAGATTTTGCAGGGCTAGGCATAACTTGCTGATATTTAGCAGGATATATTTATTTACTTATTCTATATTTATTCATTTGCGACAAGTCAGAAATGAAATAGGGCAAATAGATACCAAAACACAACTCTGAGACTTCTCCACTCTTGGGACAGACATTTATCTGGATGCCTGCACCCACTTGGTATCCAGCATTCTCCATATTAACATTTGTAAATGATGCTTTGAAGAACTCCAGCTCTTTTAGGGTAGAGAGGTTTCTCTGAAAGGAAACCCAAGTCAGCTATGACACATTGCTCTGCCTCTTCCCTTAGCAGCTCTCTGCGGAGCCTTGGTGCCGCGCTGACAGGCAGCTGGTGAACTGCAGGCAGAAGTTAACAGTTTTTAAGTAGCATAGGTTGCCGATTCCAATATGCAAAAAGTGGGTGCATGGAGGCACCTCGGATCTAATATGAGGTTAAATTGGGGTCCTAACCTTGCCCAGGCTCACAGCAGAAGCAAGCAGGTAATTCAAGTTCATTGTCAAGAGGCTTTGCTCCATGCACACACTGCTAGAGCAGCTGGGAGGGGGCGAATCTCCCCGGGTGCTGGCTCCTCTGCATAACACAGCATCAGGTTGTCCAAGTTTACACTGCACCTCATAAATTTCTGGTTCTCCACCCAACCCACAAACCTAAAATAGACTCTGGATAAAGCCATGGCCCTGTGACCCCCTCTTGTGCAAACTGAATTAAAGCTATTGCTGAAGGTGCCCTATTGGCAAAGCTAAATGGCTATACATGCTGCGTTTGGACAATGCAAAGAACTGATAAAAGGCACTGAATAGCTTTGGAGCTATTAGAAGATGTCACCTTCTTCTCCACCTGAAGGAGAAGGCATTCAACTAGAGCCTGTCCATTCACTCTGACCCAAAAACCAGACGCAGGGATGCTAACTGAGCAAACCAAACAGGAGAAGTAGGCAGCACAGAGAATTTGGAGTGACTGAAGATCAGTACGGATAGAGAGGTCATAAAATAAATAACGAGATAAGGAACCAGATGTGAAGCAGAGACATCACGCAGAGCCTCACAATGAGCAATTGCCAGTGGGCAGTGCATCCATCACAAAGACACAGTACGTCGGAGGAATCTCACAGGTGACCAGGGGAAGCGGAAAAAAGCCCTACGCTGCTACAGGACCAGCTCCAGGCAGGGGGCCGTCACCCCTCCAGCAGAAAATAGGACTATAGGTGAGCATGAGCAGTCTCTGCCTTTTTTCTGGGAGTCAGTTAATTTAATGCTGCTCACAGCGTAACTGCAGCAAGAATGCAGAATTTCAAGTGTCAAGTAAGTAAATTTGTATTAAAGTAACTGCAATTATCCACAGCCTGCACTCACTCCCACGGGAGGCTGTGGCAGGTTTGTGATGGACTTCACTGGAAGCGGAATTAGGATGATAATCGATACAAGCACAGCCATCATTTTGCATTTTCTTGTAGCTGCCAAAGCCGACGATAGTAAAAAGCAAAGGGCTTTTTAGATTACAGAGCAAAGGCCTGCAGAGATTTCAGCTACTCTCTGAATAATGGCATGTGATCAAGTCCTTTTGTGAACAAAAAAAAAA
>VWZZ01002701.1:862052-886720 GCA_013399095.1 Psophia crepitans
AAAAAAAAAAAAAAAAAGAGAGAATTTCCCACTACGTGCATGTAATTCCAATGCTGTGATAAGTTATTTGTTTCATCGCTAGTTAGATTGCTGCACAGTGTTCAGTGGCACAGAAGGTTTTGGTCAATCAATGCATTTTTCATCTTTCATATAAATCCTGGTTTGTGCCTTAAATGCGTTAGCGGCAAATGGTCCTCTGGTCTAACAAAAGCAAAACTGATTCCAGCGCTGTGAATAACCCCCTATGCTCAAAAATTAACCACTTCCTTCAATTACACACACAACTAGGTAGCTGAAAAAATCATTCAATATGAGTTTGATTGCTTTTTTTTTTAAAAAAAAAAAAAGTAATAACAGAAAGAACAGCAGTTTGCCCATCCAAACAGTGGGGAGCCAGAAGGGAGGCAACCAGCACTGCAGGTGGGTACTGAAGGTTGCTCCCCCAGTGCATCTGAAGTTGGTTGGGAAGAGAAAGGCTTGCTGAGCACCACTGCCACAGAAAAGCTGAGGGCTGTGAGACTGAAGGTGTCATTACACCGGTGAGTGGCCAGTGCAAACTATGATTGGCCCTTCCCAGATAACTGTGGCTCATTCCACACTTCTGCTCTGAAGATTATGGCAGGAAAATCCTCATTTGGTTGCCATGCCTGGCTAACCTAAAGAAATAACAAGTTCTCTAAACAGAATTTATTTTCCAAGCAGGCAACTCAACCTGCTTCAAGATGAGCCCAGACAATTCCCATAAGACCACACTCAAGGTGGACTCACTCACCATTTCCTCCAAGGGCCCACCCGCCTCAGAGCAACCCGATATCCCCAGAAGAAACAGATTGGAGAAAGGGAAGTGCAAAGTACTCATGGTTCTTCCTGGGACAATAACCTTCTATTAAAGATACCTCTAGATTTTAGGTGGTACCTACTGAAGTGTAGTGAGAATGACTTGCAAGGAACCAGAAGCTCCCTTTTGCATCCCAAAGCAGAAATTCATAGTTTGCTTTGCTTCCATTTGGAAAACTTCAGTGGTTATCACAGAAACAGACTCAGACAAAAGAGAGGCAAGAAAAAGAGGCAGCGGTCCTGCAGAACAGCCAGACCAAAATGATGCAACCATTGCGCGAGTCACTGCTCAGGGAGCTGGGGTCAAGCTTCCCCGTGCTGGCTCTTGGGGTGTGCACTGCCAGCCCGCTGCTACCTCCGTGTATTGCCTTCACAGCAGCTCTATAGCTCTATATGGTGCATGTCCCTCCACAGTTATATACAACTCTGTAGTCTTAGAATCGTAAAGGTTGGAAGAGACCTCAAGGATCATCCAGTCCAACCATCCCCCCACCACCTATTAACCACTAAACCATGTCCTTCAGTACCGCGTCTAACCTTTCCTTAAACACCCCCAGGGACAGTGACTCCACCACCTCCCTGGGCAACCCGTTCCAATGCCCGACCACCCTTTCCGAGAAGAAATTTCTCCTCATCCCCAACCTGAACCTCCCCTGGCACAACTTGCAGCCGTTCCCCCTTGTCCTGTCACTAGTTATCTGCGAGAAGAGGCCGACCCCCAGCTCACCACAACTTCCTTTCAGGTAGTTGTAGAGGGCAATAAGGTCTCCCCTGAACCTCCTCTTCTCCAGACTAAACAAGCCCAGTTCCTTCAGCCGCTCCTCATAAGACCTGTGCTCCAGACCCTTCACCCAGCAGGCTCAGGTAGTGTCAGTGTTTTGATGGGAAGCTATGCACAGGGCACACTTTGGCTTTCATCTGCTCTGAGAGGAGGTCAAAGATCTGAAGGAGCTTGAAATGGAGAAGAGGCTCTACCCACTGGCAGGACATGCAGAGAGCCAGCCCCAGCCAGGGTTAAAAGCCGTTTTGTACAGTGCTGGAATTAGAAAAACACATATGCACATGCACAAAGTATCTCTTGTAGAGATACTGGCCAAGAGCAGGTGGAGACGGGGTTAGGGCACAGGGAAGATGGTTTGAATGGATGGAGAAAATTCTCACCTTAAGCTGCCATGCGGAAACTGTTCAAAAAGATGAGAGGGAAGGTAATGATGATGACATGAGACTGCAGGCTGAGGAAATAGTAGATTTTTTTTTACCTCTGCTGTATGTTGCAGCCCACGGGACCTGCTGTCCTGCTCCTTGCTGCCATTGGGCTTATGGGCGCACATAGGTGAGGAATCACGGACCTTCATGGTGGCGGTTCATGATGATAGGGAGTGGGATCCAGCACTCTGCTTTCTTACCAGTACCAAGGCAATCACCCTGCCCTCTAACAAGCAAAAGGCGGACAGGATTTCTGTGGGTTTTACAATCTTTGGGTTCCCTATATACTCCTGAACTAGTGTCCCTATATAGAGAACTAGTGTCCTCTTCCTAAACTAACCTCCTCTCTGCAGAGTCTCCTTCTCCACTGGCTGGGGAGCAAACTGTGCCCCTCTTCTCTGCAGCCCAAGTTAGAGGGGGTCACTGCCCCCTCGGCAGCGGAGGGCAGAACGGGACACGTCCTCCCTTGCTCCTGCACCTTTTTGAATTTCTCCTGAGAAGATGAAGATGAGCAGCAAGAGTTGTTTGAGCTCACTTTTTCCCTCACCCTGTGAGGGTGCAACACGGAGATGCAGGGCTGAGACACTTGGAACTTGTCCTGAACTTTGCTCCTCTACCAAGAAGATGCCAGAGCCTGGGAGGGTGCACATTTCTCCTTTCCCCATCTGCTTTCACCTGCGTGCAGTCAGGAGGAAGGATGCCTCTGAAAAATGGTTGTACAGTTCTCTTAGTAGCAAGTCCTGCTACTGTTCAGCACGATTGCTGGGATTAAAAGGGTTTCCATTTTCAGCCCTTTCCTCTGTGTGTACCCTCTTTTGACAACATGATGTCCTATTGCAGCTATTTTGCATATCTTTTAGCTCTCTGGGAGAGAGGTGTGATGGACAGATTTGGCTATTGCTTTGTGCCCTCGGACAGGGCACAAGGATGGCGGGGGGGGGGGGCATTGCCGAACTCTGCCTGCCCCCGGTTGTGCTGGGGTCGGCCAGATTTAATGCTTGCAGCTTGTTTGATTCATTCGCCACACTATCAGCATCACCCAAGACAACACGGGTGACATTTGTTGTGAGCTGGCCCCTTTTTCATTAAGAATTGGCCTAAATCCACACACATTTAATGGTAATTGCTAGGCAGGCAGCACAGAGCAAATACCTTTTATTTCAAATCCAAGACAAGTCAGTGCTGGCTGATAGTTTGTTGGCGCTTTCCTACATTAATTAAGTACCTCTCATCTAATATTACACGCAGTCTTTCTGAAAACCTCTAGTGAAAAGTCTATTTGTTAAAAGTGCCAGTTGAAGTCAAAACAACGTCCAATATTGCAAATTAGGATTCCAGATTCCAGGATGAGATCTATTAGTTTTTCCCTGTTTAACTAATTAAAAACACGGAGGGACAGAATTTGTTTTGTCATTCTTCTGTCCATAGGACTCCTTACAGTAGCTAAGAAAAGAAAACAAAATTCCCTTCATTTATCTTAAGATATCAGCTGGCTTACCCATCTGTGAGCAAAGAATGTTTTTGCTTAGCTTGCTTAACTAAATGAATCTTGGTTCACTTGCTTGCAGCTGAAGACAAATTAGGCTGATTATATACAAAAGGGCATACAGTACATCTAGGAATTAAACTGTGACTGGGTGTTTAGAATGAATGAAATGAATAGGCAGGAACAGCTTTGCGTTGCTCTGAACAATCAGCAGTCCCCTTCTCTCCCAATCTTTTTAAAGCACTTTCAAAATAATCCTCGGTGTTATTCTTGTGTGTAAGTTGCTGGTTTGCAAGTATGGATTTTTAAAGGAAAAAGAAAAAAAAATCCTTCTGCAAACTTTTTTCCCTTCGGTGTGGGAAGCATTGCCGAGCTCAGCAGCTTGCTGCGATGCTGCCTTTCATACCTCAGCTGAGGAATTCCTGCCACGCCACGCTGCCGGGCTGCTCCGGGTACGAATCGCAGAGGCCAGCAATAGCATCGCGTCCTCCAGCACTTTTATTTTCCGCATCTCTCTGACTCCATAGGATGCTGCAGAACGTACGCTCTATCTCCTGCAAGTGCTTGACAGGTGGTATTTCACATTCACTGCTCTTGGTGGTATGGGGAGTAGGCTGAAATACTGAGTTCTTCACGTGTCGATGGTTTTCAGTAATTAGCATATTTCAGCCCAAATCACAAACATCCTCCCTTGAAAAGAATGATAATTGGTGACAAAATCCGTGGCATGCAGTTTCATCAAATGCAAATTTGGGCTAATAAGACAGACACTAGGCTGCACTAGGAGAATAAAATGCACTGTAATTTTGGTGAAAAAAGAAAAAAGTAATTTTTGCTAACATTTTGGGCATAATGATTTTTGAGGGGACATCTGTAATTTTAGTGATTTAATGATAAAAGCGGGGATTTGTAAGACAAAAAAGTCTTACAGGACTGTTATTGTAGCACACTGCTGATGCGAGCCCATCCCCTGTACAACTGCTTCTCAGTATGACCATGAAGATCCATCCATCTCAAATAAACAGGAGCTTTATGTGTCCAGATGCCCTCTGAAACACGTCCTCATTTGTGCTTTTCCAGGTACTTGCTGAGATGCAGTAATTCCAGTTTTGTGCTCTTTTCTCTCAGTATTGATTCGAAACAGAGGTGGAAGACTGCCTCTCTGGTTGTCTGAGTCAACGTGGGCTTGGGATGGTGGTAGCTCCTTCGCAGTGTGGGTTTTGCAGCTTCACAACCCAAGCATGGGGTCAGGAAGATGTTTGCTCCTGTGATTGATGTCAACAGGGGAAAGAAAAGCAATTCCTCTAGCAACAGAAAATGAACATTTCTTGAATAATGGGTGTTGCACATATACTGAAATCAGATGAAAACTGCAAGGCAAATATTTGTGCCAGAGCAGGACAAACCTCTCTTTTGAAAGCAACAGACAGCTTCTGGGAAAGGCGGTAGAGGCTTGAGCTGGCCAGAATCCTGGCAGGGAAATTCCCAGGGAAATTAAAGAAAGAACTACGCTAAGGTGTTTGGCATGTGCAGACCAAATGCCTTTCTATAATATGATCACCTTAAGAAGTAATGTTCTTGAGGGGCACCTTGACTGTATTTGCAACTACACATAACTCCTCATCCTCTTGGTATTCCATGCAGATACACCGATACCTCTCAGGTGCCCATGGGCAACCGAAAGAAATACTGAAGTTGTTTTACCCACTGTGACGCAGGGAGCCCAAACCAAAGCGAATACTGAACCCAGGTCCTCGGGGTGTCAGCTCACAATTTCAGCTAAAGCCATCTTTTCTTCTCATCACTCGTTCCCAAAATCTGATTGTGCTTTCCCTCTGCACCTGCTTTGTGTAGTCATCCTCTCTCCCTGCCGACCCCCTGCCTGTACTCCCGTGACCGTACTCATCCTCCCTGGCGAGCGGTGACTCAGTCGCTACGGGTGCAATACCTAATGCCTCCAATGCCTAGTGTGTTTTCTGCACACCATTTTAGCAGCATGGATAGTCATGGTAGACTGACTCTTCTGCCATCTCGTTTCAGCTGCTCTAACAAATATTCAGGCTATGGAGAAGCAATAGAGCGCTTTCTAGACCACAGGCACAAGCTTTTTTCTCTAACTAAAAATACCCAAACTACTGCAGCAACTGCAGACCCAGCCACTCTCTGTCGACTGAAATGTGATTCTCATCTCGGTAAGAAATCAGAACAAAAGTTTTCTTTCAAAGATTTTCTGACTGCAAAAGCACGGGAAGCAAATACAACAAGTCAAATCCTCAGCCTGAGATAACATAGTCGATACAAGGCAGGATATGGCTTTTGGTTTGAACTGGATGCTGTCTTATTAAATGCTGATAGGTGCTCGTGAATATAAGTTAGCAGTTTCCTTTTATCTAATGGTTTTTGCTTTCCTCTGATATGACAGGCTCCTGTTTTAGTATACAAAGTTGCTTTGGATGTATTGATGCACCACGAATTTATCAGTCATGGAGAAAACAAGACAAACATCATAATATTGGGGTTTTCTGTAACACAATTGTTGAGCTTTCATGATATAAGCATCACAGTAAAATGACTAGCTACATACAGGAGTGCACAGCCAGCTTGCTCTTGAAAAATCGCATTCCAAACACATGCACATACATTTCTATAACAGCCATATAAATAGACACTCAGTCATATCCTAACTTACCAAACATACACTACTGGCAATCAGAGAGATAAACCCTTGTCTAACGCTGAACAGCTTTGTCTCTTCCCTCGCTACCATTCTCTGCCATGTTGAAAACAATTTTGCATCGACTGCTGAATCCAGGTTCTGAAATCTGAAGACTGTTATATCGCTGTGCTGTGCAATCACCGAATGCCAGATTAAAATATACACAGGCACCGTATTGTTCCATTATCAGGAGAGCACAAATACGTTTCCTTTCAGATATTATTTACACGGTTATAAGAAGCTGCATTTCTTTCCAGAAAAGACTGTTTGAGAATGTCTATCTCTATAATATAGTAATGTTACAGGTGTCTAAAGAAAAAAAAAAAAAGCAGGAATTTGTTTTATGCATATTTTGTATGGAATGATTAGCTTCTTAAAAATGAGGATAAAGTTACACCCGTCAGAGATGCGACCATTTGGTAAAACAACAGTGCTTTTCTTGGTGTCACGAAGGATGAAATTTAATTAAAATTTTACATTACCGCTGAAATACATTTAATGTAACAAAAAACCCCAACCCCTTAGTAACGTTAATAGCTAGCTTGCTTTAACAGCCATCAATAACTGATCCTCACAATGACTTCATGTGGCACAGAAAGCCGCAGTATCCCCAGAAATCTACACGCAGGGAAATTTTAAAAAGCAGTCACGCAGCGAGAGATAAACCAGGATCAGAACAAAAGTAACCCCAGAAGCTCTATTATATTTTTTTAGAGTAGAGGCGTGCCAGTCCTTCTCTCATCTGCAGCGTCAATGTTTCCTCGCGGAGCCACGTCAGCGAGAGCTCGGCATCTCGGGGAACAGGCACTCCCGGGGCTCGGCATGTGTCAGGAAATTCCTCCTCTCTCACTGTGCTGGCAGAGCAGCTCAGGGAGCAGAGGCGGGAGCTGTGCTGCGGGGGCTCGGGGAGATGGGGAGCGCCTGGGAATAACCCAAGTCACTCTGGCCTTCTGCCTCACGGGCGTTTGCAGGAGTTGCTGCAGGGAAAATGCGATTTACAGGCAAGCCAGAGAGCATCCGTGTTTTCTGTAACGTGCGAAATCAGGCTACATGGCATACATGTGAAATTAAACCTGCCTACACGTGATAAAATTGCAGTCTCGATTCAGCTGCATCGTTTTTCATTGCTGCCGTATAAAGAATAGCATTTAAAACCTGGTATCAGCCCTTTCAGACACACAGGGCTTCCCCAGACAGATGACTGAACAAATGCCCAGGTGAGAGGTATAACGAGTATTTTCAAGACTATCTTTGTCTAAACAAGACGCCTGTGTAGAGATATGAGCTGTGGCCCTAATTTTTAAGCAGTTCACAAAAGGCTAGTTGTTAATAATCTGCAATCTAGGATTTCTCATATGGGGTCTTTCCACTGGAAAAAACAAGAGTGATGTATAAATTAAATATTTTTTTTAAAGGTTGAAAACTGTGGAATTGGCATCTCCAAGATCCGCAGACAAACAGCAAGGAAGGAGAGTGTCATTAACTAGAAAGACTGGCTGCACCAGCTTCTTTTACCATCCTGACCAGTCTGCAACTGGGAGGCTTCCCTGGGGGACTAGCTCATGGAAATACCACGTTCCTCATGCAATGCACGGAAGAAGAACAAAGCCAGAACTTGGGCTTATTTTGACTAAAATTTGCCCGCATGATGTGCATTCAGACATCAGGAGACACCAAACCGCTCCTGAGCCCAGCATCTCTGCGTCCCTAATGCTGAGCAGGCACGATGCCGACGTGCGAGCCACGGCCGGCGGTTTGTATGAGCCCACTGCAAGGAACAGCGAGCCATCCTAGAATGCGTCAGTACAAAATTTTTCCCAGGATAAAAATGGTTTTCCTCCATTTTGGTTTCCTACTTTTCCTCAGGACTTTTTGGTTTTATGTACACTGACATTTCCCAGTTCTGAGCAAAGCTGGACATAAATGCCAGCTCTCTTCCAGAGGAGCAGGGAAACACAGACCACTCACAACACCCCTGACCAATTTGCAGGCTCACACCTTTCCCAAAGCATCTAAAATATTTGGCTGCTCATTCCAATCTACCCAGCAAAGCCTCCATCCAGGATTTCCTGGAAATGACCAAGCTCTATAGCATACTCAGCACCCCTCTTTTCTGGGAGGTTCAAAAGCCAGGAAAATAAATGCATCAGATGAGGATATTAAAGGAATAAGTAAGGTAGTAGGAAACACGAGCCAAAAATGGAGCCTGTACCTACCATCCTCTAACATTTTCCCTTTCATATTATCAAAAGATCAAGTTCTTAAGCCTGCTGAACTCCAATGGCTCTGAAAACCTGAGCTCAAACAGAAGCTGCTAATGAGAGGCATTTCCTAAAGCTGCTTTAGCAGGTGTTTCCTGCTGAAACGGGGAGGGTCACGGATGTAAATCTCATTTGCAGAGTTTCTGACCCCGGGGATAATATTCAGCGGTGCTGCCACTCTCACTGCCATCTGCACTAGAAAGTGGTTCAGACTGAACTAGATAGCACTTGATCCCACTGAGTGAGCCCAATTGTTTGCATTCTTGCACAAATGTGTGAATGGCAGCCTTCCGGCAAAGCAAATGCTGGGTCTGCTCCCTTCAAAGGCTTTGCCAGTGATCCTTGCCCTGCTGGCTTCATCCTTAATTGGCCTACACGGTGGGGAGCAATTAAAAATAAATGGTAGCTTGCTGCGCTGCTGTAAGGGGAAGTTTTGCGACTCCAGGCATGAGCGCAGCTACCTCAGTCCGCCGCGTATGCCATGCACGGGGAACGGCATAGACGGAAAGGGGAAAGATCTGGCTATTCTGAGTAAGCGCCGGGGGAAAAAAAATCACATTGTAGGCTGCAATAAATCATCATTAGCCTTATGATTAAAGGTGTGATTGTCTGGGGCAGGAGCACGCTTTCCTTGGTGTTTCTGCAGAGTGTGGTAATGGCATTTCCTATTACACCTGTAGTCCAGAAATGGGATTTTTCACAGTGTCTTCGCAGGATGGTACGCCCCCCGCCCCTTCCATACAGTCTCAATGGAGAGAACAGAATGGCTCTTAGCCGCGAGGAAAAATTAGGTTTCTTCAAACAAAACATCCAATACCAGAAGCTGTAAAACTGGTCTTTAATGAAAGACAACTAGTCTCGAAGAAAAGCGGTGTCCTCCTGTAACTGCGCCATCAGGCTCTCTGAAACTTTAATCGTAGAGGGAGGATTCTGAAACAACAGTTAACTTGCCATAATCATCTGTATCAAGCAATGGAGCGTCTCAGACAATTTCCTACTACTTACTAATGAAAGTCCGCTATAAGGAGGAACCGAAAATCCCGATCAGTTATGGAGTTAAAACTTGAATTAAAAATACTGACTCTCGCTACACACCAACCCATATTTCCCTGACATTCAGAACTGGATTAAAGCAGAAAAAAGGGGGAGCTGAAAGACATCTGATTTTCCTTTGTTCCCTGAAGACATTTGACATGGAAGGTGGTTCACCCAGGAACTAGCCAGGTAACTCACGCCAGCAACAACCACTACATAAACACTGTGTGTGCATCGTTAGGAAATGGCAGGGTTGCACATCTCTTTTGCACCTTGCTGCTTTACTATAAAGCATCCCAGTGCTTCCCGTATCAGGAATCTGTGGTACCTTCCGGGGTGTCTCTTCATTTCATGGTGGACTAAAAAAGGATGAAGTCTGCACTGGAAAATCTCCAAGACATCCTTTTCTCTTGTCTGTCTTTGTTGGTACTAAACTGGGGCTAACAAAAGGCTTTGCACAGATGATATCCTAAACAACACGTGCTGCAGTTTTTAAGAGCTTACCATCTCTGGAAAAAGCTACCCCTCTTTTAAAGCAGATTCAGTGATCGTGGGAGAGAGCCAGTGTACAGACACACAATTCTTGTTGCACTCGCTTTTATGCCCAGTGAATGAAAATCTAGACATACCTCTAAAAATTTTTTCTCCGGCAGTCAATGTGTGATGTTTCAATACCTGCAATACATGCTGGGAGCGGGCCAGAAAGGTGTGTTTGTTACGTACCAGCCCAGTTCAACCTCTGTGATTAGAGAAAGCTCCTCTCTCCCAGGACATTACCTACAAGAAGTAGCAAAGAAAGATTTTTCGCAGTAGATTTCATCTTCAGAGGGAGAAGTTTATATAAATCAGATCTCTGCATAGAAACATCTTGTGTCTTGTGCTGCAACGTAACAAACCATCTGAATTGCATTGACAGTGTAAGATTTGCTCAACTGCTGAACTAGGATATTTATGTGCAAGCAGAAACATTTGATGTATTGCTTGTAGGCACCTCCAAAATTCACCTTCTCCAAAACCTCAAGATTTCAACAACAGTAGGATGCCGTGGCAGCTGCGGAGGTGCTTTCCATGTTCTCCCCATAGAGGGCTGGAGAAGATGCTGTAATCATCCATGATTCTTCAACAAAGAAATGTCACTCATCTAAGGCACTTTCCTTTTAGTCCGTTAATTTGTGATACAATTTCTTAAAAGGAAAAAGTTTGAAATGATGCAAATCTCTCTAAACCAGTTCTGAGCAGAGAAACCGTGAGGGGCCAGTTGCTTAGTGATAATCACAAAGGCAGGGAAGAAAATACTGCAAGCCCTGCTATATCTGCACAGTCAATGTGATGGAAAGGCCATGGCCTTGCAACATGGAGCTGCTTTGTTGTGTTACTTCTGAAGATTTCTTACACACTCATGCTACTTGATTACACTCAATGTTGATAATCAGGTCTTTTGACTCCAGGATTAAAAAATTCCTACTAAATAATCTTGCGGGTTCTGATATATTGTTACTATGACCTTTATAATAAAGTCTCTAAAAATGAGATGGTATTTCTAAGCATAGGGTAATCCATAGCACTTTGCATATACTTTGTGTTCCTCCCACATACTTACAATACAGCATTTAGGCACTATGAAATGTGTTTAGAAGAGGCACAAAATATGCCATGAGGTCACTTTATGGGGTTCCTTCCCCATTTCTCAGGAACTTTGATCTCCTGCTATTCACTCCATGGGCCACAGGCAACTGGTCCTCCATAAGGCAGGAGGACATCAGAAAAATTGTTTCTGACTGCTGTCAGTGTTTTCCTGCTCAGGAAACACAGAGCTTAGTGAACACTCACATTTTCAGTGTCAATTCCTGAGGACAGTGCTTGCGATTATAATAGCAAAAATGTAAAAATAAACGTATAAAAAGTGTGGTTTTGCTTACCTAACTGCTAAGTGCTTTTCACATTTACAAGTCACTCCAAAGTAGTAGAGTATGAAGAGATCCAAAGATATTTTTTCTTTGTTTTTTACCAAAAAGCTCAGTAATTCTTTAATTTGCAGCGGAAAAGGAGCAGTGCCCTGGTCCATCTAAGAGAACTAGCAAAAGGAGGGCGCACACTGTTTCCAGCCCCAGAACTGTGCTGTGTATTTACACAAATGATGCAAACCTTGAGGCAATACAATCCACAGCCAATAGTGCAAATGAACTAAAGATTAATACAAACACAACGAAATGCCACAAGGGGAAATTCAGACCGCACAGCACCTATGCGTATGTGTAAACAGACCGCTTCCACACTGCAGGTGGATGGCTAAATTGCTGGCAACTTCCAGTGCCCTTGGATCCCGTTCCCTCAGTAAACGTTGCATCTCCAAGTTGCGTATCACGGACCGCCGGACGAGAGCTGGCACCTGGGCGAGGAGCAGTCCTAGGCTTATCCCCAGCTCATGGCCACCAGCGCAGCACCATCTGCTGGGAACACACACATTTTGGTCAAATCTTTCCAGCATCGGCGGTTGTCACCCGTCTTCCTAAACACAAACCAGCCTGAAAGTTCCCACCTCTCTAGTTCTTCGCCCTTCTTTCTCAGCAAAGATGAAGTGATTAATCACTGCAAGTTAATCAGATTGTTACTTGAGAAATTGGCAGCTGGGAGGACTTGGCAAAAAGCATGGCACAGCCTGCAGAAAGTTTGCATTTTAAGGTCCAAGAAGTCATTTCAGTGCACCGTTCTCTGATCTCTGCAGGCTAACTTCACGGGCTGGCATTTTCAAGAGACTGGTACAGGCTAGTGATGCCAAAATGAAGCCAGGAACCTCAGGCAGGACATTTTGGACTGAGCAAAGGTTTTGGGTGTTCAATCCTTCTGAGGAGACTGGTTTCAGTCATTCAAAAGTGCGACAGAAAAGGTGAGGGTTAATTCAACAGGAGGTGGTGCTAGGTGAGAGATCTAAGCTAGTGAGCATAGCACTGACTCTGTAATCTTGCCAGTGTTAAATCTGTGGAAGAATTAGTCACGTTTCCAGAGTCAAAACTAAGTGTCGTTATAAAGTAGGACATCAACATCTTTATTAGCTACAAAAAATACCACGCATCCTCCCCACATTAACAGCAAGGGCCAACTGGAAAATTTTGGCAGGCTTTCTTTTTTGCCTCTCAGAATTTTTTTTTCTGCTCAGAAAAAACACCCATTGGAGGAGTCCAAACCTTTCATGGAAATGAGAAAGCTTTCACCCCCAAAAGGTACTCCAGGACAGAATTTCTGCACCTTCAGAAGGGCTGGTTAGGGGTATGGGCAACACACTGAGACAACCATACTGCTGCTGTTGTGAGAAATACTTCAATTTGTCCTTCCTCAGGGATCTCCTCACCAAACCCGTTGTGGGGCACTGGCAGGACCAGAAAGACATTACTGAAAATTATCCAAACTTTTTGCTTGCAGAAGGAAACACTCTATTCAGTGATATTCCTGAGGCTTTTGTGGGTTTGGGGTAGGGCTTTTTTGGCAAAACCTTCATTCTTGGATCTCCTTTAAAAGCAAAACAAAAACCCCAAGAGCTAAAGATCCCTTAATAAGATGTAGGTAAGAGTGAGTTATATCTTGAGATATAAATTTTACATGGAGTAAAAGATACTTAGGAAAAAACCCCAGGAAACCCTGACAAGAGTTGGAGGCACTATTTGGTATCAGTTAACCAGTTGTGCATGCTGTAAAGTGGTTCAAGATGACAAAATATATCAGAGCTTTAGAGACCAGATGCACTTAGGAGAGCCAATTAATCTAGTTTGTTAACGAAACTCTTTTCCACTCTTATTGGCAATCCCAGTGGACTGAGTTAGCACAGGCAAATCCACTTGTGAGTTCAGACTTTCAGCAAGAACTAACTTTTTATTCACTGAGAATATCAACATAGATTCACAATCAAGAAAGGGCCACCCGTTATGCTTTTCAAATAAATGCTTCCTGTTTACAGTTATTAATGTATCAAAACATTACTAGCTTGTCATCACTATTTGTCTACAGCTTTGCAAATCCACTATGCCGCTGTGCCATTTGCCCCACGATGGTATTTGCAAGTGGAGCAGACATTCACTCCTGCAAAGTTCCATCTACTACCCACAAGCTATATTTCTCCTAAAACATTTTATGATTCTGGAAAACAATTTCTATCATGAGAATTTCATAAAATAGCAGGGAAAATTGAGCGTATAAATCTGTATAAACACCTAACTGTAACAACTTCTGACACTTAATTTCAACATAGCTTAGTTTCCTCCTTATAAGAATGGTTTCATTTCACAAAAGGTACAAAGATTACTATAGTTTGAATAATCTGAATGACACTCCTGATTAATTCTTTTTCCAACTACATCTAGTCACAAAAAATGAACAGGAGGTAAGGTCACTGTGACACCAACAGCGTTCTCCAAATCCAGCTGGATACTGCTAGCAGTAGCTATTTACAGTTTTAGTAGACAAATCCACAAGCCCCAAATATTTTTGCAGTGTTAAATCAATTAGTCAATATTTAAAGGCCATATATGATAAAATGCTTCGTTCGGTTGCCCCTGCAAACGTTATGGCTGTTATCTCACACGTACAGTGCACAGCAGCAACTTGCAGGCTCCACCAGCTGGTGCCTCGCTCTGTGAGTCAAAGACACCCAGAGTAACGGTCCCTGACCCAAAAGCCCACAATTTCCAAGGCAAGTCTCCCCAAAAGGGCGACATAAATAAGGGATTATACAAGAGGGGAATAACAGAAATGTATAGGTTGTGCATTCTAGTGAATACTACTGTGGTGCCTATAATTCCTTTGCAGAACAGTGTCCCTGAATCTCCACCCAACTAATGAGGCGTGCTGGTTTAGCTTGCTTTTGTTTCACATAGGCTATATACTAATTCATATTATACAGCTTGCAGCCTTCACGCATGATGGAGCAGCAAGCAGAGGAGGGAAAAAAAATGGCAGCATCCTCACAAAGCACGCCACTATTTCTCTCTCCAAAGTCTCCTGCTTCTCCTTTCTCTTCTTCTCCCAAAACACAGAGGTTTGTAAGTCCGTGAAGTCTGGCGGTGGTGTCAGAGTACAAACCCCAGCTCGTGGGGCCAGCACATGCTGGTGGAGGAGGCTAGCTGTCGCTCTGAAAGAGAACAGCTACAACACTCAAGGTGAGGGTTCAAGCGTACCGGTTTTGGCACGGAGGGATTTGTTGTAAGAACACCAGTTTTTACTCACACTGGGGTATACCCTCACCACCTACTCATACATAAAAGAGGAAAATATAGGTGCCAGGGAAACTGTTGGCCGGCCGTTGATTTCAAGCAGCTTTCAGGCCACCTTTCAATCCTTCCATCACTTTATTGAGAGAAAAATGTGGTCAAATGCCAGGAATGTGGGCGGTCATTCAAAATGAAGAGTCAGCTTCATTTCAAGCCGAGGCTTGACCTACCTGAAATGTAAATGTTACAGGATGGTAAGGAAAAGACGAGGTACCAACTCTGTCCTGCACCACAGGCAGAGGTTTCAGTACAGCATTTGTCTAGCCCTCATCAGTTGAATCCCTGGAAGCGTCCTTCTTAGCTCACATGAGGCAACTGACTGATTTCACTTGTCTCTTTTCAGACTGTTGAGCATGCAAAATGAATACAAATTATTACCTGGCTCTCTCCAAGGTTCAAAACAGAATAAGAAACTCAAACATATGATGCAAACATAAATATTTGCATATTTACAAGAGCAACTTAGATATTTTTAATGTAAACAAAAGATATGATTTATTTATATTTATTTATAGTTTTATTACACAACATAAATTATATACAAAAATTATTTTGCTGTAAATTCACATGGACCAAGGCTTATTGCAACAGTCCTGAAAAATCATTCAGATGCGTCACATATGGAAACACATTAATCCACGTATGGATTAATACTGCTTTGCAGCTTCTAGTCTGTGTGCCCCAACTTTAGGAAACCCTCAAGAACAACATTTAGGGCCTTCTGGTCATGAAGCTCTGCTAGCAAGTATAAGTCCCATGGAAGGTCTCTCCCCTCCAGCAGGTCTTCTCATAAGCTAGATGGTCCCTGACAGCAAGACCTACCTGAAACCCTGTTCAAGAGCTTATAACCAGCAGCTCTGTAAGCAGTAGGATGACAAGACCTGGCATCTGAAATCTCTTTTCTGTGGATTCTCTGATGCTTAAGAAAGGGTAAGCCTTTCTTTCCATGGGTAACTTCTCATCTGCATGGATGGTCATCTTCATGAAATATGCAGGAACTTAATAGCTCTGTGGTGTCTATCCCATCGCAGTCAAATTTTTATGAAATTGCCCAATGTTTGACACTTACTCAGAGGCCAGAAAGGAAGGACTGACATAAGCAGGCACACGAACAGTGAGTGCAGCGCCATCACTGCAGCCAAGAAGGAAACAGACTGCCTTGCTCTTCTGACTTGTCTGTTCAGTGATGACAGCATTGCTATTAATTGAGCATTATCACTTATTCAGCCTTATGACAGGTAAGCTTTTGAAAGGGAAACTCCTGAGGTGCAAGAAAGGTACTTCTGCATAGATACAGTAACATCAGAGAAGATCTGCTCTTCTTGACTTCTGTACCCTACGCCATGCCAAAGTGAAACCTCAGTTCTCACCTGATAGTCACAATATGACTGATGCAAAGCACTCTGATTCTCATATTGAGCAACATGCCAAATAGCCAGTGAAACTACATTTTTAATTATCATCATGAATAAAAGCCTTTAAACCAGCCATGTACAGTCTCTGCTCAGAAAATCTTCATGAAACTAGTACTTGAGATAGCTCATTCAACCATCCTTTGCTCACTGGCCTGGGCACCAGGAATATAATTACTCACTTTAGGATTCTACCAATGTAATAGTGATAGTAATATTATGCAGAAAGCCTACAGTGGAGTCACGATGCATAATGGGGTTTCAGAGCTGTTGTAAGTATTCTATCATTAAGGGTTTTTTTCTTTACTTAACCAAAAGAATTGCTATAGAAAGTGGCAAGGCTGAAGAGCATTCCAGGAAATAATTTCTCCTTTAACAATGAAACAACTAATTTCTTCATTAATTACACATTTCTCTACACCTGACAGGTATAGACATTCCAATCAGCTCTCTGCAGTCACAGAGTTGCTGTTTGTGGGACACTGACTCCAGAAATAACACCTTCTGTAATTACTTACTCGCTCACTCTGACTCACCAGATTACAGCCAAGCAGAATAGTGGACACTCTTGCATCTAACCCAGCATGGAACCAGGGCATTCACAAACACGTCAACAATCCTTTTGCTGATTAGAAAAATATTTATCTATGTGAAGATATGAAAAAGAAAATTATCTGTCCCCAAATGGTGGTTAAGCAGCAGAGTGTCCAAGCAAGGAGTATATAGATTTAAAATGAGCCTACCTTCTGATACGCAGAATACAAATAGCTGAGGTTCCACTTCGAGGTTATGACCCAGCCACTCAGCTCATCATAGTATGAAGATATGCAAGTGATGTCAATACTAACTGAAGAATTTATGCTGGATACAACTCCCTGCTGAATGGGTGCCTTTCTTTGAATTTTACCTCAAACCCTCACTACAGCACCTAGTATGTGGCTGGTTTATCTGAAGATCTTTCTCTGCTGTTTTAAACTGTATAATTAATTACATATGAGGAAGTAAGCAGATGAATGCAGAAGTAGGTAAATCTCTGGTCTCCTCTCCTCTTCCCTACACAGCAATTTGTTGCACACATGAACCAATAATATCCACTTTCATGCAACTCTTCCCATGGATTACCCTGGATATGCCAGTGGGAAAATGTTCAGTGGTAAAGCCAGCATGTGTTTTAAAACTGTATTTGATTATGGGAAGCTTTATAGTCAGTCCATTGCTCAATACAGTCAGCACGGCTGAAACAATTATTTTTCATCGATTGTAAAGGGTACTTGCATTGCTAGACAGTAATACTGACTAAAATAAAAAAAAAAAAAAAAAGAGGTAAGCAGCAGCCATTTCCTACATCTGCAGCTCTAAGAAACTCACATTCAAGATCTGAAAACATACAGTAACCACAAATACACTCCTCAGGTTTAAAACTATATATACAAACTATACAACATATTGGGGGACGTGGAGTGATCTGAATCTTACGGGTGAATCAGCAAGTTATTCTGAGCACTTTGTATGTCTGCCACCCTGACACTATTAAGCAGACGGAGATGTAAGGCCTTAACGGATGACCACAGCACAAGGAACTGAACCCAGAAACCAGCCACTGTTCAATGACCAGCAGCAAGATTAATGAGGATTCAGATTTGGATTCTAGTTTGCGATTGATCACTGTCACCATTCAAAGTTCAAGGCTGCCTTTACTTTTCCTAGAAGCATCGCTGAAGATGATCCTCCACTGTCTCCCATTCCCTCCACAGAGAAGTTTCCCATTACTGTGTTTTGTCTTTACCTCTCCTTTCTTTTTTTTTAAGGTCTATTTTCTGAAGCAATTGGCCTTTTTTTTGGGTCTGATTTCTGTCTAGTGTTATTTTTCCTGTGTATCTATGTTTTATTACTGTCTATACCTTATCCCACCTCTACCATTTCTTAATCCTATGCCTTTTCTCATTCCAATTCCCTCAACTTCCAGTTCCTCTTTTCCTTTCTTTTGTAATTTTCTTATTTAGAAATCACATTTCATAATCCTTTTTGGCAGCGAGATGGAGGTGTCATGTACCTGCTGGTGTGTAGATGCTTTTCTCATAAGTCCAACATCTTTTTCATCCAGCCACTAAAAATTGATTCTAAAGGCAGATTTAGTGGTAGGTACATAGTTATATACTAACTAGTTAAAGCAAAGATATGCTTTATTTAGAGAATTTTAAAAGAAATTGAGACTGAATGTGTAGTTTACTATTTGATTAATTAATCCTCCACTGCATCTGTATTTTTTGAAGCTCAAATTCCAGCTAGCTAGTTAGTTTTGTTCTTAAACTCCTAGCAGTGGAAGCTTAAGAAAGAGCAATAAATGAAAGGGAATAAGACAGAATATGAACCTAACACAGGAGTTCCCTTGTGGAACCTTAAAAACAGTTAGTGCCATTTTCCACAAGGTTCAGATCAGATGTGATCATCTGGAAAGTCAGTCTTCCAGAATAAATGTCAAGCAGCACGATTACCAGAAAACAGGCAAATGGTATAGATGACTTCCACAAGCTTTGCAAAGCTCCGTGTGAGAGGTCCTTATCTCTCCTATGACTGTCCTTTGACAGAAACTGAAGGAGCACAAAATGTGCCAGAGGGAAACACTGATTTCACGCAATCAATAATTTTGATTTTCATGCTGTCACAATTCAGTAGTAAATTAGGAATCAGAGGATCTACCAAGAAATGCCAGATGGTCCATTATGAAATATACCAGCTGTCCTTTTTCCTCCAACGTCTCATTTTAAACTGTTGGAAAATGAAGTTACTTTAATCTACCTTGTACAGCTCTGTAATAAAAACAGACACTGAAATAAAGGTTGAGATATCCAGCTACTCACTGGATTCACCTAGTCTACCATCATGATGCCATGTAGCGTAATCACTCAGGCTCTTCACAAAACAGATCACATATTTCGGCTGAGCTACCTCTGCTCTCAACACCATACTGGCTCTTGTCTAACAGAGTTCATAGTGTCAGGGTAGACAAGCAGACAAAGAGCTGCTGGTATAAACTGGATCAACACCTATACAGTTGAGCGACCAAGGACATGAGTCAAATGCGTACATTGTACCTCACGCCTAACAAGGGCGGTTAGCGTGATTCTCATTAGATGTCATCTCAAAGGTGGCTCCTGCATGAAGTGCCTGGGAATGGAAAGCAAAGGGAGTTTTAGAGGGACATACGGTAATGGCTTGAGACAAAACTCATTAGTTCAACAGATTAGCAATACATCTATTTCCAAAACACCGTGTATTTGAACGGAAGGCAAGGGGTAAAGAAGTTACTTTAAAATTGCATCTATGTTTACTATCTTTGGGTGCTACCTTTGCAAAACAAATAGCTCAGAACTGTTAATAAACAAATCCTTGGGGTTATAAAAGGATAGTTTCTTAGACATATTGGACTAAAACTCTTCCCTGTTTCATTTTAGTTGTATTACTTAAGGGATTAATTTGGTGCATTCTAAGAATGTAACAGACTACGTGTATTCTTCAGAGCTCAGTTACTACAGCACAGCCAAACTCTTTCCACTATGGTTTGCTAGAGATAACAAATCTATCCCTCAGCCAAGCATCAAGATGTAAGCAGTGCAAAAAGAAGTGGTCTAGGGGGACGTTCTTCACATTGCCTCACAAAAAAACCCAATTCATTTTCAAGTTCTTTTCAGTTCCTTAGCTAAAAAAGCTGACTTAATTCCTGTTGCTAGGTGAGTGTATTAACAAAGTCTAACATATAGCCCAGTAAAAAATTTATATGATTTCCTCACCTATGTAGCTGGTTTATGTGTTCATAAATTTCAATCCTTCAAAACCTTTTGGAAGGTTACTCAAATGTATCATTGTTAGATCTGCAGCTGCAGTTTCTCCACACTAGTAGTGCAAACTACATTAGTTGGGGGACTGAGTGCACACACTCCCCCAAGAGGAGAAAGAAATAATAATTTCATGGACTTTACATCAGTGTAGTCATACAACTTCCTTTCTCCCTCTTGGAAATTGCCGGGCATCTCTGAGTGTACTGGTTATTCTGGGAAAAAAATGCTTTGTTTTTTTACTTTCAGACATTCAGTGCCTCATATTTCTATTACTCTGTTTAAGTGTCTAGGATGAACAAGAAACCAGTGAAACAAAGCAACAGATCAGCAAAAGTTGAATTAGTTCTAAAATTTAGATATGGCATTGAGATACAGGACTTATAGAACTCAAAAGAAACAAGCATTTATCTTTATTTCCAAACAAGGCATAATTTTAAAATTGTATTTTAACATTTCCTTGTAGTATTACAAATTTGAGTGTTGTTGGACTGTGAAAAGAGCTCATCTTTCCCCTTTAAGCCATCTATATGATTTTTTAAAGTTATTTCCACTTTAATAATCTACAGTTTTAATAAGCACTTGACAGAATCTCTTTAAATAATACATCTATGTATTAAAATTCTCTCTTCTTTCAAGTGTTTTTTAAAAATGGTTAAATTAATCCACTTTGCAAGACAATGTTTATACTACCTCTTTTTAGCAGTGTTGTAAACTGAACACAATCTGTTTTTTAACATAATCCACAGCTGCTTCAAAATGTCCTTTCTGAGGCTCTAGCCCTTTTTTCAGGGGACTTTTGTGAAAGATGTCTTTAATTAGCATTCACTTCAATTACATTTTTTATTAATTTCATAAAAATGTGGTCTGGGTAGAGTTCTCGTCATTGTGAATAACCAACTGAGTACTCAAATCTTAAAAGTGATACTGGAGAGCAGTAAGATAATTCACACGTCGCTCTTCCAGCTTTCCTTTCCTGCTGCTTTTCCACATATCTTTTCCTTCCTTGTCTTGCTATCAAACATAAAAGACTACATTACGCACCGGAGAAGGTTATATTTGAAGGGGAGAAGGTTAAATTTTGCCAGAGATGAATGTTTTACGTGATACTAGCCTTGAAGAGAGCGCTGAGGATGATAACCGCTGCGTAGCTGGCTCCCTTTTATTGGGTCCTTTCTGTCCTGAAGACCTGAAGCACAGTACTAAGCTGGGGGAGAAACTGCTCAAGAAATCCATGTTTTCGGCTTTGATTAGCTTTAGTTAGCCACTCGCTGACTTTTTTTTGGTCACACTTAAGCATGTACCTGCAACCTAAGATGATAATAAGCAAAAAAAGTGAATGGCTTCCCAGCCTGCCTGTTCTCTACTCATCTATGGAGAAGTTTTGCCAAAAATCCAGTTTTCTCTGCCTTTATTTGGACAGCAATGTATTATCTTGACTTATACATAGAGAAACAGAGATAAAGTGAGTAACATGAGCTGAAATCACATAGCGAGCCAACGTCAGTTGGTAAAATACGCCTTTACACTTCAACCGCTCTTTTACACCCACAGTACCGCACTTTTAGAAAATAGTGACACAAAAAGCTTTATTCCTGTGCACAGGACTCAAACTAGGTCGCATGAAACATGAACACAGCCGAGTACTATGTCAGGGTGAAATGAATAAGCGGCTTCACCCCTCAGAGACCACCCACCTGCGACCAGAACGCGACTGCCCCCGCGGCCAGGCCCCGCGGCCTCTCACGCCGCTCCCCACCTGCGCCGACCCCGCCGCCATTACCCCCNGGGTGGTGCGGGGGTGGCTTGGGCGGCTGCTGTGGCCGCGGGGTCGGGGCGCGGGAGGCGGTGGGCTGCGTGGCAGGAGCGGCCGCGGCGCGCTTCCTGCGGAGACGGAGGTGTGGGGCTGCTTCCACCTTCCCCCTCCGCGGTGAGGAGCTGCTCCGGGCTGGGGGAGCGGTGGTGGCTCGCTGGTGGCCGTGGGCTGTCCCCTAGGAGGCCTGGGCTTTCCCGTAGGAGGCCTGGGTCTGGCTGGACCCGCGAGGCAGTGGCCTTGGGGAGGTTGTGCTCCCGACCTGGTCTGGGCCTATGCCTGCCTTGGGTGCTGGGCTGGCGGCAGTGCTGTTAAAGTTGCACTGGTAAGTAGATTTTCTGGATTTTGTTGCTGTCTCTAGGCTCCTGTGATGCCACAGTTAAGGTCAGGGAAAGTGGTGACTGTCAGTGAGGTGAAGCTGGCGACCAGGATGGTCACCAGCCCAAGGTCTCTGGGTGCGGGAGTAGGATGTGAGCCAGGGAAGAAGGTGGCAGTCAAGCAGAGTCCTCACCTCGTGGCAGAGACAAAATCTGAGCAGCCCTTACCTTCCTGTCTGCAACCCACTGTGCTGTCCAGCATGTCATCTGAGCAATTTGCTCCTCTTGTGCACATGCAGAAGGAGCAAGGTGAGAGTAACCGGAGACTCCTAGGTAAAAAACCCAGGGGGGTACAGTGCAGGAGGACTGTCAGAAGCAAGAAGGGTGTAGTTCTGCCAATTTCAGACACTGCTCTATGTGAAGATTGGCAGGCAGCCACCAGGGCTGCAGCAGCATGCTTGGAAGGGACTGTAAAGAGAGGGACAGGACAAGATCAACAGGTATTTTTCTCAGGAACTACTTTGCAAAATAAATTCTCACCAGGGATTGAAAGGGGAGAACACAGCTTAGAAGGACTGAACCTCTCAGGTTTCCAGGAGAGTTCAGGGGACTCAGGAAAAAAAGGCAAATATTCCTTCATGGAAATAAACTTAGAAATGCCATCCTCGAAGGAGGAAATTGAGAGCACAGAGAGACATGACATTTCCTGTTTGCCCAAACCAGAGGTGCTGCAACCCAAAAAGGACACATGCAGTACTGAAACGAAGAGCAGTGACTCTGTAATGGTACTCAAGGTACAAATCCCAGATCTTAAGAAGAATTTGGGGACTCAGGAATCCCTGACTGAACCAAAAACTCAGGAAGAGGTAGATATGGCAGAGAAGTTGGATAGGTATTCTTTGATTGGATCAAGAAAGCCAGGGACACGGGAGAAAGGAAAGAGGTGCTTGAGCAAAAAAGGCAGGACATCTCTGATGAAGCCAAAACTAGAAGGTCCCAGAGAAGAGGGTAGATCTGCCTTGCTAGAACTGCATCCAGAGTGTCCTGAATCCAAGAAAGGAGCTGTGAGTCTGAGGAAGCGGGGCAGAAATGCACCAGTGTCGCACTGGCTACAGGGTCTGAATAGCCGAGAACAACCAACAACGAGAGGAAAGGTGCACAAGCGTTGCATGAAAGAAGAGCAGCAGAGCTCAAACCCTCAGAAAGGAGCAGACAGCCTGGAGGAAAGTGGTAAGCACTTGTGTCCCGTTGTTGAAGTAGAGGTGCAGAATTGGAGCTCCCAGGACAAGGGACTGGTAAGATCACATTAGAAAGTGGAAAAAAATGGAAGATACTTTTTCTTTTGCAAATGTATCTGTGTGTGACAAAGTCATGGGGGCAGCAAAGCGTGGCTATACACTATCTCAAAGTGACTCTTGGTGGGTGGCCGCTAACTTAGCTCAAGAAGTATAGAGATAAGAGGGTCTGCTTTACAATGTGAAACCAGTCTTTGAGAACAGATTTTTAGGAAGAGGAAAGCTTTTCTTGAAGGACAAAAGCAGTTCTTCTGCACAAAGGAGACAAGATACCCTTTAAGGGCTGGGGGGAGGAGGGGATATTAGCAGTGCAGGCACTGAGTAAGAAATTATTATTTTTTCCCCTCAAAAACATCTGTTCATTTATGTGTAGAAGGTCAGGCACAAGCAGAAAAGGAGGCAGTAGTTTCAGCAAAGCCAAAATAAAAGATAGTCAGTTATTTGTTCTTCTGTATATTTGATTATTTTTGAATATACATCATGCTGTCTTGTTTTAGTGCTTGCCTTTATAGGATGCTGAGTTTTGTTTTCAGAACTTTTTGCTTTTTAGTTGTTAGCTCTGCAAAATCCGAAAAGATGTAGAAACAAAGATTGCATTTTGGTGTTTTAGGAGAGTGTATCCAACTGGAACAATTTTGAAAGAGGCCTCTTAAAATTCTCGTTTTTTTCAAGACAATTGCCTAAAATACATTCGTTTTACTTTCAAAGTGGGTACATTCAAATGACAAATAGTTGCTGTATATTATTAGTAGTAAATGTTTTATTTAGAAGTCATATTCTGAAAAATCGAGGTATTAAAATAGCATCATGATGTAGTGGCGATTATAGAGACGTGGTGGGACAGCTCGCATGACTGAAATGTGGTCATGGATGGCTACGTCCTCTTTAGGAAAGGTAGGTCATCGAGGCAAGGTGGTGGAGTGGCTCTTTATGTGAAAGAGCAACTGAAATGTATAGAGTTCCGCTCAGGGGCGAATGAGGGGCGGGTTGAGAGTTTGTGGGTACCTATTAAGGGGCAGGCCAGCATGGTCAATACTGTTGTGGGGGTCTGTTACAGGCTGCCTCATCAGGATGAGGAAGGTGATGAGGCCTTCTACAGGCAGCTGGCGGCTGCCTTACAATTACAGGCCCTGGTCCTCGTGGGGGATTTTAACTTCCTTGATACTTGCAGGAAGGCCTACTCAGCCAGCCAT
>VWZZ01002703.1:0-27421 GCA_013399095.1 Psophia crepitans
TTGTCTTCCACGCACTCCAGGAGAAGTGAAGAAGTACAGTTGCTTTTAAATACCATATCTCAGCTGAAAAGCCAAATAAGGTTTTATGCTTACTATTTTATTTCTGCTTACAGAGGAAAGATTTATGTGTTTTCTAGACCAAAGGAAACCAAATATCTCCAGCAGAAGATCAATGGTCAGCATACGGTCTATAATCTTCCTCACTGAAGTTACAGCTGCTTAGATAATGGTAGTTGTCTTGTGTTCAAAGGTCCCAGTTGTTTTTTCATGTTGCAGGATATTAATGCTTGTACTTCTCAGGAGCTCAGAGTTTCACCCAGTACCTTATGGCCGGGCAGCTTATGTCAAAGCCAAGTATCCAGGTATTCATTTGCCTGGATTGTTAGCATCTGTCTAGAAGGTTGCTTCTAGAAGAGATTTTCTTCCAGCAGAATCTGTGTGTGTTTGGATAGACCTCAAAGTGAACAAGAAGGAAATAGAAATTAAAAACCACAAAACCAAATTCATAGGAATCCGTCTGGATTTGAGTTGTAGAAGAACTGTTAGATCTTGTGGACTCATTAATTTCTTCTCCTTCACACATCAGTAAGAACTTGAATGAGGTGATTTGGTCCCATCACACCGCACACCCTCATGACTTTGGCATGCCATGTTTTCTTTACCTGTTTACAAGAGTGCTGGTCAGATGAGTAGGGCATACCAGTAGATGGGCTACATACAAGTTAATGTCGATGATTTGGTGAAAACTTGGGAAGCGTGCAACGTATTTCATTGTTCCTTTGGTTTCTGTCTGTGTTTTTGGTGGGTGATGTTTAGCCTGGAGACAGAGAACTCCTAGAAACCTCAGGGAAGCCTCTGTACCTGAGCTGTTTCTTAGGCTTGTTTTCTTGTTTGGGGTGGTTGGCTGGTTGGTTTGTTTTTCCCATCTTTGCTATAGTGAAACAAACATAGAATTTTACAATAGATGAAAGGTACTCTGAGATAAACTGAGGTATGAAATTTAGCGTACTGTTGAATCCTCAAATCTTTGTGTGAGGCCTGAATTCATAGCTTCTACAAGCTTTTTCATGCTGTAGCTCTGCAAATACAGGCATTTATGAGATTGTTGAATGAAACTGGAGAGCTCATCTGGGTTTCAGACTAGCCTCTTTTGAACAGAGGCCAGCTTAGCCTTACACAAGCTCGGTTCCTTGATCTCTCTCACTATGTGGCAGCACCCATGTTTATGCCTCTGTAGTAGAAAGGTGTGTTGAGTATATGACTTGGGCAGCCTTTAGTGCCTGTGCTAAATTATGCTGGCTTTAACTTTGAGTAACTGTGTTTTCACCCTCTTTATAAAGTCTTAAACGCTATTGAGACTCTAATATTTGTCTTTCAATGAAGTAAGATCTTAAGTGAATTTCAGATTCAGTAAGGCATCCTATTAAAAATGTGGCACGAAGTATATCTGGCATTAAGTTCTTGCTAGGCTTTATTTCATCAAGCCTCAGGCATGTATTCAATAGTATTTGAATATACTTGAATAAGGTAAGGATCTTTAAAGCAAGGTAAGGACAGAGGAAACAATCATTGGCGGGCATCCTCGGGTTAGGGTGGGAAGGTGCTAATGGAAGTACCACATGCACTTTCTTCCTGTTTCAAACTCCTGTTCTGATGACATTATAGATGTCTGAGAGAGATTTGTTACAGGAAGCCGTCTAGAGATAACAGTGTGATTTTTGAGAAAAAGTCAAAATATAAATTAAGATTCTTGAGTATGACACTATTCCTGTATTTAATGGCATTATTTAACTTGTTGAACTTGCAACTTTTAAACTTGTTTTTTTTAGATCACAAGACCACCCAGCTCAACAAGCAAACACCGCTGCGAGCACTGCTACCACATCAACATCAAGCAGTAGTACCTCAACACCAGCTTCAACAAATAGTAACCCTTTTGGCTTGGGTAAGAATATTTGTTAGGTAGCATGGTGGGTGTCTTCTCTTGGATTCAGGTAATTGTCCATAAAGCTTTATTCTAATGTACACAGAACTTTAAACAAAACCCAAAAAAACACACCACCCAAAAAAGTGATTACAGATATCTGTGGTATTGGTTGTAGAAGGTTTCTGATCAGTAAGTTATTTCCTTAAAAGTTGTTTCCTTAATTTTATATGCAGAACTTGAGACTTGTGATGTTTCACCTTCAGTAGTAAGGTGCCACTGATGTTACATTCTGGCACTGTAGGTAATGAAACTCCTTCGAGTGAAACTTCTTGCACACCTTTAAAAGTGCATCTGAATTGCAGTGAGGAGAGTGTTGATGAGTTTGGACCTGTAACATGAAGCCAAGAGCTGGAACAGAAGTAACAAAATTGCTGCTAATTGCAGAGTTTGGTATTTGTGAGGTTCCAAGTCTGATGGTGTTACAGTAATGGCTGCAGTCTAATGGCTTAAAAATACTGTCTATTTCCATAATCACAGAGTTTTTGGTTCATTTTTTTAATCTCATTTGCTTTCATAGGGTGGGAGAGATGTAGAAGTGGAAAGGTAACCATAGTAAGCAGTTGCTTTTTTTAGGCGTAAACTGTTCTTCAGATTAACTAGTACCTACTGAAATTTTTTGTTTCAACTTAAAGGGGAATTCAATGCATATTTAGTTCTTGGTGCATTAGTGAGAGGAGCAGCTCTATTTTTAATTAGAATAGGAAATTCAAGTCATATTGGGAGATCTCTCTTGGTTATAGTCTAACCAAGAGGAGACAGATAAATGGGTTGTTATAAATCAATTGGGAGGTTTTGGGGGTAGGGAGAACCAAAACTCAAACATTCCTTGTATCTTGGCTGTGGAAAATGAGAAGTAAAGCTGTTAGAATTGTAACAAGTTATGTTTCAGGTGCAGTTTGTTGGATTTTTAGTTATGTGTCTTGTTACTTAAAGAAGCAAATTCTTAGTGGATAACTCCTTAACAGCCTTTCAAAGATGGAGTTTTCGTTATTTTGAAGTGTGGGCTATGTTCAAGTATTTTGTACTTAGAAAGAACTTACATGCGTTTAGAAGTATACTAGAAGCTCAATTTTTTTCTGAAAAATAAATTTTATTTTTTTCATCCTCTTAAAGGTGGCCTTGGAGGTTTTGCAGGTCTGAGTAGCCTGGGCTTAAATACGTCAAACTTTTCAGAGCTGCAAAGTCAGATGCAACGGCAACTTATGTCCAACCCAGAAATGATGGTTCAGATAATGGAAAATCCCTTTGTTCAGAGCATGCTTTCAAATCCTGACCTGATGAGGCAGTTAATTATGGCTAACCCTCAAATGCAGCAACTGATACAGAGAAATCCAGAAATCAGTCACATGCTGAATAACCCAGATATAATGAGACAGGTATGTAGGGGGATGTCTGTAAGTTCGTGACCTTTGATTATACTGTAACTGTGAACACCAGAGTAGGAATTGGACATGCTTAGTTGAGTGCTTAAACATTCATGAAGTATTTAGATTTGTTAGAAAAATCCATAAAAGGTTGCTGTGGGCAACTGGTGTTTGTATTTCTAGTTGTTAATGTCTGAAATAGACTGATAATTCAGAAAATCTACAGCACAGTTGTGAAAGACGTTGAAGATTCTGTAATCATATCTTCTGAGGTTAGAGTTAGATGTCCCTGTGTGCACTTGAAACCTTCTGTTGTCTCGCCAGCAATGAGTTTATGAAAGTAGTAATCCTTCAAAATACTACACATTTTCATTTTATCTACCTGTGGATACTTCTGAATGTGTTTAAAACTAGATGGTATGTAAGATATGCTGTGTGGCAGAAGGTATCAGAAAAAATGGATACTTTTGAAAATGTAGGTATTTATTTTAAACTTCATATTATAGACTACCTGCTGTAATGATGTTAATGATTGGAGTATTTTATGTTGAAAAGACAAAGAAAAATATAATTAATTCAGTGTGTTTCTTCTGTCTAGTCAGTGCTTCCTGACCCAACCAGCATAGTGATGGTTGTGGTATGATGCTGGCTAAATATCTAATTCAGCTGAGTCCCACTAAGCTGACAACTTTATTTGACTGTTATCATAATTTGAAACTGGGTTAGACAGTGGTAACTGAGATATTGCCAAATGCTGATGTTTTCACTTGAGAATGGATTTCTTATAAACACGGATTAAATGTTCCACTTCCTTAGACACTCGAACTTGCTAGAAACCCTGCAATGATGCAGGAAATGATGCGAAACCAAGACCGAGCATTGAGCAATCTTGAAAGTATACCAGGTGGATACAATGCCTTGCGACGTATGTACACAGATATTCAGGAGCCAATGTTGAATGCAGCACAGGAACAGGTGAGTAAAGATTGCAAATGCACTGGAGGTATATATTTAAGAAAAAAAAGGTGTGTAAGTAATGTAAATTTCCAAATGTGTACCTGACAAAACAGTTCTTGGAAGCCTGAAGTCACTATGTGGCCTCTTATTCTTGAGAATGAGTAAGAAAGAGAAAATTCTGTGTTCTTCTAAGCTTGAAAAAACACAGATATTGCTTTGTGTGTTTTGAGAAGCTATTTAAAGTTAGTTAATTGTTGTATTGCTTAAATTTGAATTCCCTTAATTGTTTGCTTTAAAATTCTGAGATTCAGGAACATTTTTTTTTAAGAGTGTGGTTAGTAACTTGGAACCTAAAATGGCAAGGAAAAAGGCTTTGAACTTGGAAACCAGTATGCAAGATATGTTACTGTGATCAAAATACTAGTGTGATAGCAGCACTGCTTTCAAAAACAAATGTAATTTAATTTTTTGGAGGGGCTAGTATCTCTCAATGTTGTCACCTTTTCAGAATATTTACGATTAATTACTGTAGGATGGTGAGTATAACTGATGAAAAGCCTTCAACATTTATATTCGTGTGTAATTTTGGAAAGATAACTTGCTGTTTATAGCAGACTTAAAAACAGTTGGCTTTAGTAGATGATACAGGTTTGCTTTCCTTCTTCTGTAGTTTGGAGGTAACCCGTTTGCGTCTTTAGTAAGCAATGCATCAACAGGAGGGGACAGTCAGCCATCTCGTACAGAAAATAGAGATCCTCTACCAAATCCCTGGGCTCCTCAGTCCAGCTCACAGATTTCCACGTCAAGTACCGGCACCGGTGGTGAGAGCGGTGGCAGTAGTAGTGACGGAAATAGCACCTCTGGCCGTACAGGACAGAGCTCAACTATACCAAATTTGGGACCTGGACTAGGAGGTGTGTTATTGCAACTGTATATATTTGCACATACTTGGAGTTTGCTGAGGTGATTCTTTCATTGGAAAGAGTTTTTGATTCACAGTTTTTACTGCTATTTACTTTGATACTAGTTAAATGTTCTATGAAAGGCCTCTGTAGAAAAGCAAACATGAAAAGTAAACTAAGAGCGATAATAGTAATTGCATGTTGCCTTAAAGTAACAAAGGTATGGAATCTCTACACAAATTATAGTATTTTTCCTGTTTGTAGGCAAATGTGAAAACAGCTAATAATGTAGATAATTAGTGGGACTGCTTGTTGGATATCGCATCTGTCTTAACTTGTAGGCTAGATGTGTGTGGTGTGTTGACACTGGCTGGAGGCCACCAATGCCATTCTATCACTGCCCTCAAGTGAGCAGGGGGAAGGAAACAAAATGAAAGGCTCGTGGGCCAAGATAAGGATGGGGAGAGATCACTCACCAGTTACCGTCATGGGCAGAACAGACTCAACTTAGAAAAAATTAATTCTCTTTTTTTAATGAAAAAAACAGTAGAGCAATGAGAAATAAAACCAAATCTTAAAACACTTCCCTATGCCCCTCCCTTCTTTCTCAGGATCAGCTCCACTCCTAATTTCTCTACTTTCTCATGCGACAGCAGCACAGGAGGATGAGGAATGGAGGCTGTGATCAGTTCATCACATGTTGTCTCTGCTGCTCCTTCCTCCTCAGGGGGAGGACTCCTCACACTCCATCTCTGCTCCAGCATAGGGTCCTTCCCACCGGCCACAATCCTCCACCAACTTCTCCAGCATGAATCCTTCCCATGGGCTGCAGTTCTTCAGGAACTGCTCCAGTGTGGGTCCCCCACGGAGTCACAAGTCCTGCCAGCAAACCTGCTCTGACTTGGGCCCCTCTCTCCATGGGGCCACAGGTCCTGCCAGGAGCCTGCTCCAGCATGGGCTTCCCATGGGGTCACAGCCTCCTTCAGGTGTCTCCACCTGCTCCAGGGTGGGGTCGTCCATGGGCTGCAAGTGAGATCTCTGCTCCCCATCATCCCTCCTCTATGGGCTGCAGGGGAATCTCTGCTCCGGTGCCTACAGCCTCTCCTCCCCCTCCTGCTTCACTGGCTTTGGTGTCTGCAGAGTTTCTCGCATCTTCTCACTCTGGCTGCAAAAACAACTGCTAGGTTGTTTTCTTTTTCCTCCTTAACTCTGTTATCTCAGAGGTGCTACCACTATCACTTCTGGGCTCGACCTTGGCCAGCAGTGGGTCTGTCTTGGAGCCAGCTGGCATTGGCTCTGTCGGACAAAGCAGAAGCTTCCAGCAGCTTCTTGCAGAAGCTGCCCTTGTTGCCCACCACTGCGAAAACCTTGCCATACACAGGCACATTGTTTTGGGGTTGCAGGCAGAAACACATTGAGATGTATTTCAGGGACTAAAACTCTTGGAAACCAAGATAGTCTGATTTGTCTGATGATAGCTGGGATGTTTAGTAAAGTTGCCTTTTACTTTTTTTTTTTAAAGCTGGTATGTTCAACACTCCAGGAATGCAGAGCTTATTACAGCAGATAACAGAAAACCCACAACTTATGCAGAATATGTTGTCTGCACCCTATATGAGAAGTATGATGCAGTCATTAAGCCAGAATCCTGATCTTGCAGTACAGGTAAATGCATTTCGTCTAGTAATGTATTGTGTGCATTAAAGTAAAAAAAAAAAAAGAAAAGAGGGGAGGGGGGAAGAGTTAAATGACACAATTAAATTTTTCACTTGTGCCAACATCTCGACATTGCTTGTATTGAATTGCCTAGTTTTTAATGTTAATGCCTACCTTGCTGAAATTATCACCTACTTACATTTAAAAATTTGTTGCACTGAGCTTCTTCAATTTGTGTTAGACATCATGCAGGCATGCTTTGAAATTAACTTACAAGTTTGCGCGTGTTTTGTACAGTGCTAAACTTGTGACCCAGCATAAGAACTAGGTAGACAAAAGCAGATGGTTTTGTTGTAAATTAAGGTAAATCAGCCAGTAAATAAACACCTCCATTGGCTTGGGAGAAGAGAATTGAAGGGAGGGGATTCGGCACCATATCTAAGCATTATTCTGGTTCTAACTTCTCTTTTGTGGCCCGCCACACTCGCTGTAGAAGTACAGATGCTGTTTTAGAAATGATATCGTAGAAGTGCTTTCAAATTTTATTTAAAGCAGTAATATCCAAAGTCAAATTCTGAAGTGAGATTAAAGGCCTGTTGTTTTTTCTGTATTAAATATTCACTTGGAAAATATCCCTGACTCAAAGTGATTTTTACAGGGAAACTATCGCTTAGATCTGTAGTGGAGGCTGAGCAAAAAAGGTTTTTCTTGTGATAGAAGTGAGGTTGTCTTGGCAACTATCTGGCAATTCATTCACTTAAAAGATGAAAAAAACAACCAAACCAAAGCACCACTAACAAAAAAACCCTGCAAAAACCCCACCACAAACCTGCACTGTATTCAGACTGGTGATTCATAACAAGTTTGGTCAAAGGAGAAGTAGATGATTATTATTCTGTGAGGTTATTTGCATAGACTATTATTACCTACCGTGTAAGTTGTTATCTTAACTAAGGTTTTTACTGCTTGATCTTTGAAGTTAAATATTTTTCTCCCATAGATGATGTTGAATAATCCTTTATTTGCTGGAAATCCTCAACTTCAGGAACAAATGAGACAACAACTTCCAACTTTTCTTCAGCAAGTAAGATGAAATACTAGCTGTTAATAAAGGCCTGCAAGTCAATGAGGAATATTTTCAATAAACTAGTATCTTTCTTTGATTTGTCTAAAAGCTAGATTCTGTAATATATTCTCATTAGCTTTAAATACCAAATTAGGTTGTGCCTGGCTAATAAATTCTTGCTTAATATCTCCTGATATATATATACACCTGACTTTCAGTGGATAATTTTGTCTGTAGCTAGCACAACCCTTAGATTTGCTCACTCTGCTTAGGAGGAATAACTGTTTTTACTGCTCACCAGCCAGAGAACACCGGTTTGCAATGTGATTTGTTTTGCCAATTAAAAAGATTAGTGCTTTTCCCACTGCTAGAATAAAGTTTCACTATGCTTGTCTCATACTTAAGGCATGTTTGAAGAGGTAATTGGGTAAAGAGGTCTTACAGCATACCTTGAAAAACCCAAGTCACGAGCTAACTCAAAAGAAATGTGTTCTGAAGGGTTTTTTTGCCTGTAAAGATTGACCTACTACCATCTTCCCCTCTTGATAACATTATGCTTGCAGCCCAGGTGTCTGCTTGGTATTAGCCACTGCAGTGTGTAATAGTGCTGTGTTCCCTAAAGAGAAACAATCAAGATTTTTTTCCTTAAGGAATTGAAAACTTAATCCAGTTCCCAAGTTCCGTCATGAGACAGTCCTTGTAAATCAGAGTAAACATGTATTGCCAAGATCTGATTACACACTGGCAGTTTTGATTAAAATAATTAACACATACATGAATTACAGTAGCAAAGTCAGTATTCAGAAGAAACTGATTAAATTGTTTCAATGAATGGCTGTAGTGTCTCATAATACCACTGCTTTGTGATGACTCAGCAGTATCTGAAGAGCTAGCACCACATTTATATTTTAAAATCTGTGAATAAATAGTAATCAATGAAGGGACAGTAGGAATAATTTCTATTTCCTTTGGGTATCTCCTGTCAGTATCACTTTGGGGTTTATCTACACATAGTTCTCTGTTGTATTTGCTATCTTAGGTCAGGTAATCAGCAGCATTAGCAGGTAAAGTGGAGAAATATTTGGGTATTCTCAGAATGTTGACAAGATCCCAGCTCATACTTCCCTGCTTATCTGCTGGCATTTATATTACGGGATTGGGTGACAGAAACCACGCCATGTTCCTCTGCATGGTGGAAGGCATCATTTGGAGTAAAGGGCAATTGCCTAGCAAAGCTTAGAGTAGCTCACAGATGAGTTTTCCATCTGCAGCTTTTATATAAGTCTTCACAAGAATTGCTGCTACTTAGCTGGAATTAATAGCATGAATAGAGACAAGATCCAGGTCACTTAAGTGCTCTGAGAATTGTTGGGCCACTATTTCTGCAAAACAACTCCAAATATCAGACAGTAGATCACAATTTAAATATCTTCTTAAAGTAATTGCAGGAGCTATCTTTAGAGAACCAAAAATGTTTTCCTCTTCAAAATTTGGGTAAACTTTGCCAGCTATATATTTAGTTATTCTGACTTTCAGCTACGAGGAAGACAAAAGTCCAAAAGACGTATGAAGAGTATTGCTGTGCTTAAGTCTTGTTACACACCCGTATTCCAGACCAGAGTTCTTAATATCCTATTCTGCAGTTCTGCTCTGCACCAGAAGTTTAACCTTTATCTGTGTATTTCTATGTGCATCAAAAATGTTCGTGTGGCAGAAGGAATTTAGTCTAGTTGTCAAGTGAAGGCTGCTAAGATCTGTGAGTATAGAGGAAGCCACAAAGTTGATCAGAGGGCTGGAGCATCTCTTCTGTGAAGACAGGCTGAGAGAGTTGGGCATGTTCAGCCTGGAGAAGAGAAGGCTCCGGGGAGACCTAATTGCGGCCTTCCATTAGCTACGGGGAGCATATAGGAAAGCTGGAGAGGGGCTGTTTACAAGGGCATGGAGTGACAGGACAAGGGGTAATGGGTTTAAGCTGGAAGAGCAGAGATTTAGATTAGATGTTGGGAAGAAGCTCTTTACTGTGAGGGTGGTGAGGCAGTGGAATGGGTTGCCCAGAGAAGCTGTGGAGGCCCCATCCCTGGAAATGGTCAAGGCCCGGCTGGATGGGGCCTTGGGCAACCTGGTCTAGTGGAGGGTGTCCCTGCCCATGACAGGGGGTTGGAACTAGATGATCCTTGTGGTCCCTTCCAACCCTAACCGTTCTATGATGCTATGAAGATTAGTAAGCTGTCTGCTATTTGAAGTAGGTCAGGCTACCAAGTCTCTGTCATTTGTGACTGAAACACATTACTTTTTCACTGTGGCATCTCTAAGCAGAGGGGAGCATAAGCCATCATTTTTAATTTTGTATCTAAAATAGTCAGGTTTCCGGACATTTAATTTCAGAAATGAAGACGATTTAGCTTTTAAATTGCCTGTAGGTGTGAAAGCCAGTTTTTAATTGAAGTCACAGTAGAGCGAGAGTCTGAATATTATATATTTGCTTGCTAGTATGTCTCGCAGTGTATTTGTTTGCATTTTTGTAGGCTGTGAGGGCATTACAGATACGAAGACATGCACAAATGGTCATGCTCAAACTGCTGTGGTCTGAGTTTCGCTAGGAAAAAGAAATGTGTAACTTTCTTGGATATCTATTGGTCAAGTTCCATTGTGTTCAATGTTGTTGCTTACCAGTAGTATGATATAGGAGACTAATTCTAGAATGTTGTTGGACTAACACACTCCTGTGGCTTTGAAAGATGAATTCCACTGGAAGAGGTAATTAAAATTAGTTCTCCTTGTGTGCTTCCCTTTTGGAAGACTTTGTCCACATCTAGCGAGTTCATTGATCACTTCCTATGAAAGTTTTCTCAAAACCCCAAAAAGTACCTGAAGGATTTAATGTAAATATTCAAATGAAAAGTTGAAAAGTTCTGGGATGATGTTGGACTCTATAAAACATCTAGTGATAAAGACGAACTTTAAACATCTGCATATGATTAAGAGTTTCTCTCCTTTGTCTTAGATGCAGAATCCTGAAACGTTATCAGCTATGTCAAACCCTAGAGCAATGCAGGCTTTGCTGCAGATTCAGCAGGGCTTGCAGACACTAGCAGCAGAAGCACCCGGGCTTATACCAGGGTAAGAATCAGTCTTACAAATTCAGACAAGAACTTTTATTAACCTCCTCATGTTATGTTGTTCATCCTTATACATGTGAAGATTTACCCAGTTTTTATTAAAGACGACTCCTTTTGCCTTTTTTAGTTTGACTAAAATTGCTTTAGAATCTCTCACATATCACCTGCTGTGCACTTCCAAACAGTGACAGCTCTGGTCTTAGTACTTTACTTACATTGTCATCCATTGTTTGACAGGATTTTTACTCAATAATTGAATAAATGATAAGAAACAAGCTAGCATTTATTATTCAAGTGATGTATTTCTTTTTCTATCATTTGTGCAGATTTAATCCTGGTTTAGGTGGATTGGGAAGCGCCGGAGCTCCTGTGGGGTCCACTGTACCTAGTTCTGTTCCCAGTGAAAATACAAATCCAGCTTCAGGAGCTGCTGAACCTGGTCACCAGCAGTTTGTCCAGCAAATGTTGCAGGCACTTGCTGGTGCAAATGTTCAGGTAATGTGCATCGCTATAATCTAGAATTTTTTAATTCCTACTTCATTTTTTCCTTGTGAACTACTAGAAAGGGGGCTGATGGTTGAGGGGAGAGCTCCCTGGATACTTCTGATCAAAGGAGAGTAGAGAAGGCTTAAAAGTGTGCTGTTGCAGCTGTGCCAGTAAATCTTGAAAAAACATCAAAATTGAGTAAAAGTGTCCTCTGAACTGTTGATTTTTACACACTCATCTTCATACCCTTGAATTTCTGAAATGCTTGGAAAGACTGTCACAGATTGAGGTGGTAAGATAGACTGACAAGTGAAAAGAGAAAAGCAGAAGCATACTGAGTGCCATTACTTCTGTGGTTTTGGACTGTGGTGCTGGCCGTCTCTAGCTGCGACTGTTGTCTCTGTTCTGCGCCTTGGTGTAGCGATGCTCTGGTTACTTGGAGCCTGAACTACTTGTGTGGCTTCACTGACATCCCGCAGGTGCAGAGTGCAGTGCGTTTTGTTAACCTCCTGAGTGGGATTAAGCGTTTCCAAAGAGCTCCCGAAGTGAAGCAAGGATAGCAGCTTTGCCAATAGTTGTAGGGTGGTGAGCAAGACTGGCTTGAAAGGAGACGTGCTCTTAACTCTTGTCAAGAGTGCTGTGTGAAGCAGCACCCTTATGCTGGTACATACCCAGTGTAATGTCAGGCTGCTTCTGGAAGGGACAGTCCCTCTTTTTCTCCCCTGCTGCCACAGGGTTAGTTAGTTCAGCTTGCTGCTGCGACAGACGTTTTATCTAACCATGAAGTGTTGGTCAATGTCGCTGTAGGAAATCGTATTCTCATAGGTTTCTGCTTACTGTCAAATCTTACACAGCTGAGTCAACATTCTGTTTAGTTTTGCTTAGGGGAAGTGTGTGTGGGGCAGTTCTTAAATTTCAGGTTATGTCTTTACGTTGTATTGGTTTGGAACCATATGCAAATTTTAAATACTGGTAGTGGTTTCTTGACGTATGGAACTGTTGAATTAGAACAAAAGGAAAAGTAGCAGTAGCTGCACAAGTTTTTTTGTGTTGGCATCTGCATCGACTCATTGGTTTCAAAGTGATTTCTCAGTATTACTCTGACGTATTTTTTTCCTTTAACTGTTATGATTCAAAAATGCCTCTGAACTGAAAATCACACCACTGGAAACATGCAGAATTTTGCCATGAGTTTGTGTGAGCAGGATCATCCCGTAAAGCAGAGCTGTCAGTTTTCCGTGGACTGAAGCTTTCTAACAATTAGTTTTGGTAATTGTAGTCAACAAAAACTTGGAGCATTAAAAGAGAGGTGATTTTTATGTCAAGGAAAAAAAAAGTCTAGGATGTTCATAATTGCCAACAGTGACATCATCATCCTTGCTGCTCTACATTACTATGTTGAACCTGTTTCATTTTTAAAAGAATACCTATACTCATGTCTCTAAGAAACTGTTCATGGGACATAAATTTACCCAATTTAATTTTAAATCTGTTTTATCGAACAAGCAGCTTTTCCTGTAGATTGAGAGTGTCATGTAAATGTAGGTACTCTGAAAAACTGGAGCTGCTCTGACTTGTTAAAAATAATTCAATTGTAAATTGTTATGTCATAGTATAGTTTTAGGATCTTGAAAAAAAGATATAGACAAATTAGTGAAGACAGGGAGTGGGGCAGCACCAGCTATGTTTAAATCCTGTACTTTGCTAAACGTATGCTATGCTTTTATAGCTTGAAATTTTGTTCTTAGCAGTTACAAAATCCAGAAGTTCGATTTCAGCAACAACTGGAGCAGCTGAGTGCAATGGGCTTTCTCAACCGTGAAGCAAACTTACAAGCGCTAATAGCAACAGGAGGAGACATCAACGCAGCTATTGAAAGGCTGCTTGGCTCTCAGCCTTCATAGCAGTGTTTCTTTAACTTGAAAAATTGTAATTTATTTTTGATAACAGCTCTTAAATCTTTAAAATATTTGCTTTATTTCATTCTGACTCTTGGGTTTGTCTTGTTACAACTAAAATTGGTCTGATGCGTTTTAAGGTGGTGTGCAGTAGTTTTCTTCAAACAGTGGGAATCAAATGCATCTTCACTCTGTTGCATGCATCACACTTCTTTTGTTCTGCATTATCTGTGATTTTTTTGAAAGTATTGGCTTTCACAGTTGGTTGAACTGGTTTTGTCTGACCTACAACTGTCCAGTTTATTTACTACTTAAACATTAGCCTTTAGTAGTAATTTATGTAGAATACAAATTAAAAAGAAAACAAATCAATTGAAGCTACAATTTGTGGGTACCAATGCTGCTTATTGTGATTCTGGCATGTATTTTTTTCCCTAGGAAAACGCTTAAGATTTATACCACTTCAGTAATCTATCATTTTTGCTTTAATTTGTATGAAGTATAAACACAATATATACAACTGAGACAGCTCATTTCTAGAGATTTACACATTGCAATAGAATGAGATTATAAGTAATGCAAAAAAGTTGGCAAGGGGGTGGGTGGGGCAGAGGGAGGGAGAAGTTATAAGACATGTTTTGGTGTAGAATCTTCCAGCATCTTTGGTAACCAATTTAGCAAAAATGCTTGAGCAAGTTCATTTGAAGTACACTAGGATTACTGTTCTGGTTACCTCTCTACACCTGACTGTACAGAAACTTGCATTTTAACACTGTCTCAGTATTCACAAAGGTTAACTCTAAATTACCTTTATCATTGTGCAAATTAACGGGGCGCTGCATTGTGCTCTGCAACTGCTTCTAAGGCTTTTTCGGCTTGTTCCATTGAGATTCTAACACGTATTCTGATTTGTAATTGGAAACATTACTTTCATGGTCATGTGATATTCTAATTACTTCTAACCACCATGTAAAAAATACTGTATATCTTTTGAGGTTTTATTGGTAGTTACTTCTTTTGTGCACATGTAATAAATGAATTAAAAATGTTTAAGTATCTTGTTTCAATGTGTTTGCAGGTGATGATTACCTAGAATTCAAGATAACTGACCAGCTGAAGAGTTGGCTTTTGAGAGTAAGCTCAGGGAATATTCACCAGTTCTGGGCTAAGATTAGGAAACGACCCTGGGACTGAGGTGGAGGGAAAAGAGTAAGAGGAGTATTATCTTGAAAAGTACTAGCTTAGGTAAAGTGGGCTAAGAGAATCAAAGATGCTACTGTGTGTGTTACTGAATAGCATCTGCTTTCTATTGGTCTTTCACCTCAGCGTAGCTGTGAACATGCTGACTGAATACCTGTGCTGCTTTTAAACTCTTGCTTTGAACAGTCTTTTTCTTTTGATGCTACAAGTATAAACTCAGTTTGCTTTCAGTCATTGCTTGCAAATGGTTAAAAATCACCCGATTTAACTCAAAGTTGCTAATTGGTTTGGTAAAGCAAAATGTTGAGCACACTTCAGCATACAGTGAAATTTTAAAAACGTTTGGCAAAGCCATGTATGCAGTTTCATTGGCAGTAACTGCATTCTATTCACATCACAGAAGTTTCACTCGCTCTCCAGTCATCTTGTCTCTTAATTTGCCAGGAACTAAATTGATCAAATACTGCTGATGCATGGTTCAAGAAAACCTCTTGGTTGGCAGCATCTGCCTTTAGATCAAAGTCTCATAGATGCAGTAGCATGGAGTCTTAAATAGTAAAAAAGTAAAATAAAATCTATTGGTAAGATGAATAATATAATCAAAACCTTTAAAAATACCTACAGTTTGGGTACAAAATGATTCTTACTTCCGTTTCCTAGCCAGCATTGAGACCCATCGTCATACACTCTTCACTGGATTGAAAACTGGCTGGATGGCTGGGCCCAGAGAGTGGTGGTGAATGGAGTCAAACCCAACTGGCGACCCGGTCATGAGTGGTGTTCCCCAGGGGTCGGTGTTGGGGCCCATCCTCTTCAACATCTTTGTTGATGATTTGGATGAGGGAATTGAGTGCACCCTCAGTAAGTTTGCAGACGACACCAAGCTGGGGGGAAGTGTTGATCTGCCAGAGGGTAGGATGGCTCTGCAGAGGGACCTGGACAGGTTGGATCGCTGGGCAGAGGCCAATGGGATGAGGTTCAATGTGGCAAAGTGCTGGGTCCTGCACTTTGGTCACAACAACCCCAGGCAGCGCTACAGGCTGGGAGCAGGGTAGCTGGAAAGCTGTGTGGAGGAAAAGGACCTGGGGGTGCTGATTGATGCCTGGACATGAGCNCCAGAGAAGGGCAACGAAACTGGTGAAGGGGCTGGAGCACAGGTCTTATGAGGAGCGGCTGAAGGAACTGGGACTGTTTAGTCTGGAGAAGAGGAGGCTCAGGGCAGACCTTATTGCCCTCTACAACTACCTGAAAGGAAGTTGTGGTGAGCTGGGGGTCAGCCTCTTCTCGCAGATAACTAGTGACAGGACAAGGGAGAATGGCCACATGTTGCGCCCGGGGAGGTTCAGGTTGGAGATGAGGAGAAATTTCTTCTCGGAAAGGGCGGTTGGGCATTGGAACGGGTTGCCCAGGAGGTGGGGGAGTCACCGTCCCTGGGACTGTTTAAGAAAAGGTTGGATGTGGTACTTAGGGACATGGTTTAGTGGGTAATAGGTGGTGGTGGGGATGGGACCTCAAGATGATCCTTGAGGTCTCTTCCAATCTTAATGATTCTGTACCTTCACAGTGACTTCCATTGGGTGGGTAACTTCCGTTGCACTGAGTACAAGGCTGTGATAGGTAAGTGATAGAGAGCAAGTAGTTTCTGCAGAATAATCACCTTCTAACAGTTAATTTCACAAAGACTATTATTAAGATCTTCAAAGTAACTAATTTGACTTGACTTCATCGTGTGCCTTATTGGGACCATGCTTTAAAAAGGGTAAGACCACTCATCTTTCAGAAGGAACGTAATGTGTAATATCCAAAAAGGGCTACTGTCAAATGAAAGGGTGAGGTGGGGAAGGGAATAATTTTAACCAGGCTTTACCAAGACACTAAACCAATGACTCTAACTAGCATAAACATGGTGTGGTCGGTTGACGGTGGCTGGAGGCCAGCTGCCCACCAAAGCCGCTCTGTCAGTGCCCTCTTCAGCCACACAGGGGAGAGGAGATGGAATGAAAGGCTCGTGGGTCAAGATGAGGACAGGGAAAGATCACTCACCAATTCCAACATGGGCAAGACAGACTCAACTTCGAAAGAATTAATCCAATTTATTACCAAATAAAAGAGTAGGATAATGAGAAATAAAACCAAATCTCAAAACACTTCCCTATGTCCCTCCCTTCTGCCCTGGCTCAACTTCCCTCCCAGTTTCTTTCCTTCCTCCCCTCCAGCAGCACAGGGGGATGGGGATGGGGATGGGGGTTGTGGTCGGTTCATCGCACGTTGTCTCTGCCACTCTTTCCCCCTCAGGGGGAGGACTCCTCACACTCTGCCCCTGCTCCAGCACAGGTTCCCTCCCATGGGCTGGAGTCCTTCATGAACTGCTCCTGTGAGTCTCGCCCATGGGGTAGAGACCTTCAGGACCAGACTGCACCAGTGTGGGTCCCCCAGGTGGTCACAAGTCCTGCCAGCATACCTGTTCCAGCGTGGGCTCCTCTCTCCACTGGGTCACAGGTCCTGTCAGGAGCTTGCTCCAGCACAGGCTTGTCACAGGGTCACAGCCTTCTTTGCGTGCATCCCATCTGCTCTAGCGTGGTATCCTCCATGGGCTGCAGAGGAATCTCTGCTCTGGTGCCTGGAGCCCCTCCTCTTCCTCCTGCACTGACGTTGGTGTCTGCAGTTTCTCACACCTTCTCACTCTGGCTGCAAAAAACTAATGCTAGAGGGGTTTTTTCCTTCTTAACTCTGTTACCCCAGAGGCGCTGCCACTGCCGGGCTCGGCCTTGGCCAGCGGCGGGTCCTTCTTGGACCCGGCTGGCATTGGCTCTATCAGGCACAGGGGAAGCTTCCAGCAGCTTCTTGCAGAAGCCACCACCCCTGTGGTCCCCCTGCTACCAAAACCTTGCCACGCAAACCCAATATAAACATTTTCTTGAGAAAACACTCAGCTCATCTATGTATTTCAGTTGCACATTACATGCTGAGAGATGCTCTATCTGAAGTCAAACTTCACTGCAGTTCAACAAGAGATGAAGTTTGACCTAAATTCCAGAACGAGCCCCAGAGCCGTGTTTCCTTTTTGAAGTACAATCAGTATTTATCAGTAACTATTGCCAACTAGTAACAACAGTTCCTAACTTTCTGGTAAGCAGTGGTAAAACCGCCTTGCCTGATCATCAAACTACTGCTGGAGTAAGTAAATGGTGCAACAAGAAAAAAGCTGAAAGTCATGGTTGCGTGAACTTGACAGTTGCCATTTAAGCGGTGTAAAATGCATCCATTGAAATCAAATCCTGATACAGTACTGCTGGGAACCTGGCAGCAAGATGGCTGGTTCTGTAAAGGATGTGGTCTGTCTCATTTTCTTCGCTCAGTGCCTGCAGGATGAAATAACCGCCGCAATTTAGTGCTGAGATGGCAGGCAGCTGGGTCTGTTCCTTTGCCTGCACAGATGACCTGTGCAGTTTAAGAAGACTCTGCCCTTCCTGTGTTTAATGTGTCAATCGGCACTGCTGTTGGGATCTAACATTTCATTTCTGCTTCCTCAGTATGGCACTGTGAAGTGCCTGCGCTGTAGTAGGTACAGTATTTACACAGCGTGTTAGAAACTGCTTAGCACACGTTCTTGAGGAGGTAGAGAGTGTGGGTACCGTCCATAGATCACCTGTGCTCGTGGCAGAGAGGAAAAGCAATTTCTGATTCCAGATGTTTCCTTCTTAGGTTTTGCTGCCTTTGTTAAAGGTATTTCAAAATACGGACAGAAAACTTGCATCCAGATAACCTGAGCTAAATATAAATTACCTGCCCAATTAACCTGAATCGCAACTAGCCTGAATGCAACATCCCTAATACAGTGTTAAGTTCATTTAGAAAAAAAATATATATATTGTAGGATTGTGTTTGGGCAGGTAAATGAAACTTACATAGAGAGATCATTCTGCAGTCTTTTCCTTCACTGCGCACATGCACAGGGATCACAAAAACTGGAGAGCAGCTTTATGTGGTTAGCATTTCGATAACTGATATATTAATCTTTTAATTTATGAAGCACAGGACATACGTGAACACAAGTAATGCTTTGTTGTCTTTTAGAATAGCAGGTAACAGCCTACATAACTGATGAAGTTGACAACAACCTTGTATGCAGCATGTGGAACTGTCTCAGGCTGTGGAGCTGGAGTCCACAGGCAGCCCTGTGAAATGCACGTTCGGTATTCTTTCTAAGCAGTTTGTGCACTCCTGCAAGCTGCTAGTGAACAGGCTGGTAGAAACCAAGCAGGCTTTTCCTGTAGAGGGGCAAAAAGCCAGCTGCTCCTGCAGGCCCCTGTGGATTTAGCACTGCAAAGTTCAGAGATGTGGCACTGGGGCAAAAGTTTAATAAATAGTAAATTGCAAGAGTTCTGTGCAGCTAACTACACAAGCCTAGTTTTGTGTTGGGGAAAAGAAAAACATCAGATGGAGTTAATGAGAAGCTTCCAAGGAGTCTTGCAGTGTTCATTTTCTAAATAAAAACCAAGCAAGGAAAGTTTAGAGGGAGAGCATCTATAAGAAGTTGTGCTCCTGAATTTTCACCGGCACTTTCCAGTGCAAGTAATGGCTTCCTGGTTTCCACTTGTTTGTTGAGAGGGACAGCTTCTACAATCTTTTTGGCTGTATCTGTCCCTCTCTGAGATGGAGCAAGGTGGAGGCAAGCTCCTTCCTAAGATTCTGAAAGAGATGCAGATACACGGCATTACCTTCAGATGAGCATTATGAAAAAAAATCTGTGTATGTTTAACATCTTACCATGTTCATCCACGTACTGCCTGCTGCCCTTTCTTGGAAAGAGGAGGTTCTCCTGAACTCTAGGTCTGCAAAACAGGACTAGCTTTGGGTGCTGATAATTTCTCATTAGAGCCTAGAACGGCGAAGGTACAGAGGTGTCACCTTTTAATGGAAGGATGCAAGTGGGAATTGCAATGGTCAAGCACCAACTAATTAGGCTACAACAGATTAAAGTACTGAATCCCTGTAGTGAAAACCGCACCTGTCATTCACAAGATTAATGGCATACTAATTTAAATGGTCAGCATCATTTGAACTGTGAAAATAATTTGTAAAAGCAAAAGGCAAATATATTAAAAGGTTAGCGGAAGGAAATACTCCTGTCGTTGGAGCAAACAGTGAGAAATACCCTGACCTAATGTGAAGCAGTGTGAGCTGCCTGTAAATAAGAACACACTATTTTGTTTAGAAAAAGATTTCCAAAGCACGAAGTGCTTGCATACACTTCCCTAGGACAGAACGTTTTTTAAGTGTTGACTATAATTTTCTGTTAGTGCCAGCCACTTGTGAGCCTGCTATAAATATGACAAGCAGATCTGAAAATTAGAGTCCAGCCTTTTTGGCGCTCACACTTGAAAATGTTGCCCAATTATTTTTTTTTTCATTTGAAGGTCTGATCATATCTGTTTGTGACAGGATGCAGCAGCTTTGCCATTGCTGTACCGTCTCCTGATCTAGTTTTTTTTGTGTCTGAAAAGAGTGAGCATAAATCTGTATTTAATAATGGGCATGCTAGGAAAGCTCTCTGTTTGTAAAATGGTGTATTGGGAAAATATGAAGACTTCATTAAAAGCAGAGGTACCACAAGAGGGTGCCATTTCTTTGATTTTCGGAGCTGCTAAACTTCTAGATTTCTGACGCTTGATCTGAAGAGGTGCCCAGTCTCTGAAATTTGAGGGTGTTGAGCCTCAGCTACCTGTCTCTTGCACTTAACTTTGCCTCTGAGCCACAGAATCACACAGACTGGTAGGGGTTGGAAGGGACCTCTGGAGATCATTGAGCCCACCCCCCCCGCTAGAGCAGGACCACCTAGAGCAGGTTGCACAGGATTGTGTTCAGGCAGGTTCTGAATGTCTCCAGGGAAGGAGACTCCACAGCATCTCTGGGCAGCCTGTGCCAGTGCTCTGTCACCCTCACAGTGAAGAAGTTTTTCCTCATATTCAGATGGAACTTCCTGTGTTCCAGTTTGTGCCCTAATGTTTGCGCCTTCAGTTTTTGCCTTGCCTCTCACAACAAATAGGCTCTGAATTGAGAGCAAGTGGTTTTTTTCTAGTGCTGCTGTGCACCACAGCGGCAGACAAAACCAGGTAGCTGCCTGGTATTCTCCCTCCAGGACACAAACAGGAAAAGACCACTTCTGTGTGGGTGTGTTCATGCCTACAATCCCAAATCGCTATCTAAAAATGCCTGCTTTCAGTCAGATAATGCCATTTATTGCACTGATTGTCCTGGTTTTGGCAGGGCTGGAGTTAATTTCCTTCCCAGCAGCTGTTGTAGTGCTGTGTTTTGGACCTAGGACGAGAACACTGCCGATAACACACCGATGTTCTCAGTTGTTGCCAAGCGGTCAGGGACTCTCCAGCTTCTCACACTGCCCTGCCAACGAGAAGGTGGGGGGGCATGAGGGNCAGCGAGAAGGTGGGGGGGGATGAGGGGCTGGGAGGGGGCACGGCCAGGGCAGCCGGCCCGGGCTGGCCAAAGGGGTATGGGGTCACGCTCAGTATGTAACTGGGGGGGTGGGCTGAGAGGTGTGTCAGTAGGGACCTCGTGCAGCAGCTGGGGGTCTTGCGCAGCGCCGTTCGGAGTGATGGCGTTTGTCTTCCCAAGTCACCATTACACGTGACGGAGCCCTGCTGTCCTGGGGATGGCTGAACCCCTGCCTGCCGTGGGCAGTGGGGAATGAATTCCTTGGTTTGCTTTGCTTGTGCGTCTGTGGGCTGGGAGGCTGGGGGTTGTGTCTCTCATCAGCTTCGGGTTATAAGAAATTATGCTGTTCATCACTTTTGTATGTTATCTTTTTTTGTTTGTCCTGCTAAACTGTTTTTATCTCAACCCACGAGTTTTCTCACTTCTACTCTTCCGATTCTCTCCCCCATCCTGCTGGCTGAGGAGTGAGCGAGCGGCTGCGTGGGGCTTAGTTGCCAGCTGGGGCTAAACCACGACACTGATCTATGCACAGTAGTTTTTGTCTAGTAAACCACAGAGCCCTTACTACTAATACAAAATGAGACAAATGTTTTTCAACTAGTTACCGAGGTAAAAATTACACCAAAGATGCTTTGAAACATCAGTTTTACTTCAAAAGGAGTTAATCCATGATCCTAGAAATAAAAAAATTGCCTGGCACACTAAAAATAATCCGTGTACAACAGCACATGGGGATGACTCTATTCAGATGTGACTCGAATCTTACAGAAACTATCCAGAGTTTTCACTAAATTAAGCTAAAAAAGCACCTCTTGTGTAACAAGGCATAAAGAACCTTTTAGAAAACACTGACAATAAAAAAGGATTTGAACCTTTAATTCTGTGAGTTAGGGAACTGATGGGGCATGTGGAATCTTCTGATCACAAAAAAAAAAAAGAGTTGTGAAAAATGTCTGGAAGAAACAGCTTAAGTTTAAAGCAGTTGTACGGACACCTATCCATAGCATGGATTGGGCTGGGCATCAGCTGAGGTGGAAGACTAAAGCACGTCAGAAAAGGGAAGTGACGGTTCAACTGTGAAAGTGTAAGTTAGTTTTTCTAAAAGAAGGAAATCCCTATCAGTCTTGTATTGACTCACCCTCCACCGTACTTCATCAATGGGTACGCTTTGCACGTGAAACATGTGAGTTCAGAGCCAATACGATGCCACTTACACGTTATTTCTACCGCTGCCCACGCAGCTGTGTTTTGTGTATTGCCTCACTGCCACTGCCCTTTTCCTCACATTTTTCAGCTTGGTGTTCAGTGCACACAGGGAGTTCACGACAGCTCTCACGAAGGCACCAGTGCCCTGGTGAGCTCAGCAAGGACACAGACGCAGAAACGTACAACCTGCTAAGAATCTGGCAGTGAGATGACGGTAGTGTCAGGCACAGAACTTCGTCATGCATGTTCCTGCCTCCCATACTTCTAGAAAAATAAATATCTTGTTTCTAACAAAGTAGTAATTATTTCATCACTTAACAGCAGATATGCCCATCTCCATGTTTGACAGAGTAAAAACTAAAACGAAGACATTATTGTGTGTGACCCTTGGCAGAATTTTCAAAAGCAGGCTCTTCCTGAAAATGGGAGTTTTAACTTCATATGATGAAGAGTTTAAAAAAATTGATGGTTTTTGGAAATTTCATCTTGTATGTCTTTTACGGAGCCATGATAGAAATACCAAGAGTAGTAAAGCAGCTCTCAGCATTGCAATCCATTTATTTACCAGGGAAAAAAAGTTGTTTTGATTTTATAATCAATTTAATAATTAAAATGCTGTTCCATACCCTTGATATCCTTAAGGGAATTTCTGTGTGTGTAATTCAGAAACTCCCTGCCTCACCCTGAAAAATGGCGTGCTCAATCTCCTGCACTATTTCAGGGAGAGCTTTTTCCAGACTGACAGTAATAAAGTTTTCTGGTGCACTAGGAGGCTCCAGAGTGTCAAACTGAGACTTGAGAAGTTCAGGTGGCATAAAATGCCCTCTCCTCTTCTCCAGGCGGCCAGCTATGACGTCCATAGGCCCATGCAAATGAACAAAGAGGATCTGCAGTGCTGCGTTTTCTCCTGGTTGCTCTGGCTGATGGCTTTCAATTGCAGAGGCTCCACTAACTAATATACGCCTATATATCTTCTTCAGTGCAGAACAGGCCAGAATTGCATCTTGTCTAGATGAGTCTTCTCTATCAAAAAGAAAAAAACCAAACAAACAAAACATCCATACGTGGTATAACAGAATGGGTCGTTTGTTCTGCTGAACAAGGGAGACAAGTTCTGGATCTTTGCAGAGTACAGCCTTGGGAGTAGTGGCATTTTTTTTCAACATTTTGACAGGATTTTGAAACCAAATTTCCAATGCAGGTAAAGATGTGATTTGAAGGCGAGGTCAGGCAAGGTACCCTCCTGGTAAAATCTCAATCCTGGAGATCTTCTTTATTAGCCACTTTTCTTTCCTAAATGAAATTCAGTTCTAGTGCAAGGAACTGTCATGATAATTTCCCTAATCGCTGACAACAGCAGCAACTGAATATCCCTACAAATACCCACCCAGTATCTATAAAATTACTGCACTAAGCTGCCTAGAGAGTGAGTGGCTGCTGAACAGGACAGAGCTCTGTTCTTAAATACATACTCAGGTACACGTCCAACACCTGTTTTCACCACCTCAAATTTAACTGTACTGTTAAATTTTAAGCTTCCTGTAACCATACTCACTGGCAGCACTGCGTGCATGTCCACTTAAAGTTAAACAAGGGATTGAATGCAGGTAAACTAATGCATTGCACATGTACCTTTTACTGGCAAGGTTTCTTAAAATAAAGCAAGCATAAAACCGTGGGTGTGTCTGTTACACTAAAAATCAGACCCAGAATTAGTTGTCTCTATGCAGAGTGACTGAAATGCCTAAGAAAGTACATTCTAGAATCAAATTAAAATTACAAGTAAAGCTACTAAAAAATCACGCTACGTTTGTCAGATTTTGGTTCACAGGGAAATAAGAACTTAAAAGCTGTACTATCGCTGAGATAAGCCAGTACCAGCCTCATTGAACGTTGGCATAAGGCTGTTTTAAAGTAAACTTGATTTTGTAAAGTTTCTGGAGCTGGGCTAGCACGTAATGTAAAGCCATGGATCCAGCCTAACAGTCCAGACAAATTTAACCCACGGTCCTGAGAGGCACGCCCACCTGATGTGCACAAGCACGTAACAGCCACTGCGTAAAGCCAGGCTAAACAGTCCCGGCTCTCCCAGCCCTTCCTCATTTGGGAGATGCTCCAGTCCCTTCACCATCTACGTGGCTTATTGTTGGATGCTCTCCAGTATGTCCATGTCTCTCTCGTACTGGGGAGCCCAGAACTGGACACAGTACTCCAGGTACAACCTCACCAGTGTTAGAGAGGGGAAGGATCACCCTCCTTGACCTGCTGGCAGTACTTTCTCTAATGCAGCCCAGTATATCGCTGCCAGCTTTGCCAGAAAAGCACATGGCTGGCTCATGTTCAACTTGGGTGTCCACCACGGTCTCCCCATGTTCTTTTCTGCGACGCTGCTTTCCAGCTGGGTGCTCCCCCAGTGTCTGTACTGGTGCCTGGCATTGCTCCTCTTCAGCAACAGCACTTTGCACTTCCTAAACTGCGTGAGGTTCCTGTCAGCTCATTTCTACAGCCTGTCAAGGGCCCTGTGGATCAGCCACTCCTCCCAGTTTTGTGCCATCTGGAAACTTGCTAGGGGTAGACTCTGCCCCACCAAACTGATCATTAATAAAGATGTTAAACAGGACGGGGGCCTGTACTGCCTCCTGGGGTACACCGCTGGTTACTGGCCTTCACCTAGACTTCATGCCACTCATCACCACCATCTGCACCTGGCTGTCCAGCCAGTTTTCAGTCCAACTCACTGCTCATCCAGCCCATACTTCCATCAGCTTCTCTATGAGGATCCTGTGGGAGATGGTGTCAAGAAAACTTGATGCTGTATCTTAAACTAACGATATTTTACAAAATTTTATCCTACTGTCATTATTGGTGTATTTTGTGGTTATATCCTTTGTAGGTAGCTAATGCCAGGTTTATTACTGAACTGGATCCTTGCAAGTATTTTTACACAGACAGTAGAAAAACAACTGTCATTGGCAACAATTTTTCCAACATTTACTCAGGGATTATCTCACTCTCAGCAATTATTATCACAGCTCAGATTAGTGAAAATAGAATGGCTTTACTACCTGCAGAATGTTTTTACGCTACTACATATATTTGTGCTTTGGAATCAAACGGGGAAAATACTTTTGGTATTTTTTTTGTCTTCAGCCCCAACTCCTTAAAGCTAGATGTTCTCTTACCTCCTCAGTATATCATGCAATGCACAAAGCCAGGGAATCCTGTCCTAGAAAGAAAACAAGTTAGTTCAAATTGTTTATGAAATTGATTTGAAATAATTGCTTCTAACATCTAGAGCTTTTGACTAGAGGCGAAAGTTAGTATTAAACTGTACAGCAAGTTCAGTTTTGATTCTCTTTCTTCCCATTGTAGATTTGCTACCACTGCCTGAAGGCTAGTGAGAAGTGCTAGGCATATTGACAATAAGATGTTTTTAGTGGAATAGTACTTTTAATATTATAGATACCTACAAGTATCTGACAGAAGTAATATGTATTTACACGTTACATGCACCTCGTAAACCTTTGAAGGGCAGTCAATTTCTCTCTTAAACAGTCCCAATGTACAGCCTCAATTGTTATTTCTTTCTCCTTGTATCTTGGCATACGCTCACAATGCCTTGGACCAAAGCTGAGGTTTTGAGGAACAGACAGATCTAAACTTAGTTATCTGCAATAACGTAATTATGTCATTTTTATGTCAGTAACAATCACAAATAAATGTAATCATAGCCGCAATTTTGCAACACCTTTGCTCAATAGTTAGGCAAACACAGTGTGAATGACTGATCAGCTTCTCATTATAATCTTAGTTAAAAATTCTAAGCTCCCACAAACTTCTGTCATACCCATTGAGTGCTAAACAATTGTTCCCATTTCATCTTTCAGTGCTGTTACTGCTGGATGACCACAACAAATGATAACATGGGCAAACAGATGCAACATTTTTTTGCTGTTGCCATTACAGAGTAACCTCCCACTGGCATTCAGGAATGCCCCTAAACTTTGCATCTCTTGTGTCTCAGAAGAGAGGCTTCCCTCCTGCTGGGCACCATACACCGGTGGTTCAGTCGTTCAGTTGTGCAATGCTGCTTTAGACAACGCAGGGTCTTACATGAACTTCCCACCACTAGTGAAAGATTACAGTTTTTAACAACAATCTAGAATACTTTTTCTGGCCTATAGAGAGTGCTTTGAAGAACTCCCTAGTTCTGCTTCGTGCCTCTAGAGTTTTCCCAGAAAAATTAAAAACTTTTCTAATTTACTCATGTCTCTGAATCTGTCAGTACTGTAAAACCAAATTTGATCATTTTTACCTGTGCAGGCTAAAGAACAGACTGAAGGGAAGGAAGCACATTTTAAGTAAGACTAAATGAAACAGAAGATTGTGGAGTAATCACTGCAGTAACTGGAAGTGATGGAATGTCAGTAGGAGACATTTGTCTTCATGTATTTAACTCAAAGCAGCAGCATGTAATCTAAAGCTGCAATTCTGTATATTGATGTAAAGGGAGCGATTTCTGGCAAATCCTGAATCAGCATCGAACCCCTTGTGAGCTACCAAGTGCACTCTGATACACCAATTTTTATGCAGAATCCTTTGTAACATAAAAAGCCTCCCTCTCCTACCAACGGCAGACCGATAAATTCAGCCCACGCTCACAGTCCGGCGAGCCTACACAAAGCCCAATCTGCTTTAACACAGCGTGCCAGGGGTTGCAAAGACAGATGTGTCAATGACTGTTCCTTCAGTGCTCATGCAGGGTACCTCATCGCTCAGTGGTATCCCTTCTGCCATCTTCATTTTGTTCTCTGGAGAATGATAATCGTCTGCATCGTAGAATTTCCATCCCAGCTAAGGAAAAAACAAAAAAAAAGTAAAATTACGGATCATTGAGCCAAACCAGGTGAGCGAACAAGGATCCCAGAATTCACAAAGAGGACACCTAAGCAATTACAGCTCTCTTACACCACAGCATGAATCACCATCCAGGTCATCACGATCAGCAAAAATTACAAAGTCAGCACAGCACCAGCAACAGGTGACACAAGTGACGCCGGGCAGCCGGGGCTCTGGGGGCACCGGGCAGCCCCGGGCTCGGGGGGCGGCAGCCCCGGCTCGGGG
>VWZZ01002703.1:27878-46365 GCA_013399095.1 Psophia crepitans
CCGCGGGCTGCGGGTGCCGGGCGGCGGCGGTAAGGGGCGGTCCCGCTGCCGTGGAGAAAACCGAAAGCAGCTCCTCCTGCCCCGGGGCGGCGGGCTGGCCCCGCAGGCCCGTCCCGGTGCCCTTCTCCGGGACCCGGCGCAGGCGTGCCGTGACGCGGGCTCCCTTCTCCCGCGGCCGTGCCTGGCGCCGGAGTTACCGGACCTTCCCCGTGGCGCTTCTGCCCGCAGCCCCCCTGCCGCCCCGCGTTTCGTTCCCAGCGGTGCCCGGCGCCGTGTTCGCTGCTTGCAGCCCCCGTAGCGTGCGCGGGTTGAGCGAGCTAATAATGTCTGTCACGCGTGTTGAAGGGTGCATTAATGCCTGTTGGACGCTGTTTTACTCTTTGCTCGTACAGGTCTGCCTTTAAAATGTAATTAACCCGGTAGCCATGCCGTGGCTAACCCTCTTCTGGTGCTTCTTTAAGGGTTAATCAGGTCATGTTTTTAAATTGTGGAAATACCAAATATTCTTGCTATTAGCATGCGTGTGTATCTCACCTGGCAACATTTCTGCTCTTTAGGGACCACCTCTCCCACAAGGGCAGGCTGAGGGAGCTGGGGTTGTTCACCCTGGAGAAGAGAAGGCTCCGGGGAGACCTTACAGCAGCCTTCCAGTGCCTGAAGGGGCCTACAGGAAAGCTGGAGAGGGGCTGTTTATCAGGGAGTGCAGTGACAGGACAAGGGGGGATGGGTTTAAACTAATAGAGATGAGATTTAGATTAGATATTATGAAGCAATTCTTTACTGTGGAGGTGGTAGAGCACTGGAACAGGTTGCCCAGAGAAGCTGTGGAGGCCCGATCCCTGGCAGTGTTCAAGGCCAGGCTGGATGGGGCTTTGGGCAGCCTGGTCTAGTGTAGGGTGTCCCTGCCCATGGCAGGGGGGTTGGAACTAGATGATCCTTGTGGTCCCTTCCAACCCAAACCATTCAGTGATTCCATGATCAAATCTGGTGGTGATGCCAACCAGCACTGATGAAGTTTTTCTGCGTGGGGAGCAGCATTTGCAGCCTGCAAGAGCTGCCATGCTTGGTGGCTTCAGGAGAGCATGGTGTGTGCCCTGTTTTCGTGTCAGGCAAAAGAAAAAAGACTGCTGCTGTTTGTAGACGTTTATTTTCATACGTAACAAAGAAAATTTGTGGCGTTGTTGCTGTGTGTTTTGTTTGTCTTCACCTTCCTCTCTTAAAATTCATTTTTGCAGGATCACGTTGTATCCTAGGTGGACAAATTGCTGCCTACAGCTAATGCTGCGAAGAGGACTGCAGGTTGGTAGTAGCTGGGAGTAACAGAAATAACAGAAAGCCCTGCACATACAAAAGCCTCGGGTTGCAGGCTAAATAGAAAATATGGATGTCAAGAATGTGCAAGTGGAGCAATATAGGTTTTCTTCTTTTCTCCTTTTTGCAAGTGGTGTCTGTGTGACGGGTGGAGGTGTGGAGGGAATGGTATTTCTTCAGAGAGACGAGGTAGAGTGAGGCAGAGGAATAGGCATGCCTGGTCGGTGTGGGATGTCCCAGACCCGCAGCTCACGCTCTTGACTGATGAAGTTATGTCCTATAGACACTTTGTTTGTTGCTCTTGCACAGACCATGCATGCTGTACATGAATGGCAAAGTTGCTTTGCCCACGCATGCTGGGCATGGGCAGTTTATGAACTTTGGCAGGTAGTTCTGAATTGGCACTTCTACTGAACAACGAAATATCTGGAATTTCCAGCCCAAGGTCTGTATATTCTACTTACCCACAATTTACAGGCAGAAAAATGGATAACAGTTAATTTTTTGGTTTTATTTTTCTCTAATTAAAAAAAAAATAGTTTAATAGGCACTGTGATAACAAAAGACATGTATTGAAATTTGAAGATTTGATTTTATGGGAAGATATGTCCCTGGTTTCATTATATACATTGGCTTTCCTCTTTGTTTTTTTTTTCCTGTAAGAAATAGCTACCTAGGTGATTGCAAAATTACTGAGTTCATTACACTGGACAGAAAACAAAACAATACAAACCCCAAACCTTTATTTAGATAAGAGATCTGTAGTGGTGGTGATTCTTAATGAAATTAATTAAATTTGTTTCTTCTGCATTAGTATTTTGAGTTAGCTCCTCCTTTGAAGGAGTAATCTTATTAAATGTGTATCAGTTAGGTAGATTATATCACTAGTTTCTCAAATAGAAGCTTCTTCTCCAAAACGAGGAAGATTGAATCAATCCTAGTTTCTAAAGCTGAAACGGGTAATGTGACCTTATACAAATCAAGCCTTGGAATAAGGTCTCAGAAAGTACATTAAGTTTCCCAGTCTGCAAGAAATCTTATTTCCTTTGCAGGGGACTTCAAATAATGTTACAAATGATAGATGCCTTGCATATTTTTACTGTTATCTGTCTCTGACCATTTAATTGAGGTTAGAACTGCCTGTATTTCACATATCTATTAAGAGTTTCTTAGAAAAGACCAGAATCTTCCAAGTTATTAGGCTACTACCCAAACAGCCCTGTACTCAAATTACTAACAGACCACAGTGATTCCTTTAAGCCGCCTAGTGACTGAATACGAATTATGCTGTAATAACAGTATGATTGTGCTAAAGTAATTGAATTTGCCTGCATCTTTTCAATTTCTTGGCTGATTAATTGTAGAGGCAGGGAGAAATGTTTCATTCGGATGAGAGTTCTTGGGAGATCTAAATGAACAAGCTCGAAAACATCTGTGTTCACTTTCACCCCGGAAACATTATGGCAATTGCTGTTCCCATTCTCAGAAGAAAAACCCAAATGGCTCTGTCACAACAATCCTTGAGATTTTGTTAACATCACAAGCGACCGACTACCCCGTCTACAGTGCACACCCAACCGCTTTTGTAACCAGGTTATCACTATTTTATCTGTCTCGAATTACTACAAAGCAAACACCTGTTTCATAGAATCATAGAACCACTGAATGGTTTGGGTTGGAAAGGACCTCAAAGACTATCTAGTTCCAACCCCCTGCCATGGGCAGGGACACCCTACACTAGACCAGGTTGCCCAAAGCCCCATCCAACCTGGCCTTGAACACTGCCAGGGATGGGGCCTCCACAGCTTCTCTGGGCAACCTGTTCCAGTGCCTCACCACCCTCACAGGGAAGAATTTTTTCCTTATATATAATCTAAATCTCCCCTCTCTTAGTTTAAAGTCATTTCCTCTTGTCCTGTCACTACACTGCCTGATAAACAGTCCTTCTCTGTCTTTCATGCAGACCCCCTTCAGGTACTGGAAGGCCGCAATTAGGTCTCCCCAGAACCTTCTCTTCTCCAGGCTGAACAACCCCAACTCCCTCAGCCTGTCTTCACAGGAGAGGTGGTCCAGCACTCTGAGCGTCTTTCTGGCTTCCTCTGGACTCACTCCAACAGCTCCATGTCCTTCTTATTTTAGGGACCCCAGAGCTGGACACAGTACTCCAGGTGGGCTCTCACAAGAGCGGAGTAGAGGGGGAGAATCACCTCCCTCAACCTGCTGGTCACGCTTCTTTTGATTCAGCCCAGGACATGACTTTCTGGGCTGCAAGTGTTTTGCACGGGCCCACCTCTCAAGCCTGTCAGGGTCCATCTGGATGCCATACCTTTCCTCCAGTGTGTCGACCGCATCACACAGCTTGGTGTCATCAGCAACCTTGCTGAGGGTGCACTCGATCCCACTGTCTACTTTGTCCGTAACAAAGATGTTAAATGGCACTAGTCCCAGCACCAGTCCCTGAGGAATGCCAGTCATGACTGGTATTCCCTTGGACGTTGAGCTGTTGACCACAACTCTCTCAGTGCAACCATCCAGCCAATTCCTTATCCACTGAGTGGTCCATCTGTCAAATCCATGTCTCTCCACTTTAGAGACCAGGATGTCATGTCTCTCCACTTTAGAGACCAGGATGTCATGCGGGACAGTGTCAAATGCTTTGCACAAGTCCAGGTAGATGACATCAGTTGCTCTTGCCTTATTGACCAACAGTGTAATGCTGTCATAGAAGGCCATCAGATTTGTCAGGCACAATTTGCCCTAAGCAAAGCCATGTTGACTGTCATCAGTCACCACCTTACTTTCCATGTGCCTGAGCATAGTTCCCATGAGGATCTGCTCCAGGATCTTGCCAGGCACAGAGGTGAGACTGACCAGCCTGTAGTTCCCTGCATCTTCCTTTGTTTCTCTTTTTGAAAATGGGGTTTATGTTTCTCTTTTGCCAGTCAGTAGGAACGTCATTGAACTGCCGCAACTTCTCAAATATAATGGAATGGCTTGGCCACTTCATCTGCCAGTTCCCTCAGGACCCGTGGATGCATCTCATCACGTCCCATGAACTCGTGCACCTTCAGTTTTCTTAGATATTCTTGAACCTGATCTTCTCCTACGGTGGATGAATCTTCATTCTCCCAGTCCCTGCCTTTGCCTTTTGCAACTTGGGCGGTGGCTGGAGCCCTTGCCGGTGAAGACTGGAGCAAAAAAATCATTGTGTACCTCAGCCTTCTCCATATACCAGGTAAACAGGTCTCCCATTTCATTCTGGACGGGGGGCCATATGGCCATGAAATGGGACACCTGTTTCCCTCATCTTCCTTTTATCGTTGACATACCTATAGAAGCTTTTCTTGTTGACCTTGATGTCTCTGGCCAGGTTTAGTTCTATCAGGGCTTTGGCTTTCCTAACCTCATCCCTGGCTGCTTGGACAATTTCTCTGTATTTCTCCCGGGCTACCTGCTCTTGGTTCCACCCTCTGTAGGCTTCCTTTTTGTGTTTGAGTTTGTCTAGGAGCTCCTCGTTCACCCATGCAGGCCTCCTGGCATTATTGCCTGACTTCCTCTTTGTTGGGATGCATCACTCCTGAGCTTGGAGGAGGTGATCTCTGAATACTAACCAGCTGTCTTGGGCCCCTCTTCCAAATTCTTTGACAATTTTTCTTCACAATACGTAACTTTTTGTGTTTTATAAAATGCTCCATGCCAGGCTGGTTTGATGTCATCAAACAACCATTTTATATATGAGTGTCTTTGCAGGAAGTCTTGCCAGGATTTGTCTCATACTCCAGCCCAGGCTAACAAACCATGAGCATGCATTGACAGAGCTGTGCCGGCAGTAATGTGCTCTGCAGATGCTGCTGCAGGGAGGGGAAAAGGAGAGGAAAAAACTAATCAAATTGTGCAAACACAGGAGCCTATAGGCAATGTGAAGAAGGCAATTATATTCAGACTTCCTGCTGGTGTGGTTCATTTGATTTGTTCAAATGTAATTCATGCTAGCAGTGAACTGGAGAGATGACTGGATAAAACTCAGCCAGACGTTTGACTTAACGGGATCACATTGTGTACGCTTCAGTATCCACTTAAGATGTGTTTCATTGAAGTTGTAGATCAAGTAAGATATGTGGATCCTTTAGGTTTGAGTTGAATGGAGATTTCCCTTCCAGTCTGTCCTAGTCACAGACAAAATAAGTGGTTTTTTCCACTTATTATTTCTTTAATAACATAGAGGAGCTTCATATGAGTCTTTGTCATTTAAAGATGCATGCCCATCTTAGGAAATTTATTCTGACGCTGTCGTTCCATTGAAGACCATTTGCTATAACTGGCATCGGTGCCTTCTCTCTAGCATTTAAAAGGCTTGTTAGTTCTAATGTTGGTGGAAATTATAACTTGATTCTGAAGCTTTCATGTAGGTATATGAAAAAGCTGTATGGTTTCATGAATTCCAGAGTACACTCACATAGCTGAAATAGGAGATAATGAAATGTAAATGTCTTCTGATATTTTACTTGTTATAGTTAATAACAGGTGAAATTAAAAGATAGTGTTGAAGGATGAACAGTCAAGAATTAAAAGTCAAAAACCCTCAAGAGTACATACCAGAAAATCCACTGTACTTCTAGCCTCTGAAGAATTTTCCAAATACTGTATTTTTAAATACTTTTTAAAATGACGTTTAGTCTATTTTGTTTCTTTTTGTTTTCAGTGTCTTTCTGAGCCTTTCTGCTTTGACTAATTGATACTGAATTTGTGGAATGCAGTAAAGCTTTATCATCTACTTAAATTAACAGCCTAATGTTAGAGAGGTGTAACACAAAATATGAATGAAAAAAAATTTTAGTGTCCTGGAGGTATTTCTATTTGCCTTTACTGTATCTGCCTCCTTCCCAAAGATACTACGAAAGGTTTGATATATTCAGAATATTGCTGTCGTGATTCAACACATCAGGCAGCTAAAACAACCACACAGCTGTTTGCTCACTTGCCTCCCACAGTGCGATGTGGGAGAGAATCAGGGGCAAAAAAGTAAGACTCGTGGGTTGAGATAAAGACAACTTAATATGACAGAAAAGGAAGACCACCACCACCACCAACAAAATAATAATAATAATAATGAAAGAATAAGTAAATAAATAGAAAAGCAAAGCAAGTGATGCACAGCACAATGGCTGACCGCCCGCAGACCACGGTTGCCCAGCTAGTTCCAGAGCCGTGGTCTAATTCCCCAGCCAGCTTCCCCCAAGTTATAATCTGAGCATGACATCACATAGTATGTAATATCCCTTTGGCCAGTTGGGGTCAGTTGTCCTGGCTGTGTCTCCTGCCATCTTCTTATGCACCCCCAGCCCATTGCTGGCAGGGCAGTATAAACTGAAAAGTCATTGACTTTTTGTAAACGTTGCCTAGCAACAAACAAAACATCAGTGTGTTATCAACATTATTCTCATCCTAAATCTGAAACACAACACTATACTCACTGCTAGGAAGAAAATTAACTCTATTCCAGCCAAAACCAGGACAACTGCCAAATTAAAAATAAAAAAATACCCACTTCTTTCATAATTCCTCATGAAATTTATCACAGCGTAATGGTGAGCTACTATAAAATTGCACGGACCTCTTGAGCCTGCCAGCAACATCCACCATCATGGACATCTGTTTCTTATAAAAGCGAGGGCTCAGGTACGTTGGGTATTCTCAACTTACTGAATCTTAAGGGGAGAAAGATTGTCTTTCAAGGAGCTAAGGTCCAAATTTATGTAGACCTTTAGGGCTTCTAATTAAACCCAGGGTACATATTGACAGTAAATGTCAAGCTGGAGAGCGTTAATAAGATACATTCACTGTGAGGAGGTCGCTAAAATAGCCTGTACTGTGGTGGTCTGTTAGTCGCAGTTAGTTCTCATTATGAAATAAATCAGCTTCAAATTCTGGCTGTGTTAATCAAAACGGTACCAACAATTTTCAGAATTTGTTCTATGCAATGCCAAGTCAGCCAGTACATTGTCTGGAATCCTTTCCTTTTGATAGTAGTGTAGATACTTAGGGGGTTGAGGAGAACTTAGTACAAACTGGCTCTCTGACATCAAGAGGATTTCCCAATACTAGGAAAAAATCATCAGTTTGATGAATCTGTCAAGCTTGCAGTAAATCAAACTATTTACTGGGATCAGTAAGCAAAACTAGAGTTGTTATAGGTTTTAAAAATCACTTTAAGTATTTGTACATGCTAGTGTCCAGCTCTGAGGTCCCCAGTACAAGAAAGACACGGAGCTGCTGGAGTGAGTCCAGAGGAGGGCCACAAAGCTGATCAGAGGGCTGAAGCACCTCTCCTACGAGGACAGGCTGAGGGAGCTGGGGTTGTTCAGCCTGAAGAAGAGAAGGCTCTGGGGGGACCTAATTGCAGCCTTCCAGCACCTAAAGGGGACCTACAGGAAAGCTGGAGAGGGGCTGTTTACAAGGTCAGGGAGTGACAGGATAAGGGGAAATGACTTTAAACTAAGAGAGGGGAGATTTAGATTATACATAAGGAAAAAAATTCTTCCCTGTGAGGGTGGTGAGGCACTGGAACAGGTTGCCCAGAGAAGTTGTGGAGGCCCCATCCCTGGCAGTGTTCAAGGCCAGGCTGGATGGGGCTTTGGGCAACCTGGTCTAGTGGAGGGTGTCCCTGCCCATGGCAGGGGGGTTGGAACTAGATGATCTCTTTCAACCAAAACCATTCTCTGATTCTATGATTATCCCATCTGTTCATACTGAAGTGCAGAGATTTAGAGTATGACGTTCATGAAATAAGAAATGAAAGTTGCAAATAATTTGTCATATTTTTCCAGTTTGTGGTGCAAAAATGCAGGTAACAAGGAGTGGGAGTGACTTTATTTTGTTGCCTCTAAGTGACATAAGTATATTCTCAGCTTGATTACGAAGCTGAAGGAATGGCAAAACTAACTGAACCGAGCTATAGGTAAAAGAAGAATGCAGTATTTCATACCATACTGTAATCTGTACATGTCCTAGCTCATCAATTTCTGTATAGAGAAGCCTAAGAAGACATTGACGTGAAAGTTAAATACACATAATTCTAAACACAGAAGCTATCGCTAAGTCATTTTTATTTTTAGCAACAACAAATGAAACAGCCTAATATGCTTATGCAGTGGCTAGTTGACTCACTTTCAAGAAAATTTATGTACGTAAGCAGTGGAAGATTAATGGTCTTTTTACATGGTTGTTCCTTAGGTTTTGAAAACGTCTTCATTTTATGAACCATTCTTTATCAATGTAATCCAGAGTAAGTTTTTCAAAGCCAGCTCCAGGTTTGCACAAGAATCTTACCAAATTTGATTTTGTATAAGAAATCAAAGGGGTTTTTTTACCACACAAAAATTTCTCCATCTGACATGAACCAAAATCAATGCATTAACGTGAAGACTCCTGAGAAGTGCTCAACAAATCAAAATATGTCTGAAACCTTGAGGTCATAATATTTTGTCTACCATGTCGAGAGTGTAAACAAATGGAAAAAGTACTGTGGTTTCAGTCCAGAGTAAAAACTAGAGGTGCAGCGGTGTGATTCAAAAGTGACTGTGAAACTCAAGGGGTTATATCTGATGCTTGAAGCAGAGTCGGGAAGATACACGGATGTTCCTGCCTGGGTGCGGAAAGCTGCCGGCGTACGCAGTACTCATGGTGAGGGCACGGCTCCTGCTCGCAGGCCACAGTCAGGTACAATCTGGTGTCATTTCAGTGTTACTGCAGTGCAGACTGGAAATAGAGGAGGCCACGGAGTTACGGGAAGATGATTTTCTGTAGTCTCTTCATGAAGATAGATAAAGGGGACATCAGGAGAGCTATACTGTTTCTATCCCATTCTAAGTGAGACTAAAAGTAGCTTCTCCAGGATTACTTTGTCACTTTGAAAGCTTCTGGCCTCCATTGGAAGTACAGGTTCCACAACAGATTTATTATTTTGTCCCCTCATTTTGTATTTGTCTCCTAACACCCAGGGTGTAATAGTTACGTACCCTGTATTTCAACATCACTTACCATAGCAACAGTACATACTGACGTGGAACCATTAGTTTTGAAAGCACTCAAAGTCTTAGCATGAGGTAGCCACCTGCTGGTTTTAGGAAGTGGCAAGGAGAAAATTCATCTATTTAAAAGTGCTGCTCTTACAAGTCAGTCAGAAGATTACTATTACTGAGCGGTTACTAGTGAATGCTTTTGAAGTGTGCTTTCTTAGTGTCTCTGATTTGCACTTGTTTAGTCCACATCTCCCGCCTGGATAGCCAAGCCTCAATTCTGCAATCATTTACAAGCACATTCAGGTCTTACGCCACAGAGCGTCTCGTGTGCAAAGACGTTTGGCAACAAAGGCAATTGCAACTTTAAACCCTGTCCTTATTAGCTCATCACGTAATTAATAGAGACAGATCAATAAAGAGCAATAGTCCTTGCAGTAATTTGCAAAGGAATTAATGACAAAAATCAGAAGCTATAAGGAGAACTATAGCAGAAACGGAGTATTGTTGCACATTATTATTTAAAAGCTATGATGCTAATTACTTTAATAACAGACTCTGGAGAGAGATTAGATGCTGGCAAGATTAACAAACTTGAAATACCTGTTGTGTGTGATACACGTTTTTCCTGTACTACTTAATTTGTTCCCAAAAGGTACTAGGACCCTGACATACCTCATGTGCAAAGCAGAAGTTTTGTTTGCTGGACTTCACTTTAATATATGCAAATTAGACATGGTGTAAAATCTGATTCCTCATCCAGACCCCAAACTCTGAGGATCACTCCTGGTTGGAAAAGCACTTTAATCACACTTGAAGTTAGGCAACTACCAGTGCACTCAAAGAATGTAAAATTCAAATTGTATGATGGGAGTGTTAAAAATCAGAATAACCCCAAAAGAAGAGAAGGAACTATGAACCAAGGCAAAACTGGTCTAATCACTTTTGGCTGTTTCAAAGTGCACGTACAGCAGCCATGGAAACAAGACGTTACAGCAAGAGAGTTCTGCCCATCAGCATCCAGATTCTACCTGGTAACAAGAACAGTATAGGAGAACACAGCAAATAGGTGTGTAGTGGGGATTATTTCTCTGTGCACTCAGTAAGCAAGGCTTTCGGGATGATGAGAGCTCTTCAAACCTGGTTCTGAAGAGTTTTCTGGACTGGCCACCTGCTAACGAATTGTAATGTAGTTTTTGTATATTTTATGACTAGTGTTAGTGCTATGGTAATGATCAACATTTACTCTTGTTTTTATCCTCCCTGCAACGATAAAGTGAAAAAAAGGTGACTATTTGGTGAAATGTTAGACTGTATTTTGAACTGGAGCCTTACTAAACGTGCATTTAGATAAATATTATCAAGAAGAGGAGCTGCTCAAGATACAGGTAGCCAATACCTCTTTCCTTTACCTGCCAACACTGTCTGCAATTATACCTCTACCTACTTAAAAAATGAACTTTTTAGATGGGCAGACATGCATTGCTATATTCTTGGTCTATGCACAAATACAGTCAGGGAGCAGAGCTCTGATTTTCAGCTTGATCAGGAGATGCAGAGTACCTTTATTCGGATTACTAAATCACTGGTGCCAGAGTGTTTTTTTAATTCATCACAGATTGGAGAGATACATGGATGTGGCAGCCACCCTGCATTCAGCAGGAGACAATCAGCTTCCTGTAGGTACTGAATTAACTGCAGACATCTGAAACTACCAGTTTTGTCACGTGCAAAACCTGTTAGTCTTTCAGCGGTGTGAGCTGCAGGGTTTCTCTGGGGCTGTTAGCAAGCCTGGAAGCTTACTGCACGGATTGTGTGAAAGCAGCTAGGGAAAACCAGCAGTGAAAGAACAAACACGGTCCTCAGAGGAGAGAGCCTCCTTGGAGAGGCTGCATGGGAAGCTCTGAAGGAGTACGCTGCCTGCTGTAGTTTTCCTGACAATGGTATTAGAAAAACAGGACTGGCTATGTATTTCCTGAAAAGGGAAGAGTGTACCAAAGAAATGGTTCAATCCCTACTGGTAAAAATACGTTGGCAAGTCCCAGGACCCAGTGAACAGAGATAATCATCTCACTGATTTTGGATGCTCTGAATCAAAGTCTGGCAGCTGACATTTGCCTCCATGGTAGTTGTCTTGTGTGGATTAAAATCAATGTAAAGTTTGCTCCAGTAGGCAACTTTCAGGTGTGGTGGTGTGCAATACAGTTTAACTCAGACAAATGCTGATAGATATTTGAGCTTCCAGGCAACATCCGTAGGAAGTTTGTTAAGAAGTTTGTACAGTAAATTCAGGTCATCATTCTCCACTGGAGGGGAGTACTGTAATGTTCTTCCCATACTTCTGAACTTTGCAGAGGTTGCTAAACTTCAGGAGTGGAAGAAAATACCTATTTGTCACTTGCTCCTGCTCCCTCTAAGAGCCATGCTTGTGACTGCCCTCACAGAATTGGAGGCCAGCAGGACCACCAGTGCCATGCAAGCTGTGATACATCCCTACAGACTTCAGTAGGTCTTCAGGTCTTTTTGCTGGTGTAATTATGGCCAACTATATCACTAATGGGTCTATATTTTTTTAGTGGATTTGGAGTGAGAGCATGTTTGGCTCACACTAGAAAGTTGCTCTGAAGTACAAAATGAAAATTCCAAGTACTTTGGTACTGCTGTCAGATAATGTTATATTTTACAGATCTTGTTGCCTTCTCATTCATGCAATGAATATATGATGTTGTTGTAACGTAAAAGAAAGTAGAAACACTATGTGAATTAAAGTGTCAGCTTCTGGCTCAACTGCCCTCACTGAAATCAGTAGAACTGTCGCTATTTAAATATTATTTCTTTGTAAATTATGTATCTTTAAGTACTCTTAGGGTTTGTTAGTACAGTAATAAACATTATAGAAATATGCATTAATATTTTATATACAGTTTTCAAATTACAGGCGTAACATTCAGATGTGAGAGATCTTTTATTTCAAGATGTAAACTCTTCTTTTTCTTTACAATTATTTTTTGGCTTAAAGTGAATTTTTTTTTTTGCCTTCCTAATGTTTACATAAGATTGAAACAAAAGTATCCCATAGGTGTGGGATGTCTCTGTACATATAACATTTGATGAGTTTGTTTTCGTGCTGCCCCGCATGCCCAGCTCTATTCAGTTAGCTCATTGCTAATTTCGTCTTCACTTCTGGATACATTTTACACAAATACATCCTGTGTCTCAACAGCAATTCCACTGAAGAAAACAAAGTATATGCACAAAAATTTGGGGCCTGGGTATGAGCAAGTTGATTGCCTGGTGAATGGAGTCCTTCAGAAGCTATCCAAACCTTGTTCTGTGTAACGGGACCTCTAGCACACCTAGGAAGCCAGCTTTCCTGTGGACCTTGTGGCTTTGACAGCAAAACTCACACATCCCTGACTACAGTAAACCGCTCCCTGAAACACTGGCTCATTGCTAGCTCAACCCCCACCCTCCACTCCTTAGGATGCGCTCTGGAGAAGCCTAATGTCCAGATCATCTGTCTTCATCTGAAATATTTTTAGAGTTGGAGATTCTAATCCTGTTGTAGAAGGGAATTGATTCAAATGTAAACTGTCCTAGACTTCATTAATTTTAATGAAGCTGCTGTTGTTTGCTTATGGCACCCATAATCTCTGAGAGTCTTAGCCATAGCTAGTTGCTGTACGTACTGTATGGCTTGGCTGTGAGAACCTTGCACGGGGCCCCAGCCCAAGGTGATGGGTAGGTGTAGTCCTAGGGAAAGGAGGTTAGTGTGTCATGCAGGGCACTTCTGTGGGGACAGTGAATTGTGTATCTGCTCTGCATGTGCTGGAACCCAAGGTCTGACCCAGCGCAGGTGTGCTTACAGCTGCAGGGGTTGTGTTTATGGATTAATCTTTGAGTATTTGGAAACACACACACACATACACGCATATACTTGTTTAAATTATAAATATTAACTCAAAGAGCTAAAGTTGCTGTGATGATCAGTCACTGAAAGGAAAACTATTATATCCTGTAATTTCGCTCCCTGCAGAATCATTCAGAAATCAAAGTACTACTTAAGCTCATTAGTGTTCCCTGCTATCCCTGAATCTAACTTTACACCTGGCAGCAGTTCCTAGGTAAATAGGAAGTACAGCCTGCTGTCCCTTATTCCATCCAGATGTACTCAAAGCAAAGTCATTCAGCGGCCAGTTAGATGAACACAGAATGAGAATGCGGCTATCGCATGGAGTAGTGACAGTCCTGAGACTGGTGAACCTCACAGGCATTTCAGGCATGTGCCTACCCACCAGCATTTGTTCTTGCAGCCATAATTACCTGGTATCGAGATCTTCCATCAGATTTCCCAAGCTTTGCAGTATGAAGCCAGGTGAGTGTTAGAAACCTCTATACAACATGCCATGGTCTTGGCAGCAACAGTAGTAGCTGATAACCTTCCACTGAGTCACAAATGGATAGGAGTACAAGCAGTGGTGGTTTTTTTGTTTGTTTGTTTGTTTTTTAACATTCCATCAGCAGAGCATTTACTGGTAACTGAATTGAATTCATCTATACATTGCTTTGTGTTTTCTGATGTTTGCCATACTATCAAATGCCAGTTCCTGAAGTACCTGACTTTTCAGGTTGTCTTTCCAAGCACTAGCTACATAAGGAGTGTTTGGCCTCCAAGATATGGCAAAAAGTGGTGCACTCAGTCAGTCACGGCTGTTGAAATAGGTTTGTGGGGTTTTCTGTAAAATTTGTAATGGTATGAGACACTTAAGGCCTCTTATTTGCAGGGAGGAAAAAAGGCCTATAATACTTTTTGAATAAGGCAGGAATGTCAGTCCTAATATCTGATGCAAAATCCACCTGTTGGATTTACATCCTGAAGTTCTGACTGGGCAGTGTTTGCTTTCATTGCTTTTTTTTTTTTTTCCTGTGGGGTGGAGTATTTAGTTTTGATCATTTAATTATTGATGACTTCCTCCTAGATGGCTGCTGTATTCTGTGCTAGTAGTGACTGTGTTTCTGTGATAGGGCGTAGGGGAGTCCAAGGGAGCTGGTCAATATTCAAGCACCACTTTCTCCAAGCTCAAGATCGGCGCATCCCAAAGAATAGGAAATCAAGCAAAGGAGGAAGGAGACCTGCATGAATGAGCAAGGAGCTCCTGGAAGAGCTCAAGGGGAAGAAGGAAGTTCACAGCATGTGGAAAAAGGGAATGACCACTTGGGAGGAATACAGGAATGCAGTGAGAGGATGCAGGGATGCAACAAGGAAGACTAAGGCCCACTTGGAATTAAATCTGGCAAGGGATGTCAAGGACAGCAAGAAGGGCTTTTTCAAATACACCAGCAGCAAAAGGAAGACTAGGGAAAATGTGGGCCTGCTGCTGGATGAGGTGGGTGCCCTAGCAACAGAGGATGCAGAGAAGGTGGAGATGCTGAATGCCTTCTTTGCTTCAGTCTTTGCTGCTAAGGCCGGCCCTCAGGAATCCTTGGAAGTAAGAGAGAAAATCTGGNATGACCACTTGGGAGGAATACAGGAATGCAGTGAGAGGATGCAGGGATGCAACAAGGAAGACTAAGGCCCACTTGGAATTAAATCTGGCAAGGGATGTCAAGGACAGCAAGAAGGGCTTTTTCAAATACACCAGCAGCAAAAGGAAGACTAGGGAAAATGTGGGCCTGCTGCTGGATGAGGTGGGTGCCCTAGCAACAGAGGATGCAGAGAAGGTGGAGATGCTGAATGCCTTCTTTGCTTCAGTCTTTGCTGCTAAGGCCGGCCCTCAGGAATCCTTGGAAGTAAGAGAGAAAATCTGGAGAAAGGAAGACTTTCCCTTTGTCAAGGAGGATCAGGTTAGAGATCAATTTAGGCAAACTTGACCTCCACAAATCCATGGGCCCTGATGGGATGCACCCATGAGTGCTGAGACAGCTGGTAGATGTCATTGCTAAGCCACTTGCATCATCTTTGAAAGGTCATGGAGAACAGGAGAGGTACCTGAGGACTGGAGGAAAGCCAGTGTCACTCTGGTCTTCAAAAAGGGCAAGAATGAGGATCCAGGAAACTACAGACCAGTCAGCCTCATCTCCATCCCTGGAAAGGTGATGGAACAGCTCATTCTAGGGGTCATCTCTAAGCACATGGAGGAAAAGAAGGTTGTCAGGAGTGATCAACATGGATTCACCAAGGGGAAATCATGCCTGACCAAACTGATGGCCTTCTATGATGGCATGACCAGTTGTGTGGATGAAGGGAGAGCAGTGGATCTTGTCTACCTCGATTTCAGCAAGACTTTTGACACTGTCTCCCATAACGGTCTCATAGGTGAACTTAGAAAGTGTGGGTTGGATGAGTGGACAGTAAGATGGGTTGAGAACTGGCTGAAGGGCAGAGCCCAGAGGATTGTGATAAGTGGCACAGAGTCTAGTTGGAGGCTTGTAGCTAGTGGTGTGCCCCAGGGGTCTGGTCTTATTCAACATATTCATCAATGACCTGAACAAGGGGACAGAGTGTTCCCTCTGCAAATTTGCTGATGACACCAAGCTGGGATGAGTGGCTGACACACCAGAAGGGTGTGCTGCCATTCAGCAAGATCTTGGCAGACTGGAGAGTTGAGCAGAGAGGAACCTAATGAAGTTCAACAGGGGCAAGTGTAGGGTCCTGCATCTGGGGAGGAACAACCTCAGACACCAGTACAGGTTCGGGGTTGACCTGCTGGGAAGCAGGTCTGTGGAGAAGGACCTGGGAGTCCTGGTTGACAACAAGTTCTCCATGAGCCAGCAGTGTGCCCTCATGGCCAAGAAGGCCAATGGTATCCTGGGGAGCATTCAGAAGAGTGTCGCCATCAGGTCAAGGGAGGTTATCCTCCCCCTCTACTCTGCCCTGCTGAGGCACGTCTTGTGCACACCCTTCTTGTGTCCAGTCCTGGGCCCAGTTCAAGAAGGACAAGAACTACTGGAGAGAGTCCAGCAGAGGGCTACCAAGATGATGAGGGGACTGGAACACCTCTTGTATGAGGAAGGGCTGAGAGACCTGCATCTGTTTAGCCTGGAGAAGAGAAGACTGAGAGGGGATCTCATCAATACTTAGAAATATCTAAAAGGCGGATGTCTCGAGGAAGGGGCCAGACTCTTTTCAGTGGTGCCCAGTGATGGGACAAGGGGCAACGAGCACAAACTGGAACACAGGAAGTTCCACCTGAACAGGAGGAAAAACTTCACTGTGAGGAGCACTGGAAGAGGCTGCTCAGAAAGGTTGTGGAGTCTCTTTCTCTGGAGATATTAAAAACCTGTCTGCATGTAATCCTGTGCAGCCTGCTGGTTGTCCCTTCCAACCCCTACCGTTCTGTGTGATTCTGCAACTGAAACACAGAAATCTGTTATGTGTTCCACAAAGCTGTCAGGCACCTGAAGTCTACATGGTATGGGATATCAAAGAAGCAAATGAAGTGTCAAAAGGACACAAGTGACCTGTCTTTAAAGCAGGCAAGTAAAATTCTGGTGAGCTCTGTGCTCCTGCTGCTGTGGTCCTGCAGCTTGCTGTGTAACAGTCAGTTTGGAGATGCAATTTCATGCTGCAGTCATCCCTGTGTCTTTAACTCTGAAAACTCCTGGCAAGCTCATGCTTCTCCATGTGGTCCTTTCCGTGTGGTAAAACAAAAAAACCCCTGACAGTGGTAGACTTTGACCTGCTCCCCATAGCTCTATCATTGACTCAACTTGTTCTTCTAGTTCTCATTTTGGATGGAGAAGGGCACGCTGCAGAGGCTGAAAGGAAAGATAAAATACCTGTCTTAGAAAGAAAAGATTCCTTCTCTAAGCAGGAAAATCTGTTGCCTGGGAGTCAGTCCACACATGGGCTGGAATCCTGCCTCTGCTGAGCTCTCCTGCTGCAGGACTGTAGGACAAAAAGTGTTATTTCATTATTAATGAGTGGGTGTCTACAACTGGTGTCTCAGCTGATAAGGACGTTCTTCCATACTTTGTGGGCTGATTGTGGCTACTGAGGTGAATAATCTCTTTTAAGCACTCACCGGCTTGCTTCACTATTCACTACGCAATTGGAAGCACTTATCATTTACGAGAAGCATGTACTTATAGTTTTTCTTTTATGTTCCCCATTAAAAGGCTTTGCATATTTGTTAGCTGATGCTAGTAAGCGTTACGTACGTCTCATTTGTTTGTGGTTGTATTTCCTGCTGTTAGCAGTCCAGCGGAAAGCCAGAGGAAGCGTTTACAGGAGTAGGGGCACCTAGGCTTTTCCATTGGATTTTCAAAAGAACATGCTAGATTCACGGAGAACTGTTTTCAAAACATGGAAGTTTGCAGGTGGTCATGGACAACTAGCCAAAATGACTGAAATAACCTTGTGTGCGGCTACCAGGACTTTGTTTCTCTCTGTAGAATTTCAGTCACATCCCATTTTGCACTGCCTGTTTTCCATTTCACGCTGAAAAAGGAAGTTCTCCTTTTTCAACACAGCGCTGACCCCCGTTTCAAGGCTGGTCCACTTTAGCGCTTGCTTCCCGCAAGGTTTTGTGCAAATGTGTACAGCCTTTTGTGGAGGACCACATAATAGCGAAGCCACCGGACGCTCTATTTTCTTTCCCACTTGCACAGCGAGTGGGATGAGAGTGCTCCTCCTTAATGGACCATTCTTTTTCCCTGAGGAAACAAGTTTTCAAGACTTGCACTCTTACGTGAAGTTGTATTATGGGTTGTTTTTTTTCTGTTTCCCTGCAGCGCACCATCTTGTTTGGTAAAATTGGTTATAACACGCTTCCCCCAAACAAACAAACAAAGAAACAAACCCCCAAAGCCAAAACCAACCCACAAACCAAAATCTTTGACGGGGTCCTCCTCCTGCTTCGGGCTGTGCCCGCGTACCCCCGGGACCCACGCTGTGGGCGGACAGGCAGCGCGGGATGTCACCCCCCGCCGGCAGCCGAGGGGTGTCCCCCCTTTGCGGGGCACAGGGCGCTCCCACGCAAGCCCCCGCCGCCCAGGAGCACTCGGACCCGGGCAAAGCACGCCTGCGGCGCGGAGGGCAAGCCCCGTGCCCTCTCGGGGCTGCCTTTTTTAACCCAGCCCGACGGCGCGGAGCCCCGCAGGGAGCCGAGGCGGGGTCGGCGGGGCGGAGGAGCAGGTAAGGGCGCAGACGTGTCCCG
>VWZZ01002703.1:46979-58272 GCA_013399095.1 Psophia crepitans
TGGCCCGGGCGAGGAGGGAGAGCCCGGCGGCGCCTTCTCCGTGCGGCGGCGCGGTAGCGGAGCGCCCCGGTGCGCACTTCTTGCCGCGGAGGTGGTGCTCGGGGAGGACCCGCTCTCCGGTGCCGGGAAAGCCCTGCCTTGGGAGCGAGGCCCGCGGCGGGCGCTGTCAGGAAACGCTGTTACTGAGATAGTGGGCAGAGTTCGAAATGAACTGCCGCTCCACCTTCCTCTTAATTTGAGGCAAAAGATAACTTACAGGAGGCTTTTCAGTCGCAGTAGTTGTGCAGTTCGAAGGAAAGCGACTTTGCTGTAGTCCCTGTTCTTAATTACTTAGTCCCTTTTTATTCCTTCAAGTAATAAGGCGATGAAGAGTCAGTTGTCTGTGAGTTTCTGGTGGAGCAACAATGTTTGTAGTGTGTGCAGCCAGGGGCATTGCAGGTGTCTTAGCAAGACCAAACACTAGTATAACAGAAGTCTTAGAGATCCTTAAACTGCAAGCCTTAGAAACCAGGTTACTCCATTTGAAATTACGTGGCGCTCATAGAATCACTGAGGTGAGCTTTGCACGAAGATTGGAAGATGTGAGTGGTCTTTCAGGAAAGTTGATTGTCACTCAGCATTGGTCTTTCTGTCTCTCTGTAGTAGGAAATATCCGCACCTTTAAATCAAGTTGGTGATCTTGTACAAAGACCAAGTAAAACTGAAAAAATCAATAGCCATGATGTGCAAGTCACATTTTGCTTGGACCAGATTCTGGGTTTTGTTAGTTCGATTGGAGCCAGTTAATACTAGAACAGAATAGAATGGAATGGAATAGACTAGACTAGGAATAAAATAGGCCCACTTGGAAGGGACCTGCAGCAATCATCTAGTCCAACTGCCTGACCATTCAGGGCTGACCAAAAGTTAAAACATATTATGAAGGCCATTGTCCAAATGCCACTTCTTAAGGCACTGGCAGGTATGGGGCATCGACTACCTCTGTAGTAAGTCTTTTTCAGTGTTTGAGCACTTTCTTGGTAAAGAAATGTTTCCTAATGTCCAGTCTAGACCTCCCCTGGTGCAGCTCTGAACCATTCCCATGCATCGTATCGCTGGATCAGCAGAGCTCAGCACCTCCCCTCCTCAGGAAGCTGCAGAGAGCCATGAGGTCGCCCCTCAGCCTCCTTCTCTCCAAACTAGACAAGCCCAGAGCCCTCAGCTGCTCCTCACAGCACATGCCTTCCAGCCCTTCCACCAGCTTTGTTGCCCTCCTCTGGATGCATTCAAGGACCTTCACATCCTTCTTAACTGGTGGGGCCCAGAACTGCACACAGTACTCGAGGTGAGGCTGTACCAACACTAAATACAGTGGGATACTCACCTCTTTTTACCAGCTGGTTACGCTGTGTTTGATGCACCCCAGGATGTGGTTGGCCCTCCTGGCTGCCATGGCACGCTGCTGACTCACGCTGAGCCTGCTGTCAACCAGCATCCCCAGATCCCTTTCTGCAGGGCTGCTCTCCAGCCACTCCTCTCCCAGTCGGTAATGGTGTATAGTTACACTTGAACAGCATATAGCCTGGAAGTAACAGGAAATTACTGAAACATTTTGTACCTGCCTCATTGTAGTGCTCATGTTAATGATTGGCATGGTTATGAGATCATAGCTTCAACGGTAAGAAGCAGAACGGCCTTCAGAGTCTTTGCTCAGAGCTTAATGCAATCTTTGCATAACCTACTTGGTGTCTAAAAATTCGTGTCTTCAAACAATGGTGAATTTGAAGTCAGAATCTGTCATTACAGCTCTGTAGGTGTATACCACTCAACAGATTTACACGTGCTAAGTGTATGCCCTTTGATGCCCATAGGGTAGAAAAACCCGGTCATTACTTTATGTCTTAAATTGTGCAAGGTGAGGTGATGGGCTCAGAACCAGCTGAATTGTATTGCATCGTTGTGGCTCATTCCATGTGTAATGCACGCAGGGGAAAAGCCACAGTTCAAAATGTTTTAACTATTACAGTTCTAAAAGTTGAAAATTAAACTCTATTAGAAACTTGTCTAGAACTTGTTTTCTTGAGTCTGCACATTCAGGAAAAATATTTTAAAGGTGGGAATGGCTCTTCCTCCCCCCCGGATTTTTAGGTAGTGAAATTCTAAACATGTAAATGCAGATCTTAGTATGAGGATCTACTTTACTTTTGGACACTTCAGCAGAAACATGCAATTAGTGATGACGTTTCATGGTTCTGATTTACCTTTCACTCTTTTGTGTACCACAGGCTTCCAACCGCTTAATCCTATCTATAGATAGCTACCCCTTACCTATCACTGTATATTCAGAGGAGATATAATTTAACTGTAGAATTGATTTATCCTCTTGGATGTGTACAGCCGTTAAGAGACTAGACTAACAAATCCTGAACCGCTCAACTTTTTGCCTTTAGCCTCTTGATCGGATTTGTATTTGAACGGCATAATGTGGACAAAAGGTGCTAGGAGCTTTCACAATGTTACCATTTTATTTTTGAATGGAAAAGAAAAAGTCGTTAGTTGTATAGATGCATATTGATGCATATTAAGTGAGACAGAATAGCCCAGATGATGTTAACTCTGTGGGTTAACAGCAGAGATGCCGGGGTTGTGCCAGCTGGAACATGTTGGGCAGCTGTGTTTTGGTCATTAGGAGGATAAGAAAGGCTAATTCTACAACACTGAGAAATGCCAGCAGAGTCTCTTAAGGACATGGGATGCAATGACGAACGGTGGTAACTGCGATTCTAGCTGTGCATTTTCAGGGGGAAAGGAGGGGACGTACACAGCTAGAATGGATGGTGATACACGTAGCTGACGATTTGCTGCATTTTAGCACACTTAAGTTTTGCCAGATCCTAGCTGGCTTGCACATGTGGGCTTGCATCAGAGGGCTGCAGTACCACTTCAGTGCAGAGATGTCTGCTAATGAAAATCTTTGTGGATGCACAGTAGACCTTTGGCCCTACAAAATGTGCAGCCAGAATTGTATGTTACTCAGCTAAAACATTGGAAGTTAGTGTTAGGAAAAGTAAGCAGGAGCAGATGTATTTAGGTGCTGCATATAGATAGATTTTTTTCTCCCTGTGTAAATTTCATAGTGTTTAGGAAGGAAAATAAATAAATTTTTCTTTTTACTATTTAGGTTCTTATGAGGAGTGTTTCCAGCAAGCCAACAGGCTAATAGAGCCTGCTTTTGAGAATTACGTCTTATAGCAGTCTGGTGACAGCATGTGGGGCGGTGTGGGGAGAATCAGAGATGAATCATGCATTTGCAGACTCCAGCCAACTAGTTATTGAGCTGCGCAGCTGCCATGTAGGTCACCAAGTTGCTCAAGGCTAGGACTGCAGCTCAAAGGTCGGGATTCAGTGTGTCGTCCTCCTCATCTGAGAGACTTTGTGACTGCAAATTAGCTGAAGTGGTGACAGACACAGGAAAGGGCTGGGGCCCGAGGGATGCTTAACTAATTCTTGTCATGACATTTGTTTTCCCTTGTTTGTTTGTGAAGCCTCTCTGGGACCCGTATGCCCAGCAGCCTTACAGCAGCAGTGGGGTGAAGTTGTAGTGGCAGTGCTAAAATGGAGAGGTTATGGAAAACAGCCTGCAGTGCCGGTGGCCACTGTTTCCATGTGCGAGAGAGAGAAGCAACCTGCTCGTGCAGCCTGCCTGGTAAAGCTCGGAATCAAGGCTTGAAAGAGGGCAGTGCGAGAAGCAGGTCTTCAAAACCTTTGGAAATACGTCTGGAGCAGCAGGAAGACCTCCTTTGTGGAGCTACTGTGGAGATACTTGCTTTCTGAGTCGTTGACATACCGAGCACTTTCCTCCCCTTTCTGCAGGCTTCTTGCAACAACTCCATGCATCCAATTAACCTTTTAGGAACAATAGCCTAAACATCACAAATAGTAAGGATTCCCCACCTCGGCTTATTCTGTAAGATTACTTGGGTTTACTTCAGTTGTGAGTAAAGTTTGACATCAAGGTCCTGTTCTGGTAGACTGTTCATTACTAATTATGTAAGTACACCTTGGGTTCAGTGGTGCCACTGGCGTGCCGTAAGTAAGGTGTGGGATTCAGTATACCTCATGTAACTGAAGTGACTCTCAAGTGTGCTACTCCTTTAATTTCTTGCAGACATGAGTTAAGTGTGTCTTAGTAACCAATATAACTGTAAATTTATTTCTCTACATGAGGCTAATACAAAATTGTAAACTTGGTCTGGAAAAATGCTACATTTAATGTTTAAATTAATAGAAGTTTTACTTCTTGAACTGTTCAGGTCCAACTGTGCAAAACTGGAGATAAGACTGGCATGAATGAGGCTTTTTTCTCAGCTGGAGTTTATTGTTGACAGCGGTAGTGAACTTTGCTGTCTGTGTGTTTATGTGTAGAAACAGTGTATGACCGTGTCTTCTTGTGCCTCAGCCCATACCTAAAATTGTGTAGTAACGGTGCCTTTATAGTGACACAGATTTTGCTCTGTATAAGCTTTCCCAAACAAAAATCTGTATAGATATCCCCCAAAATATAACCTGGCTACATTACTGGGGTTTTTTTGTGTGTTTATGTATTTAAGCAATTATTTGATTGTTGTTCAAAGGAACAAACTTGAATTTCTGTGTGTGTCCTGCTTCTGAGCAAGGAGAAGACATAATTTTTAAAAACTGGTGCAGAAATCAGGAAGAAACATGCAGAGCAAAGATGTGGTTTACCATGGTCTGTTCTTAGATCTTTTACCTTTTTTTGCATAACTAAAAATGAGGGTGACAAAATGGCTCATTTCTTTCTGCCACTGGTGGTCTCATAGTGTAAGATGGCCTTGTGTCTTTTTAAGCTTTCTGTGCAGTTTGAATACTAACACTACTTTGGCTAATAATGTACTATCTTGACTTTTTTTTTCTTTGCCTTTTTTTTTTTTTCTCCTTTTACGTATAACATACGCTGTCCTGTCTAGTTGTTTTTCTAGCACATTGATGACTGGCAACTTGCCTTCTTGCTTTAGATTCTCTGCTTGGTCTGTGTCTTGCAGGCAGATGCTAAATTTGATAGAAATCTGTTAACCAAAGAACCCTCTTTAAAATTCCCGTCCCTCAATAAAGTGTAAAAACCAAAGCAACATGCTGAAGCAGGCTGTGAGGTAAAAGAGCAGCGTCCATAAATCTTACTGTGAAGAGATGCTGAGCGTCAGTGATCGGAAAAGTAAGTGAGAAAGGGAAGGCAGCATCAAGAGATGAAAAGAGCAGAGAGGCCAGAGATGACAAGAAGGCAGAGAACCATAGCTGCGGAAAGGGAAAGGTTAAGGGATTATGTAGACAGCAGGCAGAAGATTTAGTGAATTTATATTTATCCCGTAAGCAATGTCAGAACTGTAACCGGCAAGTGCCTTGGGCTGCTGGGATGATGCTGTAACGGTTCAAAATAGTAAAAGATGAGATGAGGAAGGGGATGAAAGTTAGGATGGATTCTGTGCCCTGTTCTGTTGACACGTTTTAGAAACCACATACTAGGGCTTGCATTTCTAACTTCATGCTTGAGCCTCTGTGCAGTTAAAGCAAGTACTCGTGGTGAGAGTTAATCTAAGCCTATGGGTTCAGGCTAGCTCTGCCGTCATCGCATGTGTTTGATTAAATTTGCAGTAACACGTTTTCTTTTTAATAGCACTTACGGATGTGCTCTTAGCTCCTTCCAGGGCTGAAAAGCAAACAAGGAGTAGAAAGTGTTACTATTAAGTTAGTGGGGTGTTGGGAGTTCTCATAAATTAAGAAATTAATTATCTTAGCGGATTTTGGTGTTTGTGAAGCTCAGTATTTGCGTACATTGTTTTCTGTATCTCTGGTAGGGGAAAAGCACATATCTATGTCAAACACTCACATGTTGCTACCAATTTGCAAACTCCGTTGTTCTTGTTATTCCGAAATGAAAATATTTACAAAGCTAGCTTATGCAGGATTTTATCCAATATATGCTAAACTGCAACTGAACTACTTTTGTGTTGGATAAAGCTTATTAATTATGTTGATTTAGTTCTTTCCCACACTCCATCTTGTCTGATTAATGAACAAAATCTGAAAATCCTCCATCCTAAAGACAGAGATATCTTGCCTTTCATTGTAACTGCGTATTTCCTCTGTATTGCAATTGGCATAATAATTCGTGTTTTAATTGCTAATGAACGAATGCCAGGGAGCTTAGATGTGTGCTTAAGGACTTCCCGGATTCAGGGCTGAAGACAAACATGAATTTCAGTAAATACAAACACTGTAAACGATAAGCATTTCAGGGTATTGGTGATGCTTGGTGCTGCAGTGTGGAGGAAAAAAATAGAAAAATGCAAGTATTGTTAGACAAAGTTAGCTAGTTGGCAGGGGCAAGCTAAAAGAATAGTTACTGATTTAAAATGTAAGTATAATCTTTTCAATTTTACCCACCTTTCATTTTTTTATTATAACTTTGAATAAAATTTTTTACATTCTTTATTGTCATGCATGTTTGGACACTAGCTGAACAGTAGAGGTGGAGCTGCCGTAATAATAAAAGGCAACTGGAAAATCAATAACACAATGCAGCACAGCTTAGATCTCCAAACTGCAAGTCATTGGTTCGATCCTGTGAGGTGAAGATATAGAATGTTTTCTGCTTGCAGGAACTCCATACAGTCCTTCGTCTTGAAAGGTCTTTTGGCACCTCGTGAGGCTTCTTGCACCATGAGATGCTCTCGCCTGCCTGGGCATCTTCAGTGCACTGATACAGATCTAATACAGGAGGCAGCCAAGAAGTGATCATTTGGCAGAATTAATTGGCCTAAAATTAGAGCCAAAATGAATCATTGGTGAGGAAGTACTGTATTTTCACTTTTTGGTTGTATTTGCGTAGATTGAATTTTCTGTATAGGTCAGGAGTGATTTAATAATGCGTATCAATTCTCCTAAAATGACCTCTAACACAAGAAGAGATTAGTGCTTTTTCTATGGGAATGTGAAATAGGGGGTCTGGATTTTGCCTGTGTGGTTGTTGCTGGTCCACCTGAACAGACAGTGTATTAAAAACTCAAGGTTTAAACTTTTAGGATAAAGAGTGGGAGAAATGGCAGCTGGTTTTTCTCTTCCCTCTCAAAAAAGCAGGTAGGCTGGGAGGACTGGAAAGTAATTCTTTCTGTGATAAAATGCCTGTTTTCTGTAGCACAGGTGTCTGTCCTGGGTATTTTGGCTGATTAAGTAAAACGTACTGAAAACAGCTCTCTCCACCTCCTTATTCTCTCTCTTTTCGTACTCCCCCTCCCCTCCCTGATGTGGATAGTACCAACCCGTTCGCAAGGTTCCTAACGTCCAGATAATCTGTCTCTCCTTTTCCTGTTAAAGAGATCACTGGGTGACTTCGGCTGTGTCTTTCCCTGCTGCATACGGAAAATACCTCCTCACAGTTCTTCCTTCAGCTGAGGCTGCTTCTCTGTTCCTTCGTTCTTTGTTTGCTTAAATACAGCTTCATTTTATCTCCCTAGCCTTGCTTTCTTGGAGACCCACCCTTTCTAGACCTTACAAGTTGTCCTTTTGTTCCTGTCAGATTGCCTTGGTCTCACTCTGTTTTAACTCCTTGTCTGCTGGTGAAAACACAATTGTAATAATTCGGCTGTAATTATGCTAATAGTAACTCTTTTTCTTTCTGGTATAAAATTAAAAAAAAAAAAAAAAAGGCCCAAACCACCCTTTCTTCCTTCACTCCTGTCACTGTCAGTTTTAGCCTTTATCCTCAGTTCATAAGTGTTCCTGTTTTCCTCTTTTCAGGGTTTAACACGTTGTTTTTGATGGAGGTGTGTTGATAATCAGCTCTTGCCACTTCAGTGTGCTGTCAACATAGATGCTGTTCTCCAGCTCACAGTTAATTATGGCAGTAGTAGGCCAAGTGTGAATAGCAATCATCCTATGCAGCGTCCCATTGCTGTTCATGGGAGTCACCGAGAAACGCAATTAAGGAGGACTCAAGGATGCAGAATGGATGTTGATGCTCTAATACTCTTACATTTAGAGGAAGAGTTTCCCCTGACTGAAAGTAAGGTTAGATGGGGTACTTAGGGACATGGTTTGGTGGGTAATAGGTGGGGGGACACGGTTGGACTAGGTGATCCTCGAGGTCTCTTCCAACCTTAATGATTCTATGATTCTATGATTATATAATGCTGGAAACTTGAGGTAAAATGGATCATACCAATGTGTGTAAGGTTAAGTACATCTTTAAAATTTCTCAAGGGTGCTTACAGCCAGAAATTGGAAGGTAAGTGCTATAGGTCATGAGTTCTTTCTCAGCAGAAGTGTTTGCAAACAGAAATAGCTCCTGCAATAGTTGGAAATCTGTCCATTCAAGATAGGTACAGTAAGAAATGTAAGTACGAAATGGTTGCAAAATGACTGCTCTTCAAAGGCTTTCTTTGGAATAAATGTTAAATCAGCCTACATCTTCATTGCGAACACTTGTTATTTTTCCCTTGTTTACTTAAACCCCATGAAGAAGTAAACAATCTGGTTTGAAGATGTGCTTCGCTCCTTGCAAATGTATTATCTCACAATGGTATTTTCCCCATAGCAACTCTCTTTGGAAGAGACTTATACTTTTAAAAAAGTAACAAAAATCAAGATTTACACCTGGCCGTTTTTTGTCTTGATGTTGTAATATGTAAACTTACTATAAAAGAGCGCATGTTGCAAACATAACTTTTGGGTATTTCTGACAAAATGGTGTGAAACCTTTTTCATTCACTCAGTCTGTATGCCCATTTTTTTGGTCTTTAAAGTAACTGCAACAGAAGCAAAGAAGAAATGGGACTGCAAAATGAAAACAACCAACCAACCCTCCTTATACCCTCAAATCCAAACACCATCAGGAGAATTTACAGCGGGACTTAATAATTTGTTGAAGAGACCAAAAGGCCATCGCAAACAATTTCAAGTTCATGGTGAAGTCCTGTGGAAATTGATAGATAAAGTGTATTGTTTCCAGGCATGGAGGCTGGTCAAATGTTTTTGTTTCCAAAACAGAGTGTCTGTGTGCAAACTGCCTTTTGGGAATGGTTCCTGGACCATTCTGTCTGCCAGGCGATGCCCAGGAACTGGTCACCAAGAATGCTAATTGGCACCGACTGGATTTTTTGTCAGGCAATGCCCTGACACCTTGCTAGCACGGGTGATGGATTTCAACACTCCAAAATGCTGGAGGGTTTTAATAGTTTTAGCATGGATGCAATCTCTGTTTTCAAAGAGAAAAAGAAAAGAAAAAAGATTTTGTGAAGGGCAAAAGACGTATTATAGTTCTGATACTAAAACGTGTGAAATGGTAACTGTGTTCATAACACTGTCCTTCTAAGTGGAAAATCTGAAGCATTGTGTGCAGCATCTTAAGCAGTTGGTGGTAGTTCAACTAGGAGTAGCACTAGTTTTAGTAGGTGCTTACAGAGTAGCTGTGTTTAGGATCTGTGGCTGTAATCTTGGATTTGAATCTGTAATCTCTTCTGGGCTGACAGATTCTTGATTTTTTTTTTATTTTTTTTTTTAATGCTCTTAGCAACAGAGTCTAATACAAAAGTACTTTGCAGGATCGGGAGATCAGGACATCAGTGGGTGGTGGTTTTTGGTTTTGTTTTTATTTTTGCACACACAAGTCCAATCCCTACAGTGGAGTGAGAAAGGAGATGTGGTTATTCCTTTGAACAGTAACTGCAGATATGCAGATGAGACGCTCTATGGAGTGCGATGTACGCCCCAGAGATCCTACAGAATGTACTTTTAATCCCGTTTCTTTAGGCTTTTCCGAGTAAAATACAGCTGATCCTTCACTTTCACTCTGTTGCTTTAAAATTAGGTAACAAAGATAAATACTTTGCAGTCAGGGAGTGATGGCTGCTCTTGCATTAGAAGGCACAGTTACCCGGAGTGTGAGTTGAACGCTAAAGCTGTGCACTGCCAGCCTGAATTTACGAGACTTCAAGGATTTGTCGAGACGTTCACTGTGCCAACAGGTGGAGTGCACCAAACACACTGTCCTTGCTTGCTCCTGCTCCGTGTGAATTTTCTTTACCTCCATCCTGGGAGAAGGAAGGGAACAGCAGAGGGTTTTACAGACGGTGCTGTGGGTGATTCAGTGTGCAGGCTCAGCCATTCACACGAAATCACTCCAGAAGCTTCTGGTGCCCCCACCAGTTGCTAGGTGCAGATCCAGGGAGGCTTTTCTGTTTTGACTGGAGAACCCACTCACGTTGCCAGAATTTCCATGTTAGTTTTCTCGTACGGTCTGGCAGTTGGTATTTTACAACCACCAGAATGGAGAAGACTTGAGCAGGGATCGTCAGTTCCCAAACCAAACGATGCTGCTGGCTCACGTGCATTAAAGCAAAAAGTGTGGCACATCTAAAGTGAAAAATGAACAATAATCTACACAGTTTCAGGACACTGTGTTCAGGACAATGCTAGTTTTCTTTTAGTGTGTGGATTACATGCATTAAATAAGTAGCAGTTTTCATCCTGTAACTTCTTGAGAATCAGAGGGTGGTTTGTATCTTGCCCAGAAAAGTTTACGGTGTGATTTCAGGGAAAACACGATAAGGGAATGATTAATTCATGTTGTGATGATGAGACTGCACAAAGTAATTGTGGCCCGAGTTTTAACTTAAATAATGGGGGGAAAAATGCTGCTGTAGAAGAAGAAATTCCAGGAGTTCGATGCTGGTGTGTGGGGAGGAGAGCAAGACTCCAGTTGTGTAGAGATGCCAGCGGTTACATAGTGCACAGCAGAGATGATGGCAGTATTCCAGTATTTGCACCTGTTTTTTTATCTTACTCCGTTATTTAGAAACTCTTTCCTGTGAATGAACACATAGTTCATAAATCTATGATCCTAGCTGCTAAGGTAATTTTTACTACTCTAACTTGTTTCCCTACTTATTTTTGACTTGGCGTTTGCTGTGAAATGTCAAGAGATGAGCTCTGCTGCAGTTAGGTTTGTGTAAATAACTTTCTGTCTCCCTGCTCTGTTAGAGGCTCGTGCAGCTTGTGAGTGCAGAAGGAACCACAGGGGACTGGACTGGGGCAGGAGGGGAAATACGAGTTGTAATTCTGCCCTGCAGACCCACTGGTTTTCATTTCTGCTCCCGCCTTTCTCCAGTTCTTAGCTTACTGCCTTCTCCAGGTTAGATCTCTTTTTCATTACCCTTTTCAGTCCTCCAGACAGTTTTCAGTCCTTTTTGCAGCATTCAGGGCACTTCTAAGTTATGAATTCTACCTTTTTTTTTTTTTT
>VWZZ01002703.1:58304-143897 GCA_013399095.1 Psophia crepitans
TTTTTTTGGATTTGGGACAATGCGCTGTGTTGGATACACAACAGAAAGCTAGATCTGTTGATAAACAGTTTCCTGGTTTGCTGATCCCTGTAATTGTTTCACAGAGAAAATTCAAAGAATAGTTCTAGATTTGTACTAATCATTACTTACCTTTGTTTAATTGACTTTTTTTTTCCCCCAAGGTGCTTTTTTGGATGATGATTTTGATGGTTGTCTGGAATTAGTCTTCGGACAGTGATTGACAGAAGTACTGGGTTCTGAAATTGCACACTGTATTTGGTGTTGTGGTTGGTTTTTTTGGGTTTTTTTGGGTTTTTTTTTGGTAATCTTTTGTAGTTTACCAGCTCAGTGAATTATCTTGACTCACTTGTTATAATTTTCTTGCTCTTGGTACCATACTCTCTGCACAGAATAGTGTGTATATCTGTGCATTTGTATACATTCTGTAATTTGCCTGTAATGGTCTGTGTAGTTGTAAGGCTTTTACAGTATCATAATTCTTCATATGTCTTTGTTTTGCCTACTGCAGTTTTTAACAATCAGGTTTTATAATAATGAGGTCATACCTTAGAAACTTTAGTTTCCTCACTTGTTGCTCATTAACTAATTTATTTTTACCAATTTAATTTCATCATTTTTAAAATCAGAAAAATCCTTATTTTCATGACCTGCTAGGCTGATCCCTCTCAACTACTATTACAGGTTTTTCTGTCTTTGCCAAAGCCTTAATGGAATTTACGTATTTTTAAACTGAGATCTAGCACTTTCAGTCTTTATTGTACTGATTTTTACCCATTTGTTACATTTGCACTGTTATGTGAAATCCTGAATGATACTGGGTTGGTTCAGGAATAATAGAAATGTTTGTGTCCTGCAGGGGTTTTCATATAGCATGAGGAAACAACTTTTGAAAACTAAACCTCCCTTCCTCCTTAGAACAATTTCCTCTTAAAACTCTTAGCACCACTAATATGCTCTTCTATATGTGAATATTTACATATTTGAATTTTTTTTTGTTGTTCTAGAATTTAGACATCCTGTCTTGTTTACAGGAAATGATACATAGTTTTCTGTCATGAGGTGATAAATAGCTCAGTGGATATCTCGTGTCCTGAAAAAACAGATACTAACTGAATGTTTTTGTATTCCTAGGTCCAACATCTGTCTTTTGGCAGTTTTTTTTTTACTCGGTGAATATTTATGCTGTTGTACTTCATTATCCGAGCTTTCGTAATCCAAAACCTGCAAGAGAATAGTATTTTCATTTTAATTTTTTTTCCATATATGGCTGATATTCTAAGGATGGAAGAACGTTTGTTGCATTTGATGTGTTTCCATTAACTCCCTTTCAAGAGCTCTGGCTAGCTGTATCTTGTATTGATTAGGAATAGAAGGAAAGATGCAGATGTGGATTTAGGTGCCTTCCCCGTATTTCTTCTTCTCACCATCTACAGGTGCCACTTTAGGTCATTTTGAGGGCACTGATTTCTAATAGTGATTTTGGTGCCCTCCTTCTTAGCCAAGCTGTGCTTCAGTAGCACTCCAAGAAAGATGAAAACTCTGTTACGTGTTGGCAGGTATGGCCAGGTAATATATGCTTCTTGATGTCCAGGTAGGTTGCTAGTTTTGCCTTTGATGTCCTCACTCCTCTCCTGCCCCAAACCGACCTCTGTGGTTCTCTTACTTGCTGCCTGTCTCAGTATTATTAGTATTATTTGTATTAGTGGTTTTTGTTGTTTTTTTTTCGCTGAAGGAAATCTCTTTGTTTTCAGTCTTAGCCACACAGGTAATCTGTTGAGAAGGGAACTTCCTTTTCCTATTCACTGCATCAAAGTGGGTTTTTTTCCCATCTCCTAGTTTCCTTTTTCTTTTTAAAGAACAAGCAGGTAGGCACAGTGACATGTAAAGCCTTTTTGAAATTCCTAATTCGCTGACTTGACAGTACTCAGAGAAGACAAGAAGAGCTATGTTCATGGTGAACCTGCAGAGCTGATTTGTGCCCTACATAATGTTTGGCAGTTCTCTGAGAGATACAGAAGGAATTGTATTTTCTAACCTCTCTCTGCCTCCTCTGTCTCCAGAGGATTCACTGCTTACGCAGAAACCAAAATGTTTGCTGGAGGAGGATTCTAAGTGTTATATCCTGCAGGCTGAACGATGAAGAAAGGTTATGAATCCAGGGGGAAGCCAGTTTAATGAATTCTGGTTTCCTATTGTGTCCATACAGATTTGATACTGCTTTGTAATTAAAATTGGGTCTGCTTCTATGGAATATTATTTTTCTCGTTTTGAACTATGTAGTCTTTCCCTTATATTCCTGAAATAGAACAGCTAAATGTATGCTTAAAAAAGGAGGGAAATAAAAGGGAAAATACTGTCCTCCCAAAGGTGCACTGGGATTCCTGTAGCAGTATTTCTTTGCAGAAATATCATGAGTTGAGTTTTCTTGCCGGGAGAGAGGTTTCTGCTTTATGAACAAGATAATTGTATATTTCTGTTCAAAATAAACATCACCCTGACACATTTCATGACCGCGAGATATTTTATGCGCTCACTGAAATAAATAACACACAGGGCTGTCTCAGGCACTTAGTCAATGGATAATGCTGTGCCTGCTTTTACACATCTTTCACCTAAACCAGAGATCAAACCCGAACTCCAGCACCTGAGGGCATATGGGGTGGGTTTTTGACACTCTGGAGGAAAGCGAATCTGTAAAGCCTTAATGATTGCTCCTTCATCTATGCAGATTTGCCTTAACTGGTGCCAGATCTGCTATAATATTGATGACATCCTCCACCTTGTTAATAGCCCAAACATAACAGAGCGTATGCTGGTCTAATTTTGTTTTTTATGCGGGGAGACCACAAATGGTGAAGACGGTATACAAGGCTGTGAACGGTGACTACAGATTTGGCACATAACATGCTTTCTGTTAACTGAATGAAAAATTTTAAAACTCTGATTTTTGCACACTGGGCACATCCCATGGCTTAGCTGGCACGACGAATTTTATTAAGCAAATTCTGAAACAGTTCCCTGACAGTGATGCATTTAATAGAATGTTGCGAGATAGAATGTTAAAATCGTATGTTTAGCAACGGACCCAGGAGAGCATGAGAGTGCGTGGAGGTTCAGATTGCCTGTTGCTTTCCAGGTCTGCATGGTTTGGAGTTTTGATGAAGAGCTTGGCAGTTAGAGCACAGCAGTTACTGGTGAAAAATCGAACCGGGGCAATATGAGTGTTTAGCCAGAGGGAGCAGTAGTGGAGTTTGTGTTTACTGATTTCCAGTATGGGATCAAAAATGCCTGAAGTTGGGCTGCAGCGATGCGTGGTCATAGTCAGGGCTGCTTCTGGGACACAGGCTGGCTGATGTGGTCCATTCCCTTAGAGAAATAAGAGATGCTTTCCATGACTTTTTGCAGTCGTAGTGGGACCATTCATCCCCAAGTGTCTATTTATAGTGTTCCTGTGGGGCACACTGAGAGGTGTATATCTGGATTTTAAGGATAAAAGCTGCTGTTGGGGGAGAGGCTGTGATGAAAACTGTTTAATTTGGAGCACTGTATGAGTTCTGCAAAAATTAACTACAAAATTTCCAAACCTGGGATAGAAACACACCCCTCTGTGCATCTAGATACATTCACGTGGGAACATCTTTCCCGAGATTCGTAAGAAGCATTTAGTTCCTCAGGTGACTGTGTGGGATGGAGTGTCTTGCACTGAACTGGAACTCCTCTGCTGCAGAGCTCATGAATGAGAATGTGCTTTGCTAAGTGCAGTGTGGAAGAACAAAGTATCATTCATATTTATTGTCTGCTTCCTGAGCCGCTCCTGCTTTGTAGAGAGAGGAGATGGAATTTGCACTGATCACAGCCTAGCTGCGGCACTCCTCGATTTGCAGGGTCACCATGTCCCTCCAAAGATCTCAGGAGAGAAGTAGCCATCCAGGCTCCCTCTACATTGTCGCTTGCCAGAACTGGAGGGGATTAATTGATAAATGTCTTTTCCTGCTGGGTGGGATATGTGTTGTGTCCCAGGAGGATGCTAAGCATTAAGCTTTCCTGTGTATTGTGATTCCCACAAGCAGAACCGTGACCCTGTGCAGAGCAGTGCTAATGCCAGACCCCAGGTGCTCCAGGTCATCTGAAGCATTATGTTTTCCTGTGTTATTTACAAGATAACCATTCAGGAGTACAAACAGAGAGCACAGCACAGGAAGCATTCAGAATTTCCAAAAATTACACCATATGCCCTTCGGAGGCATTTGGCGAGGGCAGAATCGTGTTCCTTTCAGAGCCCGTTGTTCCTCAGGGCTAGCAGTGTCACGGATTTTCAGTGCACCTCTTTCTGCTTTCCTGCAGAAGGAACTGATAATGATTTTCCTCCATGGTAGTATCTTTTGTTTCTTTCTTGACCATATTACCATTTTATTTTTGCAGGATTTGTCATTTTAAAATGATAAATGTGTGTCTTACAAGTTTGGGCGACTTATATTAAGAATGTTTGCTATTTCATTTCTGTAATTTGAAAAAAACCCGCAAGCCACACCAAACAAGCAAAGCTCAGATGCTTCAGTTGTCTCGGTATTTCTAGTGAATGCAAGGAGCTTAGAGCCAACGTGGACATGGCAGCTTGATGCAGAGAATGAAACATATGGAGCGCGTTTCCGTGGGCGGTGATAGCAGTGTTTCCTGTGTTATCACCACAGTACCTCAGAGCCTATGGATAAGGACCTCATTTTGCTATGCAAACACAAAATAAGGTACACTTCCTATCTTGGAAGTGTATCTTCCATGTCTGAGGACATGGACAACCAGTGGAATAGTATGTTATATAAATAAAACAGCTCTCTGCCACTTAGATGAGAAGTTGTACTTCAATCTGCATGTGGTCTTGGTTCATGGCTACCAGGAGTGAAAAACAAATAGTCTGAAGCCTTTTTGTCAATACATTTTATTATATTGCAGTTGGACAGCGTTCGCCAAGGCGGGCAATAATCTATTAAGTCTTCAGATACTGATGAGTTATATTCTGTGCCCACATCCTTAAAATGAGACTGTTGGCTAAGTGGACACAGGCAGACAAAGAAAACAACGCTGAACAGCGTGAGGTAGTCACCTCTGCACACTGTTATCTTTGCCAAGAAAGGGAGGGGTCTAGAAGATGGTAATGGATTGTATTTTGTGGTCCCTCGTTCCTGACAGAAGGGCTGACCTGGAAGGAAACACGGAGTTGCTTGTTTTGGGCATTTAGGAAGTATACTCTGGGAGCTGAGAAGGGCAGGTGATTGGCATCCTCTCTCACTCAGCAGCAAGGAGACAAGGAGGCATAAAGTAAGAGGGTCCTGGCAGGCAGGGCTGAATTACAGCTGAAAGTGGGTGGATGAAGAGTAGCTGGTGGAAATGACGAAATCACTGGAGGGACGCACAAAGGGATACACTGAATCAATAGACCAGGGAAAAGATCTGTGCATCATTATTTGGAAAGATACCAGTAGAAAAAAATGGCATTTGGCAGGCCAGAGTATATGATATTGGGATAATCTAGTCACAAAATGACGCTAATGAAATAATGTCTTGTTTTATTATACCCTTGCCTACTTAAGGGTTAGGAGGAATAATGGTAATTCATAATAAGAATATGATTTTAGGAAACAAAGTACGTGAGTGTTAGGAGAACATCAGCTTTGTCGTACCTCAAAATTAATTGAGCAAGTAAGAGCTTTTTAAAAGCCACCTTTGACAGGCCAAGGGTGGTGCATCGGCTGTGAAGCTTGTTGTACTGTGTACTAGGTGTGCTTCCAAGAAGGTAATAAATCTTCAGACACTTAGCAGCAGAACCACATTTTCAATTAATATACGATATTTTAATACTTCTTTGTCTTGAATTTGGCATGGAGAATCCTGAACGACATGCTAGCCTCAGCTGTGTGCTGCCAGGGTCACAGTCTGAATGATACAATCTAGATTTAGACTTGCTCTGTTTTGGGATTGTCCATAATGTTATCCACAGGCTTGAAAGATGAGTCTCAGCTCTACTGGACTCTTAAGCTTCTACAAAATTGCTGTACTTTCATCCGACGAATTATGTGCACTCTGACCTTGAGTGGTATGATTTTCAATACGATAAGCAGCTTTTAATGTTTAAGAAAATACTATACTCTCTAACAATAGAAAAATGGCTGGCATCTCTAACATGAAGGTTTTAATGTAAAAAACTCAGAGATTTTAACAACGTGTTAGGGAACATGGTAGTAGGATAAAAGTGCTGGTGAGCTGCTTGTTGACTTCCAGTATAGTTTGTTGCTTTGGAGAAAACAACTTTGGAGAAAAAAGTTGAGGCACTAGGGAAAATGAAAATCCATTTAGACAAAATAATGGAAATGTTTCTGCTGATCAGGTATTTGACTAGATTAAGTTGAATTAGACTAGATTAGTTTACTAAACTAGAATAGTTAAAATTGGACTAGTCAACAGTCTTTTGACATGAGGCAACCATCTTAAATGTTAGTGCTGAACCACTGCAATATAGGGAATGTTTGTTAGAAAATTAGTAAGTTAAAGAACTTAAATACTTTTAAATTAGTATTTCATAATTGACTTTTAAAGGATTGTTTAATGTGATTAAGGATTATGGTGAAGAATGCTGGCAGACTGTGATGGTTGTCAATTCCTGACAAAAAATGTGAAGGAAAACCAGTTGCATGCTTACTCCATTATTTATGAACTACTCAGAGATATTATGCGTAAGGTTTAATACGGCAGGCCTGGATTATGATAGTGGTTCTCTTATTTGCAACAGATTTCCCCTTAACTTTATTGCATAATCAGAAGTGAAGGCAAGCGTATATGGTGCTCTCCTTAATGCTGACACCAGAGATGTAGGAGTGGGATAGGCACATGCACATACCTTTCACTGCATCTAAATTTTAGAGTACTTAAAATGTTTTTTTCATCAGTTATAACTAGGCTATATGACAGATTACATGTTTGTTAAGTATAAAATATGCATTGAAGCAGTGCCTTTGAAGATGAAGGGATGGAAGTTCAAGTACTTTGAGATGCACTGATGCCCGTTACATTAGCGTGTAGCTAACTGGATGGATCCATGCTTGTTCCAACTCCTGGCAGAGTGGATTTGGAGGAGCGTTGGAAGATACATGTACTGCTTTACAGCTAATCCATGTTACTGTGGGAAAAGGGTTATAATTTACATCAGCGTTAGGCAAAACTGTACCCTGAATAATAGGCAAAGCTTACACAAATACTTTCATTTAGATTAAGGTGTGTACAGTTTCTATTTGCTTAACCAGTTAGTGACATCAGTTAGAATCAAATCTTCAATGCAAAACATCCTGCAGGAAATGGATCAGTTTACGGGTGTAAAGCACTTCAAAAGCTCACTGTGGGAAACAAAGACAGAGGTTTATAAACGTAAATTTTAGTTTGGAGAAATGGTTAGCTCTCTTTTTCAAGAAATCCTCCAAAGTGCATTAAGGTGAGTGGAACCAACTGAACGGTCCCAGTGCAGTCAGTGGAATCAATATGATTGAGGATATGTGGAAGGTACACGCATTACATGTCACCTTTATTTCCTGAATCATGCTTGGAATCTGGAACTGTGTATGCACAGTAGCACATAAAAGCAGTTGCTCTGAAATACATGTGCTTTCTTGTAATTTTGTTATGCTTACACTGACCAGGGCCGTTTTCTTGCAGGCATGACTTCATCTTGTTTTTTAATATACTGTAAGCGATTTCCCAGCTTGCTCTTTTGAATTTAAGAGAAGAGATTTGGACTATTACTTCTGGCTCTGCTGGTGTAGATGTACAGAGAGTCTTGGGTTTTGGGCAAGAACAATAGCTCTGGTTTAAATGTTACAGCTATCACCTTCAGTACTGTTTTTCCAAGAGATTGAGGATGCACTACCAAAATCACATGAGCATCACAATCAGCTTTGAACATTAATTTTATGTAACAACTCTTGAGGTCTTGTCAGATCAAATAAATAATTTGTATGAGGCTACGTAGTTTTCATGAAGACAGTCTTTTGCAAGCGCTCAGAACGCTGAGGTGGTTCGCTTTATGTCCTCTAATAAGGCTGATTTTATGCCTGATGCAAACAGATAATGAACTGGAGTTCCCTGTGATGAAGTTATTAGGTCTGTCTGTGATTTTTGAGTTGCAATCAAGGAAAAAGTGGAAGTTAAAAACCATTCTATTGTCATAAGAAGCCGCTAATCCGTGCTTTGCTTCATTTTCTTTGAACAATATGTTAAGGAATGCAATGTATAGTGGAATCTAAAATTGGACATGTTTGATGGTATCAAATAATAAAAAAAACCCCACAAAATCACAAACGTTATAATAGTTGGCGACTTTGTCATAGTATTTCTTTACCCATTATTTACAACAGTAGCTTTTCTTTGAAAAATCATACAGATTGTTCACCTCAATGACTTGTACACACCTCAGAAACTGATGGGGAGAACTGAAGAAACAAGTCTTTATTTCCTCGTTAGCACTGTGAATGAAATGATAAGGAGAAGATACAAGTTCAGAAACATACAGGAAGGTAGTACCATAAACTAACTATATCTCCCACTGCACATATTGCGTTCCCTTTTTTTTTTGTAAGTTGTTTTTATATCTAAAACATTAAAGTCACTTGCTGGATTGCCTTCCAATCCATAATTTAGTTTTAATTAGTAAACATTTATTTTGTTTAGTTTTCAGTTGAATTCTAGTGCCCATCTCATTAGACCAGAACACAAAGGAAATGAAGTATTGAACTCAGCTTGGCATTACTTAATTGCTTAAATAATTATGTATGTATACTCAATACAATTGTGTAGTTACGTTGGTTAACATTTTCAAGGATTATCAGCTAAAACCAATTAATTTGAAGAAAGAAAGTGCCAAATATTAAGATGGTATTGTTTGTTTTGCATGTCAGTAGTTTCCTGGCTGCTATTGTAAACCCATCATACTTGTGCAGGAGTTTTCAATGTGCGTAATGGCTGCAGTGCTAGTTTGGCTTCAGGTTTTACCGGTGAAAATATGCGAGGAAGAATCCCGACTGGTGTAAAGCTGTTACTGATTGCACAGCACGGAGGGAGTCAGGGCTGAGAACTGCTTTGCTCATGTGCTGACTGGGCTGCTGTATTTGCTTTCTGTTCCTGGGCAGTCCCACCCCTGGTCTGCAGAACAGTGAATTTTCCGTTTAAAGGGAACTTAAAAGGCTCTGTGTTACTTTTTCAAATTGTTGTGCTTAGGAGAAGACAAATATAAAGGTCTCAAGTATTCACATTTACTAAAATAGATTTTTCGGTGTAGGTAATTTTTCATTGCAGAAGGGTCACGAAAGTGTGACAGTCCTAACTATGTATTGTTTTCTTTTTATCACAACAAAGCGATGTTTGAAAGCATTTTGAAGGAGAGAGCATTAGGTTGGAAATTCCTGTTATCAATAGATAATGTTCTGAGAATAGAATATTGGTGTTTCTGGAGATACAAGTCTTTCTCTGCTTATAAACTAGCTGGAAAGAATCAAGCCCATTAAGGATATGAATTTTTGTAATTATTTTAAGAGTACATACCTAGCTTCTGCCATTTTGAGTCGCATAAGCCTGATTTATCATGTAGAAAACAGCTACATAAAGTGTGTTATTGAAGTGGAAGACTGCAAGCACACGTTTCAGTTGAAGAGAGGCAAATTTTGGGGGCATGCAATCTGGCATGAGACATAATTTATAGAAGTGATTATTATGAAGGTGTTTCTGATTCCTGCTGAGTGCTTCGCTGAGTGCTGCCTAATAATACTAAAGACTGAATTACTGTTCACAGAGGATGCCCTTGCATCAGCAAAGGTTTTTAGGTAAATGGGAATGAGTGCATTTTATTGCTTTGCTGTAAAAATATTTGTTTGTTTGTTTGTTTGTTTATTTTAAAGAAAGCATAATGTGCCTGAGGGGAGAAAAGCAAAAGCAACATCTGCATCACTTGTGGAGAATTTTTTAATTTTTATTGGAACTCACCTAGTTTCAGGGAAGAAATCCTTCATCAAGCAGTGTTGCACAGCATCACCCACATCCTAGGCGTTATGGCAGTTCTGCACTGAGGTCTGCTTTGGCTGTATGATGGAAAGGCCTGTATTTTACTGGGTTTTTTTTAACCTTTAAGCTTTTTTTGGTTTTTAAGACTATATTTTTAGTTTTTTTTTAATTTAGGGATAGTGTGTTCAGATTGTCCTGAAAATCCCCGAAGGCTGGAAGCTGCTATCATCATCACTGGAAATTTTCAGCTCAGTTATTTTACTTAAGAACCAGTGGGTAGTTTAAAAAGGAAACCGTCCCTGCCTTTTTATTGTCTTCTGATGTGTGACTAAAGTCTCAGATATTTGACGTCTCTGGTACTGAATCAGTTCTATCTATCTGTGATACTGTTGGGCAGTGTTTCAGAGTGTTTTCCTCTGAGGCAGGACTCAGCTTCTGCCCTTGTTGAAGTTTTTAGTAGTGTGGCGTTAGAATATGGGCCTTGGCATTCTTCGTGTTTGGTTGGGGCTCCCATGGCTTGTTGGGTACAGATCCATGGGGTGAGCAGCTGGGACCCCAAGGACTTGCTTTGTTGCTACTGCACATGTTGGGAGGAAGGACAGGATGATATTTTTTTTGTGTAGAAACCTTTCAGCTATCTCTGACTCCTTCCTCATTACACATTTCCTAATCAGCTTCATAGTATGAGCATTCATTCTTTGGGAGTACGAAATGCTGTGCATAAAGGCTTTAGTCCTATTTATGCCATTTTTGACATTTAGAACCAGAATAAGAGAATCTTTAAAGTTGAAAAGGACCTCTAGGATCATCAAGTCCAACCGTCAAGCCAACACCACCACATCTACTAAACCATGTCCCAAAGTGCCAAGTCTACACGCTTTTTGAACCCCTCCAGGGACTCCACCACCTCCTTCGGGAGCCTGGTCCAATGTGTGGCCACTATTTTGATGAAGAAAATTTTCCTAATATCCAATCTAAACCTCCTCTGGAGCAATTTGAAGCTGTTTCCTCTTGTCCTATCATTTGTTACTTGGAAGAAGAGACCAACACCCTCCTCACTACAACCTCCTTTCAGGTAGCTGTAGAGAGCGATAAGGTCTCTCCTCAGCCTCCTCTTCTCCAGACTAAACAACCCCAGTTCCCTCAGCCACTCCAGACCCTCCACCAGCTTCTTTGCCCTTCTCTGGACATGCTGCAGCACCTCAATGTCCTTCTTGTAGTGAGCAGCCCGAAACTGACCACAGCAGTCGAGGTGTAGCCTCACCAGAGCCGAGCACAGGGGGATGATCACTTCCCTACTCCTGCTGGCTACGCTATTCCTGATTCAAGCCAGGATGCTGTTGGCCTTCTTGGCCACCTGGGCACACTGCTGGCTCATGTTCAGCCAGCTGTCAATCAGCACCCCCAGGTCCTTCTCTGCCAGGCAGCTTTCCAGCCACTCTCAGGCCCAAGCTTGTGGCATTGCCTGGGGTTGTTGTGACCCAAGTGCAGGACCCCACACTCAGCCTTGTTGAGCCTCACACAGTTGGCCTTGGCCCATTGATCCAGCCTGTCCAGATCCCTCTGCAGAGCCTTCCTGTCCTCAAGTGGATTGACACTCCCTCCCAATATAGTGTCATCCACAAATGTACTGAGGGCACAGTACAAATCATCCAAATCATCAATAAAGATATTAAACAAGAGTGGCCCCAAGACTGAGCCCTGGGGAACATTGCTTGTGACCAGCCGCCAACTGGATTTAGCTCCATTCAACATTTCAAGCTGGCAGCAGTCCAGTTGCAAAGTACAAACTTGAAGTATTTCCATTCCAGTCACAAGAACGTGTCTCAAGGTGTAGTTGTAGATTGAATATTAAGAGCTCTTTACATTTTTATTGTACAGTAGTGAGCAAGTTCTGCCAGAAAAAAATATCCCTAGAACATTTTTTTTGGTATGAGATTCACATTATTCTTCTCATTTCAATTAAATGGTGTATATCTTGGAAATTTTTCCACTCCACTATCAGTACTGTGTCTGGGGGATATATTTAGAGTACAAATGAATCTTTAGGAATGGCCATACTGAATGCTTGAAAATTGAGTAACATAGTACAGGTGAAATTCACCAAGTTTGAATTGGACCTTTACCTCTTTGCTTTATGGATAATTCTTGGGCCAGATCCTATGGACTCTTGTTATATTAATCTCAGTTCCTTAATTTATTCCTAACCTGTATCGTTTAGTAATCCAGAGGCATTTGCTTGTAGTCTTTTCTATTTTTTTTATACTCTCAATTGTTGGTCTTTTTTTTAATTGCATACTGAATATATCTTCACAGAAAGCAGAATATTCCTATTCATATGTAACATTGCAAGATCTGTATTTTCCATTAGGGTCAATCTGTAGATAAAGAATCAAATCTTCCAGCGTGCTTCCTGAGATGTTTTGGTTTGTGGTTATTCAGGGTTTGATTTGGGTTTTTTGGTGTTTTTTTTTTGTTGTGGGTTTTGTTTTTTTTTTTTGCTTGTGATTTCGTTTCAGAGTGCCACAGAGACTTTCCGTGACTTTGTAGCCTTAAACATGATTAAGCCGAATAGTCTAGTTTGTATGTCTCTGAATATCAGCAAATGGAACAGGTAAACAGTAGTCCACAGTATAATGAAAAGGACTGAGAAAATCTGTTGTGATCTCTTTCCATAATAGATTGCTACTGTTTCCTATCAGAAATTGAAGGGATTTTCAGTATTCATAATTACAATGTATTGAGAGTGAAACTACAATGGCTTTTTTCTGTCAGCCCAGCTGTGGGTAAATGATATATTTGACTGCTTATGTCGAACCAAACTCAAAAGTTTGTTTCATTCTCCTGCAAGAGCGTTTTATTTGTAGCATGCAGTATTCGTTAATTAAGATAGAATTGGAATAAATTATCAAAATCCTGATTTTGCTGTGCTTGAAGCAGTAATATTTTTGAACGTCAGGAGTAATAATCTGTTATGACTAATGTTTCTGATTTTTCTTTTTAATCTTATTTAAATATTTGTGTATTTCCTTTTATTTAAAATTTAACCAAAGCCCCTCTCTTTTCTGTGAGCTCTATCAGAGAGGAATTATCAAGATGCCGGGTATACATTTATTATGAGGAGAAAGTATGTCTGAATGAAAGACTGAATAGTGGTTTATACTTAATCATCTCTCATCCTAGAATCCTAGAACCATTTAAGTTGGAAATGAGCTTTAAGAACATCGAGTCCAACATGTTAATTTTGGTGGAGGTAGTTTATTCTGTAATAGATTTTTTCATTGGTAGCTGACATTCCTCAGTTCTTTTAATTTATGGGATTTATATAGGTGCTTACAGAAACTGTTCAGTCTCTGGATTTCTGAAGTGTGAAAACCTCCTTTTGAATATATTTTCTGCTGTGATACCACTATGTCAAAATACTAAGTTGCAACTGCTGCATGGCCTTTCTTTATTAGATACTATACTATTAATTTATCATTATGTAAGAGTGTGTGTGTGTATAGTATTGGTTGTTTATTATGATTCTTGATTTGTATATACCGAGGCAGGTTCCAGATACATGGACTAGTTTAAATAGAAATGTGGAGGTACTGGGTGCTAAGTTTGACGTGTGCCATGCATTTTGCACAGCCTGTGGAATCTCTAACAGTAACGTTATTTCTTTCTTCCTTCTTGTTTACCCGATTTAAATAATATGGTCCATTCTTGCATATTCCTGGTTCTATATGAAATGTAAACATGTTATTACTTAGTCTGTTGAGATCCTTCATTAACAGTTCTGTAACGTGCGCTACTTTATTCCTCTTTTACCACGTCTGCTAAAAGGTGCCTGTGGTGTGGATTTTCACTTAAGCTTGTGTTTCTTCTATTCTGCATTGCCCTTCAGCGCACCCCTCTCCACAGGATCTGCTTTTCAAAGGTGTTGCACAGAGTGACATAATACCTGATTCAGTTGCAGAAACTAATGACACGTCTGGCTCAGTTTCAGAGCCTGGTCTGATCCTGACTTTGCTTTTTCCAATTGCAAATCCGTCTCCTTTCAGTTGCTGCTGCCTCATTCAGCATGTTATTGTGGCTTTTCAAGTTGAAACCACGGACTGTACAATCTGTCACTAGTTGAGCTTTTTTAACCTGTCTCACTCTTGCTCTTTCTCCAGCCTCTCTCTCCTCTGCATACAAACTCATGTCTAAAGCTTAGATGAACTTCCATAAAAAACTGAAGACAGATTATTTTTTAGGCAAGTTCTCCCAATAGGTGATTTGTAGACATATTACAAAGGTTTCTTTCATGAAGGCTGGATGCAGCACCTAAGTTGATTGCAAGGACCAACCTCCCAAGCTTCATTCACAGGTGAAAATTTTGTGTCCTTTTGATGATCTGTAATAATTTTTTGAATTACACTCCCTTGGTCATTAAGATGTTTACTCTGTGAATTTCATAGTTAACAAAGGACTACGTAATTAATTTGAGTCCAGTGAAAGTAGACCTTGATTAATTCACCGTCCACAAGGTCAGGCACTGGGGAGTAGTTGCCGTGTGCTGACTCTAGCTCTGCGGTGCCAAAAGTCACTGTGTGTTTTCTAAGCAGTTGGGAACTGGAGCAGCACGTTGCCGCTGCTTCCCAAAGGCCTGGGAGAGCAGGGGAAGGATTTCCTGCCAGAATGTAAGAGGTGTTGCATATCTGGGCCGTTGGTGGAGCCTTGACAAAGTACGGAGCTGGCTGTGGGCCAGAATCTACCATTTAAAATCATTTTATGCCTGGTTTAACATGTTAGAAACCCCTAAGCAGTGGCAACTAGTAAGCACACAGACTTGTTCAACGTCAGCCGCTGCTTTCAAAACACTGAAGAATTAATTTGAAAAAAACTTAAAATATGTGTAGGATCTTGTGCATGTAGCAGGTTTAGATTTCCACTGCTGTCATTTTACAACATACTGCAGCATTATAGTTAAAAAATATACTACAGCCTATTGTTAGTGCCAGTCACCTTCACTTCTCTTTTCTTTCCTCCTATATTGTTTCTACTTCCTTTGTAGTGTCCTCTTTCGTTAATTTGTAATGATGCGTACTGATAAATCTTATCTGGAGAAGATGGAAAGAAGAAAAGGGGAAGATGGATGACTGAGGTATAGCAAGAAAAGTAAGAACAGAGAATGGAGAATATAATGCTGTGGTCAGAGACCGGATTTTAAAAAAATCAATTACTTTTAAAGCTTTAAAGAAGCATAGCAGATGGTAATTTGCAACTTTTTACTGTTTTCCTCTTTAACTTATGTCAACTTATTCAGGATCTTTTCAAAGGTTCATAATTAAGTCTGCCAGCTAAAAATAGTTTTACAAATACACAAATTGCCTGGTAAACCTGAGTGAATTAATGGCCTTTTTTTTTTTTTTTTTTTAGAAATGTGGAGAACAGCATATCTCAGCCTTGAGCTTAATATGTTTTCCTGATGCTCTGACCCAGGACTGGTTAGGCTGCATTTCCCATTCTCCCAAACTCAAATGAGATCTCTTCCCATTTCCTCATTTTTTATCATGAATTTGGATATACTGACATATATAGATACATTAATACTGTTGTTTTTGTTATCTGTCATTTCTGTCACTTGCACACATGCATGCACACACGCATGTTCATGTATGTATGAATCTATTTAAAAAACTGTGTAAAACTTAAGCAGAGGTGAGATAAACCGCATCTTTATAATGTGTCCTAGATGAGCAAATAGAGAAAGTCTTTCTTGGTAAACAGTCTGATCCAGGTAAATGTAGACTTCCCCTAGGTCTTCTATTCTCAGTGAATGTGCTGCTGTGATGACATGGCAGGATTTTCTGGTTTTAGCAGAGACCTGGTGTCAGTAACACTTTCCTCAGAGCTTCATATTTGATGAATTGACATTTTTAATGAAAACTTACTTTGTTCAATTAAGAAAGAAATGGACCAGCTAGAGAACTTTACATTTAACCCATTTCCTAAATTCATGTGACATGTCCATAAAAGTATGGATAGATACTATGGAAATTATCTTAGTGAATTTAGATTTTTTTTTTTTCTTTTTAAATAGTTGGACTGTTGAGGTTTTCCATTCCCCTGTTGGACAGTTGGTGGTTTGTACACTATGAATTTTATTGTATGAACAGTTATGAGAGGACTGTGTTGGTGGCATTTTCTACATTTAATCATAGACCGCCGGCTGAAGCAAGTCCAGAGGAGGACCACAAAGTTGATCAGAGAGCTGGACCTCTCCTACGAGGACAGGCCAAGGCAGTTGGGCTTGTTCAGCCTGGAGAAGAGAAGGCTCTGGGGAGACCTAGTTGTGCCCTTCCAGTACCTAAAGCAGCCAGCAGGAAAGCTGGAGAGGGGCTCTTTATCAGGGAGTGTAGCGATAGGACAAGGGGTAATGGGTTTAAACTAAAAGAGGGGGGATTAACTTAGATATAAGGAAGAAATTCTTCACTGTGAGGGTGGTGAGGCAGTTTGTCATGGTTTTACCCCAGCCAGCGGCTGAGCACCATGCAGGCACTCACTCAGTTCCCCTCATCGGAAAGTGGGAGAGAATCAGAAGAGTGAAAGTGAGAAAACTTGTGGGTTCAGATACAAGAGTTTAATCAGTGAAGCAAAAGCCGCGTGCACAAGCAAAGCAAACCAAGGAATTCATTCCCCACTGCCCACGGCAGGCAGGGGTTCAGCCATCCCCAGGACAGCAGGGCTCCGTCACGCGTAATGGTGACTTGGGAAGACAAACGCCATCACTCCGAACACCACTGCCCCCTCCTTCTTCTTCCTCCCAAGCCCCTATAAACCGAGCATGACGCCATATGGTATGGAATGTCCTTTTGGTCAGCTGGGGTCAGCTGCCCTGTCTGTCCCCTCCCAATTCCCCGCACACCCCCAGCCATCCCGCCGGCGGGACGATGCGAGAAGCAGCAAAGGCCTTGGCTCTATGTGAGCATCGCTGAGCAACAGCAAAAACATCTCTGCACCGTCAGCGCTGCTTCCAGCACAAACCCAAACCACAGCCCCATGCTGGCTGCTATGGAGAAAATTTAACTCTCTTTCAGCAGAAACCAGGACACAGTGAAACAGGTTGCCCAGGGAAGTTGTGGATGCCCCATCCCTGGAAGTGTTGAAGGCCAGGTTGGATGGGGCTTTGGGCAACCTGGTCTAGTTGAGGGTGTCCCTGCCCATGGCGGGGGGGGGTAGAACTAGATGATCTTTGAGGTCCCTTCCAACCCAAACCATTCTATGGTTCTATGATTCTGTGATTTACATTGGAAAAGACCTTTAAGATCATCGAGTCCAACTGTAAACCTAATACTGCCAAGTCCACCACTAAGCTATGTTACTAAGCACCACATTTACACGTCCTTTAAATACTCAACCACTTCCCTGAGCAGCCTGTTCCAATGCTTAATAACTCTTTCAGTGAAGAGATTTTTCCTTATACCCAATCTAAACCTATGTTATAGTGTTGATTAAATGACTTGTAAGAAAGTTTCTTGCTTCCTGTTCTTGATGAGAAAAAAAATTCTATCTTCCTCGCACCATATCCTACGTCTCCTTTTGATTAGTTATCTATTGTCAGTGTTTCTCTCTTTGCCACCTCAAGCCATTGAGTGTGGGATTTGAAAGGGACACATTATGTTCATTTGCTAGTTTTCAAGAGGTGCATTCTCCTTGGGATGGATTTTTCTTGCTTCACCTGTTAAGTTTCAATTAGCCATTAGTGTAGGTGTCAACAACGTACTACAGACAGTGTGACCAGTTAGCTCTGAAGTATTTTGTTGATGTGCTTCAAAGGCTTTGAGGTCTATGCAAGTTACAAGAATGTGCATACCTGCCAGGGATGATACACCGTTGTGAAAATGCTATTATCTTGCTGCTCTGTGGGCAGAGCTAGGAAGTCTTATAATTGCTGTTAATTTTTTGGATGGGCTGTGGCCATTTACACAAATAATCTGTCTGAACAGGGAGTGACTTTAAACTGAGACTGTCAACTCATCCTGGAAGTGCATGCAACTTCCACCACCTTTTAGGATGACTTCTTACAAAATGGTGTGTTGCAGCTTGTTTTCTGTAAGTGGTTTCACAGAACGGTGGCATACAATTACTGCAATTTATTGCACTGTTTTCTTGTATAGTCTCTTGAGTTGAAATGTATGATATAAGCATGGGCGGAGAGTTCAGTGGTTTTGCGATACATTAGTCCTCAGGTTTTTTTTGAAGAGATAATTCCCTTGGCTTCGTGCATACCTGTTCCTCTCTGTGTGACGTGATCTACTACAGTAGTATGTGAGTTAAAGTTGCACCTGCAAGTGGGACAAGCTGCGAAAATTCCTGATGTGATTCAGCTGCTGCTCAGGGCAATTTTCAGAAACCCATTTTCCCAGAGGCAACTTGACTCCTCTCTCTTAGGTGGGTGGGCCTCTCTTTGTCAGAATGGGGAGCAAGAGATGATGGAAAGAGGCATTGGAGGCATCAGATCTGCTGTTGTGCAGGTCAAGTCTCTGTTATTAGTCAGCCTCTCTCTTTAATAAAAACATAAAATACATAAAACATAAAAATAAAGTACATAAAATACAATACAATACAATACAATACAATACAATACAGCATATGGGGAACCATACACATGACCAGCTGAACTGTGGCCAGGCTGCATGTTAGCAAGAGACAGCATCTGCTGTGCAATTATTGTCAAAGAGCAACACTAATCGCATTGAATCATTATTTCTCGTGACATAATTTCTCCTTTTGCTTAGCTCAGTAGGTGTGGTTAATACTGTTTGTTTGCTAGGCAAGATATGTACTGCTGGGACTGACAGAAAGGCCTTGGTGTGGTAACCAGTTAAAGCTCTGAAGAAGATGGTAAAGGTTAACTATGGAGTTGTAACACAATGATTCATAAATTCACTATTCAGGGCATTTTAAATGAGGTACTGTAACCCCAAAGAAAATTTAACTGATTAAGTGATTTATTTTAAAAAGTGACAAGGGGAAGAAAATAATTTTAGTATTGAATGTGAGCTAATCCTGTGTTATGAAGATACAGAAACTTGATAAAAACTGAAATGACAAGATGAAGTGTGTTTAACTTTCCCAGTTGCAAACTCCACCTCACAATTAAGTGTGTATACTACAAAAATGGCACCCTGTTTAGTTCAGTATTTGCTGGTACTCGAATCATCTTAGGCAGGTGAGTGGTATAGCTAATTTTAAACCAGCAGTAGAAAGTTGGATTTGATCCAAGCACCACTTTGATTTCTGCCAGAAAAGTCCTGTTCAGAGTTGCTGGGGTATCTTTACCTGGCACTTGTGCTACTTTAACTTGTGCCAAACGTTTAGTCCCTTGCTGCTACTGCTAATATAGCATGTGTTTTCCCATCTCTGCATCTAAAAGAAGCAGAAGCTGCAGCTGCTAACAGGAGATGCTAGCAAAACCAAATTTCATTATCTTCCTTCTGAGCTCCAGTAATTTTCCTTTATACTTCCTCTTGACTGGAGAAACAGGAAATGTTGCTGTTAAAGTATCATGGGCTCAAGTGGCTATGCATATTTGTTGAGAAATGGCATAGCATATGTGACTTCCAGTGTTCCTAAGAGCAGCTGAGAAGATCTGTGAGAAGAATTCAATGATCAAAACATCACAATATCATTTATAAACACACTGAACAATGCTCTTATTTCAATATTGGTCGGTGTGACTACTGCCTCACATTTTCACCATTGTAATTTCAACATACTTCTAGCTGATATCATCATCTGTATCTAGGGTGAGTGGAGATGACACTGCATGTCATTTGAAAGCTGTGATTGTAAGCCTCCAGCTGGAATGCACATTTGCTTTAGTTCCATCAATTCTTCAAAAATAGCCTCATGAAATAATGTGAGGGTAGGAGGAAAAGCAAATAGAACTAGAAATAAGAAATTTTCTGTTGTAAAATCCGTTAGCTATTGGATATTGTTAAACCTAGTTGTCAGCCTAGAATTCCAGGAAACTATTAAAGTTTTTAGGAATTACAGGGGTTCCAGGCTGGTTTCTGTGCTGCTTAGAAACCTCAAGTCCATGCTGAAGATAAAAATGCTGACACCAAACAGTCCATCACCTTTTGAAATAGGGTAGGAAGCCTTACAGTCTTAATTTGGATTTTGTTTAGTCAGTTTACAGGCCACACTGTCAGTAACTTCAGTTAGAGCTTTCCCTCTAATCCTTTCCCTAGAAGTGGTCACTGCTGCACTGGCTCTTACCAGGGATCCAACCAGCTGAGCATTTTTTAAGAGAGATGTATTGAGGAGGGAGGGGTTGCAAGGTAAAGTCAACTATGATGACACAGTAAGTTTTTATGCCAAAATAAGAGCCAAAACCAGATTTTCTTTTCCAGGAGATCGTGCTTAATTCCTGAGAGAGAGAGTTGCAGGAGGACAGCTAAGATTTCTGAATGGTGCCTATCAGGGTTTCCTAATCTTGCAGTTCATCCTCAGAATGGTCAATTTGCTGCTTTTCTGTGGAAGAAATAGAAGTAAAAACTAATTTGGGTGTTGAGTGGGGTGATTGTCCCCCAAGTCTTTTATAAAGTGAAAATTTACTCTAGAAGATGATTCAACTCTAAAATAACATTGCTGCTATGGAATTTTTCTTCTTTGTAACTCTAATATATTACTCTCAAATTTGAATAATGCTGTTAGTCTCACATTTCAAACTGTTTTTCATTTTGTTTGATTGCTCTGCTATATTTAGTAACATGCCAAAGAGGGCTCAATATAGAAAAGTGAGCGGGGGAAGGAAGAGGAGGAGGACCAGGTACAACTTGAAAGCTGGAAACAATTTCTAGACAGACGCATCTCTGTTGACATCAAAGAAAGGTCATAGCTACTTGAAGAAGCAATACTATGAACTGAGCCTTGGGAAAAGGCTTATTCTCTGCTAAAGTAAAATTTATACCATAGCAGCTGTCTTGAGCTCCTTGTCTGTCGATGTCTTTGAGATTCTGATGGTTCAGCCCTGTGAGGAGAAGCTGTCCTAAGGCAAGTGCATGTCAGACCACCTCATCTGAAGCCATTCAAGGAATCGTGTTCAAGTGCATTCAGTGTGTGCGCTGGCAGCATTGGTGTTACAGCAAAAGCGTGGCCCCTGAGGAGCTGCTTCTGTAAGCGAACATGGTCTCTGTTTCTGAGAGCAGTTATGGTCCCTCTACAGGCAGATGACAAGCCGACGTGGAGATCATGCACAGGTAGAAAATTCTGCATCAATGTGCAATGTTCTTCTAGCTACAGTTGGCCATCTCAGCCTGAGCGGTCCCATGAAGGTTGTCTACTGTGGGGTCTAACTGGGAACAAGACTTTTGTCTGTTCTTGGCCCACTAAGAAAACCATTCTTTAGCAAGAAGTAGACTCTCATTAAATAACTTGCAAAAAGTATTTTTTATAGTGGTTGGTGCTAGGGTTGGGTAAAAATGGGAGGGAGGAGTCCAGATCAAATGATATACTGCTTTATGATATCACCATGTTCCTAGATCTAATTATAGCTATCTAAAGCTACTCTAATGGTGGACGTGTATTCCAAGTCTATCTAGGATAATAAATTTCAAATAATAAGCATTAGCTGTTAGGATCAGATTTGTAAAATTCAGAAGCTCACACTACAATATGAAAATATATCTGCGTTTGTTGCCATTGTTCTGCCTGTACGCAAACAGACTGTTGAGCTTCTACGTACCAGCCTCTATACTTACGTAACCATAGAGAAACGTCTCTTACAATGACTTGCAGAAACCTGCATGCATACCTATATGCATCTTTTGTGGATGCCTCTCAGACCTGCCTTCCTTGTGAAGTTGTGGTCTGTCCATTGCTTTTAGTTCTGACTGGTCACATGAGGGAGATGCACAGAGCCATCCAGCCTCTTTGCTTTGATCTGGTTCCAGGTTCAGCAAGTGTGGAGCGAGGTCCTGTTCTGAAAAATATCTTAACAAGGCACTTTGGTGTGAATTTTTTCAACAAATCTCAACTCTGCAGTGGAGTCACCTGATAATGATGGTTTAATGAAGTGGCTACTCTTGTCTTAGGGCAATTTCTGTCTGTAGCATGTGTCGTATCCCTTGGAAGCATCCTCAGAGGTCATTGAATTCCTGTGGTGGATGGCTTTGCAAATAATTGGGGCATTACAGTAAACAATATTCCTGTATTGCTGAACAGGATCTCATCAGAGACGGTTAAGGATATTTATGGGTTAGTGTAACTTCACAAATGAAAAGGAAGTTTCACCTATTTTGTATGTTCAGACATTGTCATAACTATCTCATAATCAGCTGGCTGATGTTTGTTGAGGACAGTATAATGCATAATAGCCTTTGCAGAAGCAATGTAATGGGTCTCTTCACTATTAGTGAAGAGAAAAATCAACCCTCTTTGGAGCTTTTCAGGTCACGCTGGTGCTAACCAAATAAGATGTTCCCTGAATAAGGCTTTGTTGCAACAAAGACCAAACTACTTGAAGCTACTGAGAGGCTAGGAGTCTTAAACAGTACTAAGAGCAAAGGTCTCTGTGTGGTATTATTTTATTAAAGTGAGAATCTTTACTTGAACTCATGATACTTATTTTTCTTAGGTAAATGCGTTTGGGTGCCAAGTAGAGAAAGCTTCCAAAGGCTTTAAATCTAGAAATATGAATACAACAAAGAAATTGAAGCTGAACTGCAAGCAGTTGTATTTCCCCTGTGTTTTAAGGATGTACTCATCTATTTGACCTTGGATGATTCTGACTCCATATATTATTTTACCCTAAGGATCTCAGTTTCCAAGGATGAGATCCCTCTGTTTAATTATTTGAGGACACTGTGATGTCTGTTAATACTGATACCACGGCGATAATGAGTGGGACTGGTGAGATTTTTCTGTTAGTCTTTTTCTGTGTCCTGTAACTGCTGTTCTTAGGAAAGCAAGTGAAATATTTGACTTCTAGTTGCTTCCATGAAAAAGGAAAAGTAGGGAGAGGAAGAGAGAAGAAATAAACATAACTGAGGTTGATTGTGAAAACAGATTAGTGGTATCATCATATACTGCTTATCCTTCAAAGTGCAGTACAGAAGGAATATTTTAATGTAGTGCAGATTCTTTTTTTCTGTAGTAATATTCATTGTGATATTTAATAGTAGTTGCTGGAGATGCTGCATAGGAAATTCTTTTAATTTTAACAGGTAGGTAATATTCATCCTGTAATCAGTACTGGCATGTGTTTTGTATGTATCTTGTGTTAACCAATAACAGGATCTCAAAATTTAAGAAGCTGTTCTGCTTCATGCAAATTTTTTTCCGGAAATCACCATTAACAGACGCAAAGTTCTTCTGTCTTTAAATAGATACTCATTTTTCTCTTTTCATGGCTAGACCTCATCCAGTATTTTGAAAACTATTTTTAGCATTTGTAGGAGTGTGCTACAATCATTCATACTGTTGCTTCTGTCAGTGCTTAAATGTGCAAGTCAGGGGAACTCTGACGTGGTGATGCTTCTCAGAGGATCTGTTTATGCCTTAGGGTTTGTATACATGTGGACTTCATCACATGTTTGCAAGGGATAAATATTTCCTGCATCCGTACTTACAAAGAGCTTTTTTCCATATAGTCATTTGTGACAGCTCCTGAGAATATAAGTGGGAGGGTGGGGGGAGAATATACGGTTCTTCAGCCTAATTATGTTTTGAGTTTCTGTTTTGATGTATTTTTAATCTTGTTATTGGTTGATGTAGATCAGTAATTTTGATGCAGTGTATGTCTTCAAAGATATTTCACAGGTTAACTCAGAAGTTGAACAGCTGTTTGCATTTGCTGTGCTGCTGGTGCACAGGAATTGGTTCAGACATGTTAAACTTCTGAGTTAGAATGCGATGTACTGATCAATATAGACAAAATAAGCAACTAAACATAAAATGCTGTCTTATAAAAGACAATTGTGCCTAACTTTGTGCCTAATTGTGCCTACTAAACTCAGGATTTAGTAGCTTGTTTAACACTTCTTGTTTTCAAATACAGTAGTTTGAAAATGAGCTATAAACTTGTTGCTGTAGAGTCTGGAGTAGCTTTTAAGCCAAAAAGCTGCTGAAAGAATACAGCAGAAACTGGAAATTAAATGGAGGGTAACATCTGAGTGTCTTGTAAGTTTAGTGGTAGTCAGCTTCAGACTAGTTAACAGGGATGTGCTTAATGTGAAGGATGTTCTGGCAGCAAAATTGTAATTGTATTCTGCAAAGGATGAAAGTTTTCTTTATAAACAGTATAGTACAGTTAGTCTTTAAGGAAATAAATGAAATTTTCATTAAAATGTTATTTTTACAGATATTTTTAATATCTTTCTTTTCCTCAGTTGAAGAGTGACCTCATTGTCAAGTCTTATTCACTTATTTCATAAATATGATTGTACTGACTGACATGGCAAATTACTGCATCCAGGACGTTCCAATTAAAACCTGTCCAGCTTGTTGTGCAGTTTTGACCTGGAGTGATGGATTACACAGCGACGGAGAAGATTCGCAGCTGGATTCAGTTTCACTTTAAGGGGTGATTTGAGAACAGTAAGCAGTATAGGATTGTGAAGTAAATCCATGAAATATAAATGAAATTGAAGCAAGAAGTAATTGAGCTAATACTCTGAGACATTTCTGCAGTTTATGTAGCTTTTACCTTGGTGGTAAAGATAGATACCATAGATACTTGAGTTGCTGCAGGAGGTGCATATTTAGTCACGTTTTGATTTATAGCACTTCCCAGCAGCAGCTCTTCTGTGCAAGCGTTCATTTTGTTTCCCATGCTTCATTTTTAATTGATAGTGAATCTGAAACGGTCTGCTACTGTGTATGGTACTGCTGATACACCGGTACCTTATTAACCGATTATATGATTGGATTAACTGTCCACCATTTCACCGTTATACCCTGCGTTTTCTTCAGCTTTTCCATAGGTATTACCTACATAGCATCTGAAATGTGAAACGTGCTAGAATTAGGGCACACCGTGCTCTCAGCCTCTGATGGCTGGGGTGAGGAAGTTTGCCTGCCTTGCAGATTTAAAGCAATATCTATACTGGACCTTTTGCATGGGCTTCCTAAAAACTGTGAACAATTTACTTTGAAGTCTTCTTTGGATAACACTTTGGACAAACTTTTATTCCTGAACTTGTTGTTTTTAGCCTGCATTCTGATTTAAATGCATTTCTTTTCTTGTCAAGGCCACAGAAATTGGGAAGCTGCAATGAGCAAAGAGGGAATATGGTGCAGCCACAGCAGAGGCCTGGAAGAGCTCAAGTTTTATCTGCCTTTGCTGCTGCTGAGTTCTTTCCATGAATTTATCTTGTTGCCTTTTTTTCCTTTAAAAAAAATTTACCGTAATAAGTCATCTGATTCCAAGGAATCATTAAAACCTAAAGCTGGTACTTCACAGCTTCTTTGTCTCTTATTCCATTATCCATAGTTTACCTGACAAAAATAACTATGTTAATGCTAGGTTTGGTTTTCAAGGAAGGGAAGAGGAAGCCAACAAAGAAATAATTCCTTAATTCAAACCACCACTGTAGCAAGCTTATGTTTTCATACTATTTACTATACATTTTTGAACTTGCACTTTACTTGCTAGAGGAAATATTCTAGTTTAGGAGGAGCAAGAGGTAGTGTATCTTTTTAATAGACGGTTACTGATACCATTCATCGCAGTACTGAGAGAGATCAGTGTTAATCCTGTATGTTTTACTCCTGCATGCGTTTCTCCATTTCTTGTTTGTGTATGTTACTGTATGTACTTTCAACTGTATTTATAATTTGTTGTTGGAGGCAGAAAAGTAAGTATGAAGAGGCTGACAACCATAAGCCTACAGGTAAAGAAAGTACCTGAGAGACACCTCTAATAACCCTTTAAGCAGTTGCGTGATTTTACAGCGTACCGATCTCCTGCTTAGAATTTAGGTATCTATAGGTGAGTATCTTTGCTCCTCCAGTTTTGCACAAATGCATAAATGGTGTGCATTTTCTCCAGCAGTTAACTAAAAGGCAAACACACAAGTAGCGCAAGCCAAAGTTGTGGCTGTGCCACTTTGTCTTTGCTTCTATTTTATGCTTGTTTCTACCCACTTCTTACAAAAATTGATGTGTATCTGCTTTTCTGTGTTAACCATCTTACAGTTCTGAAAGGGCTAAGCTTCTTATCTCCTTTTAGAAATTTTTATGGCTAGAACAATAGCTTTGCAAATAAATTTAAAAGATTTAAGGAGCTATTTATAGACTCTAATGGATATGATTTTTTTTTTTCTGAGAGAGAGGCAGGTAGTTTAGACCCATTTTACAGAAGAGCAAAGACTCAGATGTTAAGCGTTTTGTCCAGATTCACACAGGCAGGGTAAATGTAGGACTACAGAAGCCACCTTTGGCAGTGGGAAGCTCAGATCCCTGTATTCCCATATGGTTTGAAGACTTGAACAGACATTAGCAGTTCTGGTGCAACTTTTGGTAAAGTTTACACAGGTCTACTTGCAAGTGAAGTGAAAACGGGTAAATGACTTCAGCAGTATTTGTATATGTGCACCTTTTTCTTAAACTGGTAACATGGGTATGCAGATCCTATCCACAGTGATATAAATTTGTAACGTGCACACCCCAATTCTATCGCATGCTTCACATTGATTCCCACTGGAGTAATTTTAGAAGTGTGCGTTTTTGCTAAATGTACGGTAATCCTCCTTTTGAAAGTAGCCTTTACATTTCATACCAGTGTTCTTTGAAAGAAGACTATTTGTGAGGGGTGAAAGAAGCTAAATAATTTAAAATCTGTAAAGCGTTCTCTGAGTTTTGATGTATGGATGTCATTATGATAGCACTAAACTTACATTCATTAGGCACTAATATTTGTTTACTACAGGTTTATTTAAGGTAAATTTTAGGAATGCAACTAGTTTGCCTTTTAATATCAACATTTATAGAAGTTTTCTTTGTGCTAAGGTCCTGTGTTGTTTAGAATATTTAGTTGTAATAAGCGACCTTTTATTTTAAAAGAACCTGCAAAACTGGAAGCAGTTGTGAAATCTGCATTTATCTGGAACAAAGTTGTTTATCTCCATGAATTGAATGGCATCACTGTAGTACAGGCTCACAGGGGTTAACTTCTTGTGCTTACACATGAAAATTGGTATGCAAGTGGGAAGTTGAACGAGTGGTGGGAGGCTTTTATCCCTTCTCCCCAAAACAGTTTGGCAGAGCTTGTATGAAAGCAGCGGGACACATTCCCCCATTGTCCTGTTAAAGAACACTGGGCTTCTGTTGTGTTCCTGTGAAACGCAACCTCTGTGGTATTTTTAACAGGGAATAGATTTCTTGTTCATGCATGTGTTTGAAGAAAAAGGACATGCAGATGGAAAGAAGTCAGAGGCTGATGCTGTATCGCATTATCTGCTAGCCAGGCTAGTGGGGAAACAAGCAGGATTGTCAGCTAGGGACACAAACTGGCATTTCTTCAAAATGTTACTATGCTGGGGCTTGTTTTAAATACCCTGAAGAGCCTTGGGGCACTGGGCTGGTAGGGTCCAGAATGGGTATGGAGAAAGATGAGACTGAGGAAGTGAGCAGCAAATATAAACCTACACTGCCAAGCAGCAGGTAACATGTCTGTGTTGGCATCCTGTTGAAAATGTTTGTATAGTTCACTGGAAACTGGTTTACAGTGGAGACAGAAGATGAGAAGGAAGGATCTATGAGTAAAGACTGGATCTCTGCTAATTCACTTATATTAAAAGCACCTCAGAGGGGAAAAAACCCCAAAATCCAAAGTACTGTGGCTATGCTTTTCAAAACTGGAGAGTCCCAAATTCTCACGGTGTAAATGCATGAGGGTGAGTTGCCGACAAAGTACTGAACTTACCTTTAGCAGGAGCAAGTGAAATTCTCAATCTCAATTTCTCAAACCAGCCTCACTGTGTCTTGATTTCCTGGCTGAAGTAGGAAGCATGGTGCTAATTTCTGTCAAAAAGATGTCACAAGAGAGATGAAGCTATTAGTATTTATTGGAAGTATTATGTGACAATGATGTGGACTTGTATTATGCTCTGAAATGAAGGACTGCAGAACTTTCTGCGTACATTTTTGCGATACTGTGATATATATCCAATTTGGTAATGAAGTAGAGACCTTGGTTAACCTGGCTTCTGCAGCTGTGATGCACGCAGATCCTGCAAAGGGATGCTGTCAGACAGATTGCTTTTACCTAGCAAGTTCACGGTTCTCAGTCTGCTGAAACTGAAGGCACATGCTGAACTCTTCATCTCTGAAGAAACCACTTTTATGTTTAAGAGGTGAAATTTTGGTGGTGTATAGAAGGACTGTTTCCACCATTTACTCTTCCCACTTTCAATTTTTTAGTACTTGTCCATTCATTTTATTCCTCCTTGTATTAAGTAATTTTTTTTAACAAGGCAAGCCTGTTTTTTGCAATGTTTTATTTCTCTTTATGTTTTTACTAAAGACATATCCCACCACCAGCAACGACTTCACCTCCTCACTTGTAAATCTGTGAGCTGTAGGACAGATCGATGAGAATCTAGTGCATGACTTGGAAGTAGGAAGATTACAAACTCCCTTATTATTTTATTATTTTTTTTTTCAGAAAATACAGAACAATCTCTCTGGACAGAAGAGCTTAATATGGTGAATATAGTAGTAGAGAGGAGGGGGGAACATAGGGAGGGAGGAATACTCCCACCCAGCAAACCTTTGAGTTTCTCTGATGGACCAGAAGAATGTTTAATTCAGGGTGTGGGTAGAGATTTTTTTGTGTGTGATTTTTTTTTGTTTGTTTGGGGTTTTTTTGTTTGTTTTTGGGTTGTTTTTTTTCCCCTCTCTTGTTTTTGTTTCCCTCTCTTCCTTAAGGGAGCAGGCATGGAGGACTTTTTCCCCTTTCACTTTCTGTTGCTTTAGGCTTTCAATCCATTCCCATGGTGACTGGTTTTTTGAGAACTGGCCCAGAGCACAGTAAGCCATGATGGTATTTTCATCGCATTCTGTGCTGCAGTATTGCCACTGGTGCAATACTTACCACAGGGCTAAAAAGTCTGATGTAGAGACAAACTGACCGGAGAAGAATTACCTGTGTACCCAAGAGACAGTTCCTTTATGGCTACGTTAGGCAAACAAGTCAACTTGATGTTCTTCCCTCTTGCTTACACGCCCATAATACTGCACAAGTCTGAGTTACTAGAAGTCTGTAGCCTTTTTCTAGGCAGTAAGAGAAACTTACTTCAGGTGAAGATTTAAGTTGTGACTCAAGTCTTTCAACACCGTTCAGATGGTTCATAGTCTGAATATTTTAAACCGCTGGCTGGTTGTGAGCCTATTTTTTGTAGGTATTTTCAGAAGACAATATTTTACCTGACAAAAAGATGGAAAATAAATTGAGAGGATCAGCTAATAAATAGACTGGTTGTATCCCTTGTGTCTCAGCTACGACTGAAAGGAAGAGGGTAAGAAACTTGGTGGTGTATTTAGTTGTAGCACTGTAAATAAATCAAAACTAACTAGTGTGTGAGCATGTGTAAGTGCATCTGTGCAAGTAAAGGTTTATGGCCAGTAATGGATACATCATGCTTTCAGACAGAGGCAGCTTTGTTAGTTCTTGAGGAAGGAGCCTGCATTTTTGTAAGAGGAGACTCTAGGCACCCATGATCTTTGCTGTGCTGAATGGCCATGGAGTGCTGAACAGGTGACTTCTTGAAGTCCTGGGCAGAAGGCAATCTAGGCATTTATTTTACCCATTTATTTTGTACCACAGAAGCACGTTTTCGGTGTTCATTCTAGTCAGCTGCCCCTGCCCAGATCTCAGTGTGGAACTTTCACGGTGCTGACCTGCCAGTGTGGCGCAGGGACGTGGAGTGGAGGGCTGTGGAGTGGCTCCTGACTTGCGCTGGGCCTTGTCCTATGCCTGGCTGAGGCTCTGCTAGTACCTGGGAGCAGAGCCTGAGGCACAGTGCCTTGTTGTCACAGGCCTCCTTTACGTCAAGCTTCATCACTCCTGTGCCTGTTAAAGGAGAAATATGGGGTAGGAGGGAGAATGTTTAATCTTTCTCCTACTTTCCCCCCATCTTGCTGCTTTCCTAGGTGTCAGAGCCCATTTTTTACTCAGCTTCAGGCATGTGCTGACCAAGAGGAAGCGTCAGGATTTAGGAAACAACATGCGAGACAGAAAAGCAGCCAGGTTTAAAAGCTAAGAAGCGATTTGTTTAGGTAAATATAAAACCAAGATACAGAGAATAGCGTGGGGCATGAAGTGTGATCACACTTGCTGTCAGTGCTTTTCAGTGCTAATAATCAAGTTTTTTGTTCTAATCCATTTCTTACTGAAATAAATTCCAACTGACTTCAAATGCAGTTGGATTGAACACTTTGAGAAATCATGGTAAACCTCCCAAATGCCTCTAGCACATTATGTAGAAAAGGTCAGATTTCTGATTTGAAGCTGGTGCTCACTGAAGGGCCTCTTGCCCGAGAAGTTCCCAAGCTGATTCTTCAGAAATCGATAATTCTGTTTTGTAGAGCCCTTCAGAAGCCTGTAGCATCTCTTGTTGGCTTCAGCATTTACTCCTCAAGGTAACTGGAAATTCAGGAACTAATGGTGTGCACAGAATTGAATGCTAGGTTTAATTTAACCCTTCTCTGGATGGAGGGGGTGGAAAAGAAGAGATCAGTGTTTAATCAGGAATTAAGTATTTTTTGTTGCTTTAAAGAAAATTAATCCTTTCTCTGAGAAAGAGAATTACCATTTGTTTGAGAAGGTAAGCAAAAGCCCTGCACTGAAAAGGTTCATCATTATGACGACTGATTTAAGTGAAGGATCATGATGAACTTTCTTGCCAGTATCCTCAGTAATGCATTTTGCTTTTTTATGTGCACTTTCAATAGATATTCAGTATGAAGTTTTTAAAATTTGAAAGATACCTATGATTAATTTTACCTGTGGTTTAGCATCATGTTCTTTAGACTTTATTTACAAAATCTTCATTGGTAGCTTCCCCTGAGCGCTGATGTGATCTATAAAAATGGTCAGAACTGTCAGTACATATGAAAGGAACAAGAATTTCCCATCTGGTCTTGTAAATATATATTGTAATTAGATTTCCTTGTATTTTTGTAAGAATAAGTGCTGTCAGGACATCAGTGTTCGCTGCCAGTGTTCAGTAGCAATAGACTGCGAATATGTGGAAAGGGGCCATGCTGGCAGCAGTGCTGTCCATTACAAGTTTTACCTGAGACAGCAGACAAGAAAATCTTACTGTTACAGTTCAGTGAACATGAGAAGAATGTGTTTGTTGTTAGTAGCAGATTCAGTTCTCTTGCTTGGCCATAACAGTCACTTCTGCTATAAAAAGAGGTCTTTTAAAGCAGATCATGATCTGAGTAAAATTCTAGTAACCACTGGATACTTGTGTGTTTTTTTACATGATTAGTGATTTATTTTATTTTTAAATTTCCTGGCACCTTTTTCATATCAACTTCAAAGTTTTGTTGGGGTATGGGTTTGGTTTTTTTTAGTTGCCTTTTTTTTTTTTAAGGTATTGGCAAGCATGAAGTCTCCAGTGAAAAAATAGGGATCTGCTCTTGAGATCAGAGCGAGGTCAGTAATTGCCGTGAGCTGTGAAGCATATGTTGTTTCATGTTAGCTCCTTGTGCAATGACACACAGAGGAGAATTGAAGAAGAAACAGTGGTAAGTGGATCACTGAACTGCGTGAGGCCACTGGGCAATTCCTGTTAGAGGCAGTGCACTGGAGGCATGGCTGCAGTAGTGGCCAGAATGGTGCTTTGAACTGGGAAACCATTTCATTTCCTCATTTACTGCTTAAATCATACATGCAAAACACATTTGCTTCATCTTTGTGTACCAGAGGAAAAGATTACTCTAAATGCTGGATTTTCCGTTAGACGATTCTAAAGGCTGGGTTTTCTGTTTCTGTTATTTCATTTAAATGACTTTATTTTTTGGCTTTAAGGAACAGTTGTTCAATAAATACTCAGTGATATATTAGTTAAATTTATTAAAGTCCTAACTGCAAAGAGCTTTTTTTCCCCGTTTAATTTTTTTTTAAATAAAGAAAATCAATATCAAGTTCCTGTAGGTTGAGCTTTTTAGAACGTGCACTTTCTCATATGAAGTGCCTTTGGTAGCTTTAGATGTGCTAAAACATAAAGGGGAATGACTGGCATTTCCTGGAAAGAAAGATGAAAGAGCATAAGGACTGTGCAAAATAGAGATCAGTTTCCTAGGGAATTTCAAAGGAAATTTCAAGTCCTGCTACTTTTAAAATATTTAAGATTTACACGACTTATTGGTCATCTTACTTGTGAACTAATGAACATAAAAGCACAGCTAATTAATTACCTTTTTCATCTCTAGAAAGCTTTAAAATTAAACTTAATAATAATTAATGAAATTAATGCACAGATGTCTTTCATTTACCTGGAAGGAGAGTGAAGAACTGAGGCTTCAACTTCCTGTCTCTTTGCTCAATCTGTTTGCCTTGAAGATATCATTCCTCTTGTTCTGCTGGCACAAGTTCATACCTTCACTGAACAATGCTCTGATGTCATATCCCACACCTGCACCGGTACTGGGAACAAACCTACTTTTTCTGGCTTCGCTTTGGGAATACAGTAAACTTCTCAAAGGTTCCTGCTACAGGCAGGTTGAAGGGATCCAGCAGATGGATCATCAGTAAGTCAGTAGCTGTTTCATCTTTGGTATCTCCCATATGTATGTTGAGATTCCTTGAGTGCTGCACCTTCACACTTGTGAATTGTTAGTCACCTCTTGGCTACCACTACATGGAGCTGCTGGAGCAAGTCCAGAGGAGGCCACAAAGTTGATCAGAGGGCTGGAGCACCTCTCCTGTGAGGACAGGCTGAGGGAGCTGGGGTTGTTCAGCCTAGGCAAGAGAAGGCTCTGGGGAGCCTTAATTGCGACCTTCCAATACCTAAAGGGGACCTACAGGAAAGCTGGAGAGGGGCTGTTTATCAGGGAGTGCAGTGACAGGACAAGGGGTAATGGATTTAAGCAGAAAGAGAGGAGATTTAGATTGGACATTAGGAAGAAATTCTTGACTGTGAGGTTGGTGAGGCACTGGAACAGGTTGCCCAGAGAAGCTGTGGAGGCCCCATCCCTGGAAGTGTTCAAGGCCAGGCTGGACGGGGCTTTGGGCAATCTGGTCTAGTGGAGGGTGTCCCTGCCCATGGCAGGAGGGGTTGGAACTAGATGATCTTTGAGGTCCCTTCCAACCCAAACCATTCTGTGGTTCTATGATTAGCTGCTGGTGAAAAGCAATACGCGTTTGCCCTCTTTCAAGTGGATGCCTCTGGGCCACTGCTGAGTATTGTGACTGCTGACAGTTTTTCTGGTTTTCCATGTTCCACACAGAGAATTTGCAAGTGGACAGGGTAACCTGGGCCCACATCTTCCCCTCTGTAAATCTGTGACTGACCTTTCCTTACACTTTTCCTGAGAACACATGATGTGTCATGCATGTGATATTACTATGATACATGCGTGTATTTCAGACCTTCAGAAGTCTGTGTGATGTGCAGTGCTGCATCTTGCAACGTTAATCCATTGAAAACAGAAAAAAAATCAAGTGGAGAGTAAAGAAAATAGGTAAACATGTTAATGCAAAGAAAAACCCAAGAAAGGCTGACCCTGGCTTGCTCATGTTACATATACCTTGAATTTTATTGGGACCAAGACAAGAGAACTTAAGCACTGAACTCTTTATTCCAATTTAGGAGTTATGTACAAGTTTGAGCTCCATAAATTAGCATGAAGAGGTCCTTTGTGATGTGCGAATAGCAGCTTGCATTGTAGGCTGAGATGGTAGCCTGAGACTGCAAAATGCTGTGCGGTGCATGCTTCTTTTCATTCCCCTCTACCCCTAGCTGTCAACTTATTCAGCCTCCATCAAATGTGGAGATAGTAAGGCACTTGACCCTTGCAGAATGATGCTCTGAGTTTTTAAAAATAAAACCACTAAGATTTGCAGAGTGGGGTACAGGGTGTGTAATAAGTAACTTACAAACAATAAATAACTTACAACTTTTGTAGAAGGGATTCCTCCCCCCTCCCCAGCTAATATTTTAAAAACACAATTTGAAAGCATATTTGACTATATTAGTTACACAGTTAGAATGGTTTAATAAACTCCTCAAATTTCTTCTTAGATGTGTTTTTGAAAGCAATGAAAAATTCCTCATGGTAGCCTGAAAGTCTGCGTTGCTAGCCCAGAAGCTGGCATTGCTGAGGTGGTAGCAGTATGTTGTTTTATGCTGATTCTGCTCCCACTCTCACTATTACACACTTTAGGCATGGAACACCCTGAAGGGAGTCAATATTCAATGTTGGAAGATTATCCTTCGTTTCCACCATCTCAGTGGTAAAGCTGGTGTAGAGCCAGCCTCCAGAAACTATCAAGACAAAACAAGAGTCTGTTGCTGCATACATGCCATGGTGCCCTTGTAATCTTTCCCTCCTTTGTTATCTGGGATGGTTCTGCTTTCCTCTGCCCTGTAGCTTAGTGTCCTGGCAGTGGAGACACCTGCCTGTCCTGGGCTGTAACCCAAATGACTGGCTGGAGGATATAAATGTCCATCTTCCCTGTGTGTGATCATTAGGATACGTTGCACCATGACTAATAGTCAGAAGAAGACCTTGAAGCTTCTGTGATCTTTTCTGAGAAGCCAGTATAGGCAAGAGAGTTGCAGTTTGTGTTTTTATTTGCTCTGTGGTGCTTTGGGTGGGGGTGAGGTTAGGGTTTTTCCCAGCTTAGGACGTATGCAGGAAAGAGTTAGTGTACTTCCATGGTTGTTTCTGAGGGGACATGTGCTCTGGCTTTCAGTGCTGCTGCTCTCGACCATTTTTTTATCTTTATGAGTAAAAAAATTTTCTCTTGAAAAGAAAACAAATACATACCTTTATTACTTAGATGGTTTCTGCGAATGTGCTAGGCAACTGTGAGGTGTTCTTGTAAGCAGGCAAATTTCCTGATCCATCCTTAATGCAGCTCCTTTCCGGAAGAATTACTTATGTAAAACCTATGGTTTTTTGCATTGCCAGGACAGAATTGTAACATCCCTTTTTAAGGTGAAAAGTTAATAAGAATTTACCCTCTGGTTCTCTGCAGAGGGCAGATTCATTGTTCAGGCTAGTCTGGACCAAGAATCTCTTCTTGACTGAAATACTGGCCTTAAGTGGATGGAATGGACAGATGATTAGATTATCAAGCTGCATAATACTACTAAGCCCCCAGATATATTTGTTACTGTATTTTAGGGTGTTCAGTGCTAGAAGAATGTAACAGAAAAGGGTTTGGAAGTCCATTGTTCCTCACTATACCAAAATAGGCATCTAAACATGAAGAAGTGGAATACAGCTTTTTTTTTTCTTTTTTTTTTTCACATTAAGAAATAAATTGATAGGAAAGCAAGCGGTAAGGCAGAAAACTGTCAAAACATAATTCATTAAATCTAGGCAATTTGTCATTTCATTTTTTTATTACTAAGCACTTAAATTTTTGAAATGGAAAAGATTATCTGATGTTTATCATACATTATCAGAATAAGACAGGACATACTTTTCTGTATTGTCTTGCTGCTGTGGTTGAAAGCAATGTTCATATTCACAGCAAAATGTGGGTTTTTTTGTGGGGATGTTTGTTTTTTTAATTTATATGTTTTATTGTTTGAACCCATTAAACTATCTCAGTAAAATGTGGTGTATTCATTCCTAGGTTAGATAGAACACTGTGATAAATGTATTCATTTTTTCATTTAAGATAGGAAATCTGTGATGCAAATGACCTTTAGATGTTTGCTTTTTCATAGTCCAGGCAGAAGAGTATTGCATTAGGAAAGCTGAATCCTTGTCCTTGACATGGATTAATATCTCTGTGTTCAGGAGAAAAGCTGAGGTGAGTCTAATTTATGCAGTCCTGGCAGGGTAGTGTTGAAGACTAATTGTGTGTTGGTACTATTTGGTTGTACTAGTTCATTTGCTGTGTGTCATACAGCATATTTGATATTCTTTTCCAATACTGCCAGTAGCAAGCATATGAAAATCACCCCCAAAACTGCAAAATTGGTTTATGAGAAATACAAACTGGATTTACACAATGCGGTTTGCCTCTTTTTTTGGCAATTTCTCGTGTTTTTTGGGGAAGTGGGTGTGTTTTTCTTAGCTTGGGGTGCGTGTTTCCCTTGTTACTTTTCTCTAAGTTCAACTGGAGATTCTTGCCTAATTTTATGGCTGCTGAAGCTTTCAGGAGTAGACCAAATGTCACAACAATTTTAATGCAGTAATGGGAGCCGTCATCATCAGTCCCCTCGTATCACCCCCAACACTGAGTGATGTGCAACAGGAGATAGATGCTGTCATAGAGAAAGGTAGGATGGCTGCTACCTGATTGGGAAGTTGAGAGATTGAGACCTGCTGCTGTTCTGCTTGGTTTGGAATATTGTGATTTTTCTTTTGGTGATCAGAGAAAGAAACTGGGAGAAAAAAAAAAAGGTGTGAATTTTTAAGTTACTCTGTCAAGGTCTTTTTTCTTGTGCACAATATTGTTATCTGACAGTATTTTCACAAGTACAAAAATCTTTGTGTTTTAGCTTTCTGGTAATTTCTGAGCTTTCTGGGAGAGTCCATAGTTCAGAGTAGCAGATGACGGAAGGTGAAATAAACTGGGAAATGTTCTAATTAAAACAGTGGAGTATCTGAAATGGCCATATGGGGTCTGAAGTGGATGTAATTGCCACCCACTGTAGGCAGGATTTGTTTTCTGTGTCTGTTTCCTTCTTAGCTGAGCTTTTTTTACGGAACTTGACAAATATAAAATTTAGCTCAAGCATTCAGTGTGTGGGTCTGAGGATTTCCCTTGTTTCTGCTGGTAGGGAGGAATCATGCTTATTTTTCCCCCTGATGTAGGGTAACATTAGAAAGTTGTCCCACCACAGTGAGATGGGAACCACGACCGTCACACAGCCTGAGCTGACATTTGGTCCCCTGTGATTTTGGGGGTGGGAGTGCACAATTTCATCCAAGACCAAGCTTCCTGCATGCCTTCTGTTTCACTGACCTGTTATGAACTTACTGGAAATGGGTGTTTCCAGCATCAATACAAAAGGGATACCCATAACGCCTTATTCTTTCTTTGATGACAGCTCTGCATCAGCTATTGGAAGGCAGGGCACTAGGTTGCGATGCAGGAAGATCACGGTGCTTTGGGAGCTTGAATGTAACGATCTGTAGTGTTGCTTGAGGTCTGTGGTGTGTGTGCAGTCTGGAAGAGTCAGTGCAGAGGTGCGTTTGGGGATGGGGATGGTGCCCACAATGCATGGGGACAAGATCTATGCTTAAGCAAAGGGCTGAAAATTCGCTGGACGCAGGAGAGCTGTTCTCGCATTAAATAATGGCTTTGCCCCACAATTGTAAGAATCTGCAAGCCTGAAACTCTCACCTAAAATGACGTATAGAGCAAGTTAACTGATATCAACACAAAGGAGGCACCTGAACTGATTACCTTATGGGATTTTGCTGATGTTCGAATGCTTTATTGTTCCTTTCTTGCTTCTTGGAGAAAGGGTATCTAAACCTAACAGCTGTTCAAAATATCAGAAGCTGTGGGCTGGTGAAGTTTTCCATCATTATAAAGGATGATGCTGAAAAACAAGGTAGATGTTTGAAATAGTTTCTTGTGTATGTATATTGTAAGACTGTAGTTTGGTTGGTCTGTAAAAGGTTTCACCCATGGTGCTTCAAGTTGTCTGCTCATTGCTGTTTTACGGACACAATGAAACAAGGATGAGACTATATTTTAAATTTTGTTTTGGAAAATCTGTGCTTAAAATTTTGGAATGCACTCTGGTTTGTAAGAAAGTGGATATTATTAAATGTGACAGCATATATATTTTTTAAAATAACAGGTTTTGAATGCTGTCAGATAGATCATGGTCCTTCATTAAATCCATTTGACCAAAGGAGGTTGTTCTACATAGATTGCTACCTCTTTTTTTTTTTAGAATTTTTATTTTAGTAACAAATTTTGTAGGGAATTACGGTCCTTCATGGTGCTGTGCTGACAGTTTAACTGAAGAATTATTTTTTCCAAGTTTATTTTGTAAAGCATGTAATGCAGTAGAATAAACCAGCAACAGAATCTGCAGATTTCCAACCTGTTTTTTTAAAAGAGCTTTAAATCAAGATTAACTGCCTCAGCTGAAGACACACTGTAGAAAAAATGCAATTATTGAGCTTGACAATAGATAAAGCTGGCTAGTATGAGACGTAAATTGGATAAAATTATATATTCCAAATTATACAGACAGTCAAATGATCTAATGGCCTTCTCTAATTTTAGAATCCTTTAGTTGTTTTTCTTGACATCTCTCTTACACATTTATGTGTAAAGTGTGTATGTGTGTGTATAGACACATATTCATAAAAAAAGTATGGGGGGGGTGTGTGTGAGAGAGATATAATGATATGTGTAGATGATTCTGTACATTATAAGCTGGAAAAGAAAGTACCTTTTATGAGCTGAATGTATGATGATGGTCAGCATTTTTGATCTATTGGCCATTGCTATTACAGGATCTTAAATTAATATTTCAAGACTAATATCTGCTGCTTTCCAAGATGGCTATATATGAGTATGTACTGTAGGGACTCAGTGGGGGTCACTGTTTAAATACGTAGTCATATGTAGAAATAAATCTTGACATTAATTATTGAAATAACCTTTCAGCTGCACTGTGAAGCTGTGTCCTTCAGTAGTTCATAGAATCACAGAATCACAGAATTGTTCAGGTTGGAAGGGACCTCAAAGATCACGTAGTTCCAACCATGCTGCCATGGGCAGGGACACCCTACACTAGACCAGGCTGCCCAAAGCCCCATCCAACCTGGCCTTGAACACTGCCAGGGATGGGGCATCCACAGCTTCTCTGGGCAACCTGTTCCAGTGCCTCATCACCCTCATAGAGAAGAATTTCTTCCTAATATCTAATCTAAATCTCCCCTCTTTTAGTCTAAACCCGTTACCCCTTGTCCTATTATATGCCCTTGTAAACAGCCCCTCTCCAACTTTTCTGTAGGCCTCTTTAGGTACTGGAAGGCCACAATTAGATCTTCCCAGAGCCTTCTCTTCTCCAGATTGAACAAGCCCGACTCTCTCAGCCTGTCTTCATGGGAGAGGTGCTCTAGCTCTCTGAGCATCTTCGTGGCCTTCATCTGGACTCACTCCGACAGGTCCATGTCTTTCTTGTACTGGGGACCCCAGAGCTGGACACAGTACCCCGTGTGGGGTCTCACAAGAGTGGAGTAGAAGGGGAGAATCACCTCCCTTGACCTGCTGGTCACGCGTCTTTTGATGCAGCCCAGGACACGGTTGGCTTTCTGGGCTGCAAGTGCACGTTGCCAGGTCATGTTGAGCCTGTACTTAGGGCACGATGTGTCTGTGGTGCTGCATCCCACAGTAAGGGTGCAAGGGCACTGAAATGTCTGCTTGCTCTCTTGGCAATTCCCATACTGACTTATTTCTTGCTTTATTTCCCAAAAGTTCTTTTTGCTTCACTGTGTCAGAGAGAAAGAGACACTGTGTTGCCTTATGCTGTAGGACAAAGGTACCTTTTCTTCTTTGGTGTCACCTGCTCATTTATGTAACCTCTCCGGTTTTGAAAAAGAGGATCATTATAAAATAAATGCATCCTTAGGTTTTGCAGTCAGTTTTGGCACGGCAGGTATGAAGCTGTCAGAGCTTTGCTTGTTATAATCTGCATGTCAGCCTTGTGCTGGATCTAGCTCTTAAGAGACTTTTTAAGAGAATTTTTTTCTTCATGTAAGCCTATAGCAGCCATAAATGATCTGAGTGAAGAGAAAGGAAAATATAGTCTTAGTCTGTTCCCAGATTACAAGAGGTTCAGCACAGATCTTTCAATACTCACAGGGGAGAAAAAGAAGCCTTACTTAACTTTTTATCTTGAGATAATATTCAAAGCTGTTCACTCCATTGTCAGATTGCTCATTTTTTGTCCTGACATTTGCTGTGGCTCTGCTTTTACTCTAAATGTGACAGGAATGTAAAGAGAAACCTTCTGATGCAACTGGTGACATAGGAACCAGCTGTACAATGTATTTATGAATGTTACTGTAAGTTTTAATTTTTGACAGGTCTCTCCTTACCCCCTTAACCACTTGTGTGAGAAAAGGCCTTTATAACCGAAAAATTGCTTTGGTGCTTAAATACCTGTAAACAAGGCACTTTGACTTTTTTTTGTTTGTTGTTTGGTTTTGATTTTCCATGTTAGAATTTGACTTACCTGAAGAGACTTGATTGGGAGAACTATGCACTGCTAATTGTGTACAGAATGCAGTTTTCACTGTATGGCTTTCTTACCCACCACTGCACGTAAAATGAATACAGGTGATCCCACTGAATGTCTTCCTCTGGTCTTCTCTTGTTTTAATGAGTTTTGTGTTCAGTTGCGATAGGCGATGTGAATAGCTGAGGGAAACTGATCAGTGTGCATAAACACCCTCTGCATCATATGCAATAAACTGAGTGACTTTACAATGCTTGTCTTAAACATCAGCTACTGTGGACAACTGGCTACTGTCAGAGAACTTCCAGTGTTTAAATATATACTCTGAAGGATTTTTTTTTCTGTTTTTTTCTTCAGTTTCAGCTGAGAGCTAAAATGCTATGAATACCAAAGACGGCAAGTTGTGTCCTGAAAAGACATGTGCAGCGTTTCTGTGAGGTCAGGATTTGCACTGGGAAAAGTGAATTGTCATTTGATACATAATTCAGGGCTATGCTTTATGGTCACTAGGTGCAAGAAATGTTTGCAGTGTCCTAGGGTTTATTGTGGGTGGGTGGTGATCTTAAAAGAGGTACTAGAGTAACTACTACTGAAAAGAATCAAGTGTGATGAGTTAACTTAGTTAAAAAAGGATGCATTTTAATAGTGTGTCGATATGTACTGTGACTCAAAGACGTAGAAAACAGACCAATTACCGAAACAGTAAAAAGCTAGGTCAGTTTGCCTTTGATCTCTGCTGAGTGCGTGGGAACAGAAAGTCTGGGCACAGAACAGAAAGAATGAAGATGAATCTGACAGAGTAAGGGGGAAAAGTGGAATCTAGTAAGGGGCAAACAACTCTTTTATTATGGGACCTGTAAAATGTATTGCTTTATTATCTTCCTTTTTTGCAGCTGTGGTTAATGGAACAAGCCTATAGAACCTGCTGTTTGGATTTTTTCCAGCCATTATTTAAAATGCGTTGTGTCTTTTGTGCTGATATTTAAAATAAATTCAGATTACTTTTTTTTTTTTTTTGCTTTAAATCTGGATTGTATCTAATTGTTCTTAAAAGAGTAAAAAAAAAATACTTACTATAGTTGTAATTTTGTGAGGTGATGATTACAAATGCAAGTTCTGGCTGTGCTATCAAATGGAGGTCTTATTTTAAGTAGTGCTAATGAGGCAGTTTGTGTGGCTTTCAAGGACTAAATGACCTCCAGAAACAGAGAAAGAAACCAAACCAAACCAAACCAAAGCAAAACAAAACAAACACACAAACAAAAAAATGAATCCAGCTTCCCTACAAAAAAATTTGTGAACTGGGAACCCTCAGTAAGCCCTCAGTAAGTTTGCAGATGACACTAAGCTGGGAGGGAGTGTGGATCTACCTGAGGACAGGAAGGCTCTGCAGAGGGTTCTGGACAGGCTGGATCAATGGGCCGAGGCCAACTGTGTGAGGTTCAACAAGACCGAGTGTGGGGTCCTGCACTTGGGTCACAACAACCCCAGGCAATGCCACAAGCTTGGGCCTGAGAGTGGCTGGAAAGCTGCCTGGCAGAGAAGGACCTGGGGGTGCTGATTGACAGCTGGCTGAACATGAGCTGGCAGTGTGCCCAGGTGGCCAAGAAGGCCAACAGCATCCTGGCTTGAATCAGGAATAGTGTGGCCAGCAGGAGTAGGGAAGTGATCGTCCCCCTGTGCTCAACTCTGGTGAGGCTGCACCTTGAGTGCTGTGTTCAGTTTTGGGCTGCTCGCTACAAGAAGGGCATTGAGGTGCTGGAGTGTGTCCAGAGAAGGGCAAAGAAGCTGGTGAAGGGTCTGGAGCACAAGGCTTATGAGGAGCAGCTGAGGGAACTGGGCTTGTTTAGTCTGGAGAAGAGGAGGCTCAGGGCAGACCTTATTGCCCTCTACAACTACCTGAAAGGAGGTTGTGGTGAGTTGGGTATTGGTCTCTTCTCTCCAGCAACAAGTGGTAGGACAAGAGAAAATGGCCGCAAGTTGTGCCAGGGGAGGTTTAGACTGGATATTAGGAGAAATTTCTTCATCAAAAGAGTGGCCAGACATTGGAAATGGCTTCCCAGGGAGGTGATGGGAGTCACTGTCCCTGGAGGTGTTCGAAAAGCATGTAGACATGGCAGTCTGGGACATGGTTTAGTAGACGTGGTGGTGTTGGCTTGATGGTTGGACTTGATGATCCTAGAGGTCTTTTCCAACCTTAGAGATCCTCTGATTCTATGAACTGTTTTTTTGGCATAGAGGCAGGAACTTGTATGATAGAGAATAAGTTCCTCCTCTGATGCCAATACTTGGCTTTTAATTGGGGTCCATTGGTGTAGACACTGTGTCCAGTGAATGGTTCTGGAGGACTTTGTTCTCCAGTGTTTTCAATCTACCATAAATTTCCATTTCTAAGATTAAATGTCTAATCTCACAAATTTAATATTGTTTGCTTTCCTTCACAACAAGCATTTTAACAGCTGGGATTATAACAAGGGAGAAAAAGTACTGATGGCAGATTCTTTTCTGTGTCATTATTTCTGACAGGAAAATAAATTTATGCATGTGTGGTTATAAAGCACTAGTTGAGCAGCTTGGAAATAGGTTTTCATGGTAAAATTATTCTGTCACTTTGCCCAGAGAGAGTAAAGAAATAAAACACTGCGGTGAGTGGGAAATGTCTCAACATGATCCTTCGGTTTGCAAAATTTCTGCAGTCAAAACACATGGAAAAGTGAGAGAGCATAGTGCCGTATTAATAAGACCAGTTTTCTCAGGGAGGAGTTACTGACCTCGAGCAGGTGAGCAAGATGAGTATTTGAAAGAAAAAATATATTGATGGATTCTAAATTAGTGAAAGATGGGAGAGCTTTTTGTGCATCCTCACCCTCTTGCAATCCATAAAAACCTTTTTAGTGTCCTCTGAGGCATTAATGATATGATTATGTAATTAGAATTAGAATAGAATCATTAAGGTTGTGTATGACTATTAGACATTTCAAGTGCGTAGCATGGGGAGGATTCCTGAGTTAGCCAAAAGTTTTTATCTAGGCCCTTATCACATCAGATTAGTGTATAAATTACACTTTCAGCTGTTTCACTGGGAGCTGTTGACTTCATCACTGTAGTTGAGGGTCTTGTCTGTCAGGAGACATCATCTGTGATTTGCAACACTTGTGCTTTCAGTGTGCTTCAGCATTGATGTTGCCAGACCACTGACTACACAGCTGGGCTTGCGATTCTGGAGTAATCCATGTAAGGATGGATCAAATGCCCGTAATATCTAGTCATATATTCTGTTCTTTATGTAAGCTCTTAGCCTCGCACATCACTCTAATAGCCTTTCAAATGGGCATTAATTCAGCAGTTAGGAAATCTCTCCCTCTAGGGATTATGTTCTATGATCTTCCTTTTATTTCTCCTTCCCTCCCACCCGGTGCATGCACACTCCGTGTCACGCTTGCAAGCATTTGTGCTGTGTTTCCCCATGAGAGGACAGGAACATGGCACGTAACCCCAAGCTGGGGAGGTGAGGGAGACCAGCTGAGGTGCCGTTACCAGTGCTTACAGGGGCACTGACTGCCCTGTGGGGTAACAGCAGCTCCCCTGCTCTGCTCATCTTTTCTTCCAACTCGCCCTTTTCTCCTGTGGTCATACTTTCCCACTTGGTGTGTTAAAAATGGTGTGGCTGTTCCTGCATGACCCTCACCGTGCCTGGGGTTCAACACATTCAGCTGAGCCCTGAAAGGGGCTGTGAAGGGGCATTCTTGCCTCTCACCAGTTGGTGGTTTTTCTGTGAGCAGCTTAACTGTGTCACACCATGCTGATTCTCTCTTCTGCTGTGCTCAGGGAACTGTCTTGTTTGGCTGGAGGTATTTTCAGTTGCTTTTCTTTTTTAAAATACTTATTTTTATGTAAACAGGGCACACTGCTGTGTATCTGTTAGAAAAGGCACAGTTAAAGCACTGGGCTTGGAGCAGAATATGGGGGAGGCCTCATTTTCTAGGTCTGCTGAACCCACTGAGAAGATTCAGGATTGCCTGGGGCCAAGGGAGGATTGTTGACGATCACCTGTAATGGGTGACATTAGGTAATTTTGTCAAAATCCTGATCTGGCTGTTTGGTTGCTTTGTAGGTGGGGGCTGGGAACTCATTCTTGAAATCTGTCATCTGCTTTGTTAGTTGTGGTATGATGGTGTGTCCTAGCTGTATCTTCCAAGTTAGTTTTGATGCCGAGGGTGCAAGAGAGAATACAGAGTAAGCTTTGCCCAACAATACTGGATATTGAATAAAATGATTTGTTGAAAGAAGCACTCAGTTCCTTTTAAGAAATCAATAGTGCCTCAGATAGCATCACGAATGCGGCACTAATGGAAGCTGTTACCAGAAGTGAGCAGTTAATGCTGCAAGCCTTCTGTGAGGCCGTCACTTCAGGGACATAAAACCTAAATGGCTAAGTGTTGCCCATGTGCAGAGGGACAGAAAACAGTGATGAGCCCTGTAAATGAATGTTGGATTTGTGGTTTCTTCGGTGCCTGTCTGCCTGGCTTGCAGTGACTTCTGAGAGCTGCAGTATGTGAACTATAAATACTTCTTTTTGTCATTTATAATTTACTGGGTCAGAGTAATTTACTCGCAGAGTAGCACTGAGGTTGAGAGCTGATTGTGTGAAAGCTATTACCTGTGTTCACTCCTGCTGTCCAGGTTTTACTGTGTAGTAGAATATAATTTTTATTTTCCATATGATTTTGTATTTATGGTAGTTTCCATTGCATGGGATTGACATTGTGTAATTTTTGTATGGTGTAATTGTTTCTTTTTCCCCTTCATCTTTTATTAGTTGACCACTATCATCCTACAATAACCTCTAATTAAAAAGAGGGCAAAAATATGTTGTTGTATGGACAAAACTGTCCATCTGTTGCAAATTAATAGTGCAAAACCTTGAATAACTTTCTTCATTTCCCAACTTAGCTCTTGCACTGACCTCTTGCACATTTCCCAACTTGTGTGCTCAAGAGAAGTAGTCCTTGACGAATATATTTCTGACCTCACTACAGCAGATATTTCTGGGTAAATTTTCAGTGCTGTGTACATTTAGCCATGGAGTTTCATTTAAGATTAATAGAGCTTCCACAGCTGGATTCACACATATGGCCTTGAAATTGCTCTCCACTTCTTTATTTTCTTCTCAGCGTAGACATTTTTCTCCTTTATTTCTTTACTTTCTCCTTTATCTTTGAGATGTATTTGTATATTCGTTGCCCAAGTGAAACAGTAGGAAGAGGTTAGCTTGTGGTTGTTTTTTGTTCGTGGTTTTTTTTCAGCTCTGTGCTGAAACTATGTTGTGAAGGCATTACAATTAAGGGAAGCAAAGTCTCTTTGCTTGTCTTATTAGGGGTCTTATTAGGAAGAGCTGCGTATTCCGTGAGATTTATTCAGGAAGCGAGTAGATAAATAAGAGCAAGTATAGTTCTTCCCCTACTATGTTTTCATACTATAAGGTGTATTTCTGCTTTGTGCGTTACCATGTTGGGTTGCCACTCTCCTCCCTGGAGGATGATTTTCCTATACATCACTCCATTCTTCCCATGTCTTGAGCCTGTGACCTGTTGGTCAGCTCCAGCTGGATGGCATTTGAAGTGAATGGTGTTGGGGCTGGATTTCCAACAACGTCGTAGGGTGCCACTGTTTCCCCTCAGATAAGCAAAGATAACAAAAACTTTGCTACTGAGATCACATTCTTTGACTTATTTAGAATCATAGACTCATAGAATCAGTAAGGTTGGAATGGAGGAGTGATGGAGTTGCTTAGAAAGATCTGGACATATGCAGGTAAAATCATTGTACAAAAGCTAACTTCATAGCATTGTGTAGTGAAATAAGTGAATTTAAACATAACAAAGTGTGTTAAGAGACACAAATTAAAAAATCCATCCTCCCCTACATTCTAGAATTAGAAAATATTGATACAAATTATGGTTTGGTAATTGACTACAAGGAATGAAGTATATCATTTGCAAGAGGTAATTAATACAAAATAATGTATGGAAGAGGACTCCTGTAGTTAAGCAAATGCCCACTGTTTTATTGCAATGTAGTTTTTTTCATTTTTCATTAAAAATTATTAGTACTGATTTTTTCCCTTTGTTTCGGGATTGTAAAAATACAATGAACTCCTCACTGTAAAGAAAAGAAAATTCTGTGATACTTTCCTTCTAAAATAAAACCTGCAAGTTCCAAATTGGATTTTATGAGCAGAAGTTTGTTATAATTTTTTTTTATTTTGAAAAATTAACAACAGCAAAAAAATTATAACTGTCCCTTTTTACAATTGCGAAATTTTTCCATTTAAATGCTGTATAATAGACTTCCAGTGTATTTTCAAGTAGTTTAAAACACAAGAGGGTATTGGTTATGAGAAGGAAGGAGATCCTTTTGAAGTGTTACAGCATTTTAATTGAGGAATGAAACAGGCATGTATTTAATTGTTCTCTGTATTTTGAAGGCATTACGCAATGTCCAGTTCTTGTGAAACATCTACAGAAGGATATTCCTATCACTGTTTCCAGAAATGGAGCAAAAAAGATGAAGAGGTTGTTTGTGTATCTGTCTTGTGAGTAGTTACTGCCATGTGTAATCTCAGTGAATCCGTGATCTGAAGAGCTGTAAGAAATTTGCCCAGGGCCTTGGAAGCTGTCAGGGTTAGGGTTGGCCCAACGTTGCCAGGTTGGAGATGAGCCCATTCCACATTGCAGCCTTCAGTTGCTGCAGAATCAGGATTCTTTTCTTGTTTTTGCTGTTCGAGTGGGACTTCATTTATCTAGAAGATTCTGCAAAATTCAGGCATGCTTGGTTGTCTTCCTTCTCTGCGCCTTCAGCCCTCCTCCCTATTCAGCTCTAATGGGTTGATACTAAATCAGCCCCATTCCCATAGCATGTATCCCAGTCCAACGGTGATGCTTAGTGAACTTTTTTACTGTGCCGCTGGAAACAAATGCAAGTATGATGACAGCAGTTCCAAAACGGACCTGAACAGGGAATTGCTCCCGGATATCCTTTTACAGCCACACTTCTGTGTACAGGGGCAGGCCCTGATGCTGAACTACAGAATAATTGTTGGTGAAATGGAAGACGTGAGCCTGCTCGGATTCAAGGTATTTCTCTCATGAAAAGTCTAGAAAAACAGTGATCTTATCACTGGAGGAGAATGTCCGAAGAGAACTCAGAAACATGAGAGATAGTAGTCGAGGAGGCAGTTTGGCTCTCTAAATCTCTGTTGCTTTCAATCATTTTTGTAAAGTATTGTCAACACAATTGTACTATTTCAGTTTTCAGTGGGTAAAGTTGTTTTTTGAGTTATGTTTTTGCCTTAGAGGAACTTCTTGGTTTTGTCCATTTTTCTGACCTGATTAGCTTTCATTCTATGGTGGTATTATGATTATTTTTGAATTCATGTATTTAGGGTTTTTTTTTTCATCCATAAACTTGAAAATATGTTACACAGTAAAGAAAACAAGCATACAAAATCAGACACTATTTTTTGCCTTGCCTGAGAGCCTGGACTTTCCATTTATTTAAATAGAAATACTGGAATGTTGGTTTAATTGTGGTTTTTAGTTTACTTTCCCCCCCCCCCCTTCTTCTTTTCAAGTCTATTTGCACATAAGTAAACACTTAAAGCAACTTATGTGAGTAGCTTTACACAGAGGGTCACTGCTGGGAGCTGGTCGCACAAGTAAAGACACTTTTGGGATGAGGGTTGAAATCCCGGGTACAAATAAACACTGTGTTTATGACTCTGTACTGATTCTTAGTAATGTCAGTGGCTTCCTGATGGAGATAAGCACAGCTGGCAGGACTTCAGTGGTTAGATAACAGAGTCGAAGCATTGTGTTTAATCTGCTTGTGACTCTTTCTCTTCCATGTGACAGATAAGTAGACACACAACTCCATGATGAAGCAGATGTGAATAGAGAAGACACTTCACTGAGTGCAGGATCTTAACCTGCTATAAATGGTTTTCCTCTCACTTTCAGACTTGCTAAACAGTCACAAATGTTTTGTGGTCTCATGTCATTGGAGAAGGGTTTAATCAGCGGAACAAGATATACTCTCTCTCACTTTTTAACTTGCACAAAGGAACTGGGAATAAAAAAGAAAAGAAATCCCCAAAGCAAGCACGAGATTGGGATATTGTGTTAGACTGAAACTGCTCAAGAGCCATGTAAATCTTTGTTTGGATTAGCTTCTGCATAACAGAGTAGTTACCAAGGATTTGAGTTGCTCAGTCATAAATTTGCAGAGTTGCAGAAACAGAAGCCGTAATAATAGTGTCTGGTAGTGAAATGAAGCATCTCTGTAGTGTCCTTCGTTCCTAGAGCTAAGGAAGACAATCAGGTTGCCAATGGAGGACGTACATATCTGTATGATCATGTTTTCATCTTTTGTTAGAGTGGAGAATGTCCCTTGTTGTGCTTAATTCTTTTGCAGCAGCTGCTAGTTTAATTTGATCTGTACTGGTTTCCAAAGAAGAGAAAACTTTCGATCCAGCTTAAGAAGCGGAGTTTAACAGCTATTCACAAGCTGACCTTCTTTGTTCAGGGATTCTGTCATTTACATGGCATTATATCCCTTGCATGTCTGTTGGGATTTGTTGTGGGATTTTAGTGGTATTAAGGTCAGATATTCAAATACAGCTTTAGGAAAAACATACCCATCTTGTCTGTGCCAATTTATCTAAGCAAATCAGAGAGTTTTTCCTCAAGTTATTTATAGGAATCTCCAAAAGCCCATTTTTGTGTGAGTGTGTGGAATGGCTATGTGATAAGACTTTGTTTAAGGCCATTTTAAGAAGTACTTTTCATAAAGTATGAGTAACAAAAATCTAAAGGAAAAAATATCTCAATCGAGATAGCCGGATGTTGTGTTTCAGTTAGAAAAAAGTGGCTTGTTTAACTTTGTATTTTTTCCCTGAAAACAATGTATTGATTACAGTCGAGGACATTCTGGTTCTCTTGCTTATACACTTTTGTGACTCTTGTTTCTGCCTGGGTTGGTGTTCTCTACCTGAGAGTAGTTGATGACTTCTGGGTGAACTGTAGTATAATTATCAAAGATTTCAACTGTTAAGCTTTTAAAAATCTGACTTGATTTTCGCTCTGAGATTCCTGTGGTCTGTTGCTGACTTTTTTCAGCAGTGTTTCAAATAATGGCTTTTTTTTTTTTTTTTAAATGATGTAATTTTTTCATGTTCTGGCAAACATGCTGAATTATAGCATAAAAATATTTTTCTGAATTGCTTCAAAGCACTTTATTGGTATAGCAGAGTCAGTTTTTAGTGTTTTGGTTTTGTTTTTTAAAGGATCACTTAATTGGAAAGCTACATGTCAACTGTGTGAAATTTCAGGCAATGTTTTATATTCATTATTCTGTGACCCAAATCCATTCCTGTGCTCTGTTGTGGATGACTGGCAGTTCCTAATTTAATTTATCCATATTCTTTCACAAATGAGAATAAGCTTTGGATTTAATGTATTCTTTTGTACTATAATGTGTAATAAGTGTATCAGAGAACACAGAAGATGAGAAAGATCATCAGATTCTAAAGCTCATGAGAATTTGGAGCATTGTTACAAAAATGTAGAAAATGTTTATGGATGCTCTTTGCAGAAAACAAAATGAACAACCATTGCCCATCCTGCTTACCACACTACCTATTATGAATTCAGACCTGAGGTGCTCAGTGCCACTTCAAGGATTTTCCACTGTCTTATCAATTATGATCTGATTTTTTTCAAATTATGGGTACTTAAAAAACATAATAGTGGAACATTTACAACAATATTTCTTATGAGAACACTCATTATGTATGCATGTATTTAGCTGCTCTATCCATCTTGAATCTTTTTTTCTGGTAATGAATCTTGCAGAACTTGAAGCCTGACTGAGTAGCGCTATTAACTGAAGCGTGTGCTAACCAAGGTTGAGGTTATTAACTAGTCTCTTTTGGAGGGCTTAAGGATTCCTAGAGATGGATTTAGCTTGGAGGCTTTTGTTCATTTGCTCTTTTTTGTTTGGTTCGTTTCCATCATCTATCTTTCAAGCAAGAAAACCAGGGCATCAATTCGTTTTAGACAGAGAGCAGTGTTACTGGATTGAAAAACACTGTATATGCCCTGGCCTTTTATGAGATTCCTCAAGAACTCAAAAAACTTCTGTGATTATTTAGATGAGTGAAGCAAAGAGTTTTTCAAATGAATGAATTAGAATGTGGATCTATAGGAGTTAGTAGATTTGCTGGCTGTTTTTCCAGTAACACCTTCTCATGTTGTCAGATGAAAATAAGACTAGTCTGGTTTCCTCATTTCCAGTGTTCTGGAATTTCTTTCTATTTCTTTGTACACTGTTGTCAGTAAAATCTATTTTCATGTTTGACTGTACCTGAGTCACTTAATAGCTGTTATTCCCCAGTTCTATTTGTAGATTCATCTTAAAACTGTGTGCAACTTGAATTTCACATCTGTGTTCAAATTTTTTCCTACTGCCTTTGTATTGAAATGTCACTGTGCAATTTTGTCTTAATATTTTGACGGTCTTGCTTGTTGCTTAGTCACAAAAGTTTGCAGACGCTTCTGAGATTTTAAGCTAGAAATTACGTCATTGAGATATGACTGTATATGTGGGGACCTTTTTTTTGTCAGTCAAGGGGAGAGCGGTAATTTTATTTTTGTACCTTTCAGTCTTTGACCCCGACTTTGCCTTTTGTGGAAGATTTTCTCTATGATATCACTCGTATGCCCGTACTTGTAACTGGGTACAGTACAGAAAAAAAGTCAGTGTATGTGTTAACACTAAGTTAATGTTAAATGTCCTGAGACTGGAAAGAAACAATTGCAGAAGGAAACATGTTGCAGCTACCTTACAGGGAAAATGGTAGCAGTGCGGGGCACAAAGCGTGAGGTTGAGTGAGCATGTGCAGAAAACAGACAAATTAGGTTAGCATCCTTTGACACTGGCTGTTTAAAAATAGGAAAACAAAGTACAGAAATGCCATGGCACGGACAGGGCAGTGATATCCTTCAGGCAAGTATCAGCATATGGAAGAGTAAAGGACACATAGTGAGGGGTAAATACATGGGAGATAGAAGGTGGAGGAAGAAAGGAGCAGTGGAAGTGATGACTTACATAGTAGGAAGAGAAACAGAGCCCCCTCCCCCCCGCCATGTCTAGGATAAAGAAATCTGTAGAGAAAGTAGCAATTCCCTTGTGATGGGAAGTGAAATTGGGAGGAGAGAAGGTCCATGTGGCAGGGAAGGGGACGGCCGCGGGAGCACCGGTGTATTGGGGGTGCCATGCAGCTCTCGGTCAGTGCCTTAAATGAGCATGGGTTTTTTATCTATTTTTTCAGTGATGGGAGTGAAAGGACGAGCAACTGTATCCATCACAGAATTCTTTCATAATTATAAAAATAAGCAAATAGATCAGGAGTTCACAGACTGTGTTCTTTTCTAACACTCCAGTCTTGAAGCATATCTCATTTTTTTCTGTGGGAAGCAGTAGGTCTCACTGGAGGTCTCCCCAAAGCCATTGCTTCCTCTGCCCCTTAGAGTATGGCCTCAGGTCATGGCGCTGTTTTTGCCTCAGGTGCTAATATGTGAAACGCAGATGCTAACAATATCCAGTTTTCTAAAGTATCTTGAGAATGCAGGAATTATCTGTTCATTTTTGCCTAGTCATGCTGTTTATGGTTTAAATTGCCTGTTAGCTGCTTAACAAAGATTGAATAAGGCACAGCATTAAAGTTTTCAGGGAGTCATTTGGAGGAACAATTAAGTATTTTTTTATGTAATATGATTGCATATCCTGTGTAGTTTCTATTTTGTAGACATTAAAGAGCTAAGTTAAAGTTGTTCGTCAGCAGTGGGTGGAATCTTGCAAACTACCTGGTCCTGAGCAAAGGTAGGTCAGTGCAGGACTGGGGTAGACAAATAGAGGGAAAGAAACACAGAGACGTGACACTGCAACATAGTGAAGCACCTTTGTCTGCTTAGAGTGGACTGTTGTGGAAGAACAGCTTTACCCCAGCATTGATACTCAACACATATCACAATTCAGAAAAAAAATAATAAAGCACATTAGCTGGATCAGAAGAAATGTGAAAATTCATGTAGGTTCTCCGTATCAGGCAGTAGATAAAGGAGAAATGAAACAGTATTGAGACTGAAGAAAGCAGAAATAAAGAATGCGATTGTTAACTAAACATCATGAGTACAGTAAGTTTCCTTAAGGCTATAGTCACCCAGTGACAATGCAAAGATGAAAACATCTCTTTCAGTCATTTGGGCATTTCTTCCTTGTACTGTCGTGCTGTCTGGGAATTAAGGATCGGGGCTCTCTTGTTGTGGACATTGCATAAAGATCTGCCAAAAGTGCTTGCACACTTAGGGGATAGAAAAAACCACAGTGTTTTGAAATTCCATGTGTAAATGGATATCTGTTATGCCATTATAGCATCAGGTGGAAATATCGTTACTAGTAATATATTAAATGTTATAAATGTGCAGCTGTTAGAGTAGCATGAGTTTTCCTGAGGCAGGAGTAGTGATGATATTTTCTTAACGAATCAGTTTGTGAATGTGCAGATCACCAATCTCCTGCATCTTTTAGAGCAGATGAATTCTCAAATTCTTGTCTTCATCTGAATAACAACAAATTTTGTGTGCCATTTTCTTTGACACTTTGATTACATTTTCGTAGTATTTATACACAGGAAGTTCAGAATACTCAGAATAATGTATCAATTCTTTCTCTTTTTACAGAGGGAAACTAAAGGTCAGTTTCTCATAGATCACATCTGCAACTATTACAGCTTGCTGGAAAAAGACTATTTTGGCATTCGATACGTTGATCCTGAGAAGCAGAGGGTATGTATATGAACTCTGACTACATTTGCTTTTAAGTAATGCTAAACTGATTTTTTTTTTTTCTAACAAGCAGGCAAGTTCTAATGCAAAGTTACTTATCTCTGGGGTTTGTAGTCTGGCCATAATCCATAGACGTTCCTAAAATGGCATTATTAAGTTAATTTTGCTTTCAGTTCATGTGCTTAGTTTCAGGTAAAGTGATATATTCTGATGGTGTAGTTCTTCTGGGCACTGAAGATAGAAAAGATCCATAGGTATGACTCAGAGGTAACACAGGGTAGCTCTAGGCTTTGGGAATGCACTGTAATTTGGGATTTCTGCTTTTCCGTAGAGTACACTTCTTGGAAGATGTAGACAGGAATCCTATTGAGTTTAACAGCTAAAAGCAGTCATTCTATTCCACTTTTCCCAGGGCTTGTGGACTTAGATATCTGTAATACACAAAATAGGTATGATTTGTTAGCTTGTGGGATGGGTTCTTCAGGCTAGTTCTCCTTATGAGCATCTACCTTTCTGCAATAAAATTTACAGGACTGTGCTCTAGGCATTTGTGTGGACAGTGATCAGACATCTCTCTTAGGTGGAAGATGGTCCTGCAGGTTCTATTGCCTGGATGATTTGATATGGCTCCTCCCTGTTTGGTTTCAGATGACTGAGAGTAAGAAAGGGTGGTCAACATAGGAAGCAGAAGTCCCAGAACAACTTCTTCACTGTATGGTCCTGCTGGTATCTCGATTAAGTCTTAGATATGATATCAAATGTCATGGGGGCATATACTGGTGTTTAATCTCTGGAAACGATCAGCAGTTTGAAACTGCTGTGATTCAGGAGAGAAACATTTTGCCGGGTATCTCTTGCTACGCCGTACTAAGTTTTGTTAAAAAATCACTGAAATCAGGGAATCACACTCTACTCAACCTTATATAATTGCAATAGCTTTGCAAAGCTGCAGCAGGTCATTTCCATTGCAACCTCCTTTTAAAATTAAAATAATTAGCAGAATAATTAGCAGTTATTCTGACTAGGGTACTTAATTCTTCATAATCATTAAAATTATAGAGTTGTTCACCTGGTTTGAATTGATAGATCAAGGTAGAGTGCTGTATTACACTATAATTATGGGGACTTTTTAAATACAGACTTAAATGCTCTGGATGATGAGTTGAAAACAACATACATTTTTCTCCTAGTTTTACTAAAATTAATCAAAATAAGCTAGTTTTACATGCAGTATCTTCTATTGTCCCTTTGTCTTGTTCTGTTTGGGTTTTTTTGGTGTTTTTTTTTTAAAGATTGTACTTTTTAATATTTATACATAAAATATTTTCCCTCAGAACAGATATTTCCTCTGCAACAAACCCTATCCTAAGGACTAAACTGCTGAGGAATGTTAAAACAAGTGAATACTATATTTATGTCATCTGGCTCTTTTGAATCTCTGATCTTGTTGGGGTTCACTCACCTGAGTCTTACCTCTGTATCAGCTACAGATGTATGAATACCTCCTGGTCAGATGCAGGAAGACTGTGAAACTATAATTACAATTCTTCTTCCATCAGCAGAAGACTATTCTGATCTTTTTCTCATCCTAAAGAAACTTACTAACCAACAATCTCCTAGAAGTGTGACAAGCATGGGACTTCATGACTACTTACGCTGGGGCCTAGGCATTGCAGCTAGATAAAGTTCAGTAAATGGCTCAGTGGAAAACCAGAAGAAATCATGATTTTGAAATTATGAGGCAGGTGATGGCTTTTCCCCCGGTTTTGTTTTTTAGTATTTGTGAACTTAGCTGCCTGAAATTCACGTTAACAAAACCCCCTGAGATTAAAGAAGAGTATTTGTTTAGGCATGTGGTTACAGAGATAAGCTGTAGCAAGAACAGTCTGTAGCAAGAACAAGCTATAGTGGGGTCACAGGAGGAACATCACATCATCGTAGCCATCTTACAGGAAAGACTACTTAGAGCTCTGTGGAAGAGATCTCCAAAGCTCTGTGGAATTCTTGCAGGTCCCACCAGGAAAAAAGGGAGACACATTTCCTGCAGTACGTTCTTATGGGTTGATCATATGTATTACAGAACAGAAACAGTACCTCAGTAAAGATCTGTAGGTGGAATTCACCAAGAGCTTCTTTCTAAAGTTCTGGTGTTTTCACTGAGAACGATTGCTTTGAAGGGAAGTGGTAGTTCATCCTAAATCAATTCCACAATGTGCGTGACAATATACTTCAGTGCCCTATAGAGAAATAGAGAGATGTGGGACAATAAATAAAATGAATATTGACTGGTCAGGTTTTGGCAATAAGTCACCCACACGATGTGGATATGATAAGACAGCACTTTGTTTGTCCCTTCTTAGGACTGTATTTTCAGAAAAGTATTAATGTCATTACACCCTCAGCTATTCTGATCTAGACGTCTGCATTAAAGAAAGATCAATTCAGCTGAAATGGGAGAAGGAGTGTTAGAAAGATAAAGAGAACGGAGAGCTTGTTTTTGAGATGATATTAAGATGGGCATAACCAATTTAGTGCAGTAAAACAAAGAATAAAAGGATATGATTATATGCATCAGAATGTAAAGTAGAAAGAAAAAAAGTTTAAGCAAGAAAGGCAGTTTCTTAATTAAGGCAATGAGAGCTGCAGCATCTGAAGCAGCCATAATAAAGGCAATTGAGCAAAATTTTTAGATTTGTAGAGAATTCTGAGAGATCTCTATAGTTTTATGGAAGGGGTTTATTTTAAACATTGTCAGAGATAGAGACTAGGCACCATCTAAAGTTTCTTTCAAAGAATATATAATAAAAGCTGAAACAAGAAAGCATAATATTTTTGGGAGAGCTGTTGATTCTGATGAAGGTAGCATACAATTCATATTGCTTTGACCATTTTCTTGGGAGTGTTGAATACCTCTGTTGTAGTTTATATTCCGCCGCATAGTCTCTGTCTTTGCACAGAAAGGTCTATATCTGCAGTTCTAAACGAAACTGCCAAAATCATTCATTTAGTTCTGGCGTTTAGTGAATTATTCTTGATTGGCTCTTTCAACAGTTAAGCTATATGACATAATAGTATATTATTATATAGTGTACACACACATACATATGTATGTGTACATAAATATTATGCCAAATTACTCCTGCTGGCATTTAGTCTACCAGTGATGCTTGCCTCCCTTTTATTTGTACGTATTTTTTTGTGCAAAGGTTGCAGAGTTGCTCCAAAAGCTAATATGCAGTCCTTTAGTTTTGTAATCTATTGAGGGAGCTCAGGCAGGCAAAAATACCAGCTTTAATTCATTCTAAATGTCTTCTTTCAGAGAATGCTACCAAAATGTAGCACTTTGACTTAGGATTGTTGAAACACTTGACTGAGTTTGAGAATTAAAAACCTGAAATGTTTCAATGTTTCAGATGTTTCAAATTAAATGTTTCAATATTTGTGTTCAGAACATTCAGAACTTCTGACTATGTGAAAAATGTAGATAGTTCAGCTAATTGCCTTGGGTTGGAACAAAATTTTGAAATGTGGGAAAACTGTGTTGGGAAGCAGCTGTTGTTTTTGTAAGTTGTTTTTCAAGTAAGTTATGATGTATCCTCCTTCTTTCCCTCAGCCCTGCTTTTATAATAATCTTTTCCTTCTGCATGAGAAAACGTGTGTGGATATTTTAGGCATACTTAAACTCTGTAAGATTTTGTAGTTTTCCATTTTCTGTTCCAAACCAAAAAAGAAAATCTGGAAGACACTCTTAACAGAAGGCAGCACAGTGGCTTTTTTGTATTTTTGATTATACAGGAGAGTAGTAATGCCAATGACTTCAAATTGAACTATCAGTTAACGTACTCGAGGTTTTACACCGTATCTGCTGTTTTATCTTCTAGCATTTGGGGAAACTGTTCCTTACGACAGCTTCAGAAAAGCCCGGATTGTACTAAGAGTATGCACTAAATTGCAGTATGCCATTTTATGTCTAATGGTATTATAGTGAGAACAAATGAGTTCCTAGTGTCTGTATATTAACTGTTTAATTTTTTCACCTGAATTTCTGAGAAAACTAGGTATGTGGGATCACACTGCCTTCCTCCCCGACTCTCTGTATATTCTGAAGCCAGTTTTGGTGAAATTTGCCTGGGGATATAGGTCTCAAACATTAACTTCCAGTAAGGTTTTATGGAGATAAGATGGCATATCAGTGGGTAACCCTATTATTCTGTAGGACAAGGCCACTCCATAGGGAATCTAGAGAGAGCTGGGAAAGAGAGACACTGTAAGAACTCAGGAACCATAATTTGGAGCTTGTACTTTTTAGAAATAAGTCGTTTCAAACAGGAGACATACCTGGAGGAGGTGTTACAGATTCTGCTACTCAAGTAACTACATATCGGTACATTTTCATGTACTAGCTGTTATATTGAGGCCAGTTATTACACTCTTACCCTTGAGGAAATGCAGCATGACCAATTCTGTGCCAGTTACACTGGTTTGACTGAGCACCTTTTTTGTGTGGTTTTTTTTGGGGCTGGTAGAAAATAGGAATAGGATGAAATAATGCAGCTACTCTTCAGCACCTCCCACTAGAGAGGATCCCTTGTTGAGAGAGACCACTGGTTTGAGGGCAGTGGAGGACTGGAAGGAAGAGGGTAGTGTGGTGAAATTTATTCTTTGCATCGCTTCAGGAGGGCATCTGAGCAGGGATTTAAAGTTGGAAATACTTGCTTCCTTTTTTTTTTTTTTTTTACCCCAAGGGGTGGATTTGAGCACATGCTTGTGATTATGTTTTTGAATGTGCAGGTATGAAGTGGTAGTTAGGCAAATACCTTGGAGCTGCCCATGGGGTAGATTGCAAGTGCTAGGTGTTATGAAAAGGCTTTGTTGGACCCTGAAGCAACTGTGAAGTCTCACCAGTCACTGTAGAAATGTTCAAGATCATAATCACCCTGCACCATTAAGATGCTTTGTCATTTGGATGTGCTGCGGGCTTGTCTAGGAGCAGCACAGCAGCGTAGTGGTTTTAGCTCTGCGCATGTATGCTTGTCAGTATGGAAACAAAGCTTTCAAATCAGTAAAATTGCTTTCTGAATACACTCCCACTATGCAGCCAATCTTGAATGGTGGCTGTGAATACACTGGGATTTTCTGACTTCTGCAGAGCACAGAGCCCGGCTCTGTGCATCATTAGAAAGATGACATTGTGCACTGTGGATTTGCCGGACTCCTGCCAATCTCCCCCTAGAGAACTGTTGCAAATACAATTCTCTTTTTGCTTTCAAGCTCAGATGCACTGAAAACTGGTAGGCACCTCTACACACAGCTAGTTTTTTTGTCAGGTTCCATGTTTATTTCAATAGTAAGGCTGTTGGGAGTCCTATTTGTATTTTAGAGTAAGGCACTTCTAACGGGTGTGGACAGAGTGTTTGTTTAATCCTATAACCTAAGTTGTTCAGCATTGTCCTAGTATTTACTAGTGAAGGAAACTGGAGCCTGTTGTCCGTCCATAATGTATTTCTTTTATCACAGAGTAGTAGTTCTGTTTTTAATGAGACACGTACAGAAAACGTACAGCTGTGCCTCATCAGAGAGACCTTTTGAAAGGGTCATGAAGTCTTGGGTGCAGCTGATCTCTGCTTTAGCAACGACAGCTATTTAATACATGTTCTTCAAAGCGTGCAGTTAGTCCCACGTGAGAGCGGTGAAGGTTGGCAGAAAGAGACCACAGATAATTTGCAACCTCAGTTTAACAAAGCTATGTCTTTGTGTAATGACCTGTAAGGCTCCATACAGCTATGTAAAGAGAGCTATCTGGGAGCTCTCCAGTCTCTTTGAAGGGGTAGAGCAGAAGTATTACAGGATGAATACCAGAGTGATTAAGCCATAGGTTAATTAAAGTTTTAATGCTTCTCCGTGCATATGAATCTCTCCTCCTGAACAGAGTTATAACAAAAATTATGTGCTTTTGCATGAAGTCTTGCAGTTACCCAGCTTGGTGTTTGCATTTCAGTTCATGCTGTTTCAAAAAAAATATAGTAGAACTGAAAAAAGAACAAAGGCAGCCGTGAGAATGATAATGTCATGTAGAAATGGATTTCATATGAAGAGAGGTGGATTAGAGTAGAATAATTCAGCTAGGAGAAGAGGTGAGAGAGCAAGAGAGAAGGAGAGAGAATGATTTGATGCAAAATGACTTGGAGATGGTGATCAGGGAGAGATTGCCATGTAATTCTTAGAACTAAAATGCTTATAAAGCAATTGGTATGAAGAAACAGTTTTAAAAATACCATACCTGGTCACAAAATCCATTGTTGTAACTGCCACAAATACGAAAAGAATTGTTAAAAAATAAGTGTTTCAACGAACTGGTACAAGTCTATAAAATTTTACAAAAAATTGCAATGAAGGTTGTTGGGAAAAGCCCAGTGAACACAACGGGAGCCGCTACTCTTGTTCTTTCTCTGAGTGTTTGCTTCAGGCCGTTTTCAGGGACAAAGTGCTGAGTTAAATGGATCCATTTTCTTACTAGTAGAGGTGCATTTACTTGCTAAACAAAATCTTGGCACAGATGAGTAGTAGAGTGAATATATACACTTAATTCAGCAGTAATGCTACTAAACTATCTTGTGTGAAGATTAGTAAACTTGTAAAACAAATCATTCTGCAGGCTATTTTAATAAAATATAAAGATGGTTTTTCAATCGATTTTGAACCTGTTGGCTGTGAACGTGTGGTGGCTCATGCATACATCAATATGTGCAGATGTTATGGCCAGATGTTCCACTGATGTCGAGGCTGTGGATTGGTTGATCTACTCCAACTTGCAGCATTGGAGTTTCTCTGAATATTTTAGCTCAATAGGAGTAACAGAGTAATATTTCAGTGCAACAGAATAATAGAGTGAGAATTTGGAAATTTGTTTAATAAATTCCAGCTCAGAATCACACAAGCAGTGATTCTGTTCCAGTGGTTCTAGTGGTACTATTTCTGGACCAGATTAATTTTTGTGATAGTGGTGTACATTGTTTCTTCCTGGTTAGTATACCACTACGCAGAGCTGATGCCGTGATTTTGGGAATGGTATAGAGGAACAGCTCCTTTGCTGCAATAGAACAGCATTGATATTTTTGCTTATAGTGGTTCCTGAAGGCATGAAAAAATGGTGTCAGCCTCAGGGCATGAAGAAGGAGACATGCAGGGTGCCCTGGGTCATTTGGCATCTGTTGTGCTGGTGTAGAGTGGGCACCCAATTAATTCCCCTGTCTAAGCTTCCATTATCTTTGGATACTGTTAGTATTTTTTTTTTGAATCTGACTTTTGGCAGGCAATGACCTGGTATAAGTCAGTGCCTTGAGGCTAAAGCAAATTGATTTTTCTTTCATTCAAGGAAAAGGTTAGGTATTAATTTTCAAGATTAATATAGGGTTGAGGTTTAAATTAAATTAATTTTACTACTTTTCTAGTGGTGTTTCATTGCATATCTGCATTCTCCTGCTCTCTTCTCTCCATTAAAAGGAGTTTTCAAATCCAGTCCTTGCCTGGCTAGGATATTCTTGTGACATCTGCAGGTTCTTCTGATTCTGTTTTGCTCTGTGCACATCTGAGCACTTGACTGAGTATTGCTTGCAGAGAGGCATTTAAATATTCACTGCATTTGGCCACTTTTGGTTGTCCCAACTAAACTGAAAGCTTCTTGTGTTGGAGGAGGGGAGAGACTTTTCACTGAATTCATTGGACTTCTGATTGATCAGGTCCCAAGCACCTGCTTTTGCCTTGGCAGCTTTTTAGGACGTGAGTTTGGTTTATGCTAGTCTTAAACAGGAGTGTATGAAGAGGAGACTGGAGCATGCATCTTTGCACCATGGAGTGGCTGTTGTAACATAGGGGAAGAACAGAGTGGGGATTTTAGTGACACCTGGCCCCTTACAAGGGCTCTAGGAATACGTAAGAGACATTGTGTCCTCTTTACTCCTCACTTCTTATTCTAAAACCCTGTGCTACACTGAGATCAGTCTCAGTCCTGTCTGAGCTTCTCAGTGAATGACTTTGTTTGAAAGAGGTTGTTCCCTGGAACGTCTTTACTAAAAGCACATCAGTGTTTGCGGAGTTAAATTGACTTTCTAGAATGGTACTCTTACCCTTGCCTGGTGTCCTTGTTCATCCTGAGCTTTTGTTCTGGAAGCTGGTAGCACATCAGCTGCTCAGCATTTGTGGATAAGCAAGAAGACACCTGGCCTCACTAATGACTACTCAGTGCTGCTTAAAGGCAGATCAGAGGTGAGGGCTGTATTTACAAAGTAAAAATTGCACTAGTCTGAAATGCAGCATGCAGTCACAATGAAACCTTAGTCAGAAGGCAATTCTCAGCATATTTTAGGATACCAGGACCAAAAGTGATATCCATAATAGTTTGCTTACTCACCACTGGTGCTTGAAACGCCAAGACTTGATAGCTATCCCATGACTGACCTTCAGGATCTCTGTGTGTCTTTGTCTCTGCCTTCTGCTTCTGTGAGGACATCTGCCTGACCATCTAGATACCCAGCTGCTATCCAAAACTCTTTCCGCAGAAGAGATTAGAAATTGTCAGTGCTGAACATGAATCTACTCACAGGATCCTGGGTAATAGGTGTTAACTGGATTAGGATCAAAGTCTTTTCTTCTTCATTGGGCAACAACCATGTTGCTAACATGTCATCAGAGAAATGGAAGGCTCAGCCTCTGCAGGAGTGATTTCTGATGGTTGTTAAGTACTATCACATAGAAAGCCAAGCTGGTTTGAGAGTGTAGGCCATCATCCAATTAAAGCAGCCTTTATGGACAACAGTGTGAAATCCATGAGACAAAAATGAAACTGTATAAGGTTGTTGGGTTTTCTCTCTCCTCCCAGTGTGCACATTTTACTGCAGGGAGTGAAATTAAAGATTCTTGTCTCTGGTTCCAAGGTTATGTCTGACTTGTTTTGTTTGTCTGTTTTATTTGCCTTATGAAGTGTTAGCTGTACATGAAAGAACTGGAAGCACCTGTGGTCTGTTCCTGGAAGGCAGTGTGGCATACAGTAGTAATGAATTTTTTTTTTTTGCAGTTGAAGATTTAAAAAGCTTTTAAAATTTGGACTGACAAGCTAGCTCAAAATGTTCTGTTTTCCATTCATCTGAGGATTTTTTTTCTTTTTTTCAGCAAAATTGTTAAAAAAAAAAGATTGATACATGGAAAAAGCATTTTGCAAAGCCAGATGCTTTTCAATTGAAAATTCCAGCAGAAACCCTTCTATTAATTTATAGGAACCTTAATCTGGTCCTAGCTATAACAGCTAATTAATCTTGGAATAAATATAGCATGACTACTCTATAGTAGAGATGAGACACAGTTATTAATTATTAACAGTCAGTGCTGTAAGGGTGGAAGATAAGTACTCAAGGGAAAATCTTTCCTAAAACTCAAATTGAAATATGCAAACAAAAATAGGGGTGGCTATTTTCAGAAGTATTAGCAATGGCTAGGTGTTTATCTCCTCCTGACACCCAGAGAGCATTAAGCACCTAATTGCTGTGTCTTTGAAAATCTCCACAAATTATAAAGTAACTGCTCAATTTTCTGGAAGATTCAGCTGAATTGCCTACACGATTGCAATCTTCCACCAACAGAAGGTCACCACAGAAATCTGAGCTTCTAAAAACTGCCTGTCAGCTCCTTGACTTCCAAGTGAGAGTCTAGACTGCTTAATTGCTCAGTGTCTTTTCAATTCATTTTTAACCCATGAAAGTCAGGTCTTTGTGAAACCTTTTCTTTTGGACATGTTAGCTAAATCTACGTTTCTGGGGTTTTGGTGCACTGCCTGAGGAATTTCATCCATGTTTCCCCTTTTTCATTATTCATTTGGTAGATTATGAGGGTTTCATATTAGCAAATTGGCTTTTTTACCCCTGACTTTTTGTTGGAATAGGTAATTGACTTCTTCAGACAGCTGTACATGCTGATCTGGTCTGTGCTAATATTTCAGCCTGGCCTTTCAAAAAGAAATATCAAACAAATTGTGTTGCGCGCCTGCTAGATGAAGATAGTGAGATACCTCTTCACACTTAGTTCCCTGGGAACAGTACTCACTATTGAAGTTCCTGTTTGCTATCTGAATTCTACAGCTAGGGTTGCCTGGAGGCAATCCTCACTTGCAGGAGGTGGGGTGGGCATGTGAAGAGGTTATTGAAAGTAAACTTGCATTTCTGTGTGTCTTGACAGGTTTTCTATCTGTGAACTAATTCTGGATTATATATCTATAAAATACAGCAGACTGTATCAAATTTCTTAAATTGCATTACTTTTTTATGAACAACCCTCACCCTCCCATTATTCAGAGTGAAAGGTATAAATAATATATGCATGTGATCTAAAAAAAGAATGAAATGAGCTAGATATTTCTGGTAAGTTGGTGAAATGGTCATTGCTTTGTCAATTCTGTTTCTTCTTTTCCTCAAAAACCAGAGATACTCGGGAGAGGGAGGAGGTGAAGAAATGGTGTGGGGTTGTTTTTTGTTGTCATTGTTGTTTGAAGTTTGGGGTTGTTGGGTTTTTGTTTTGCTTGTTTTTTGAGTGTCAGGAATCCGTATCAGTCTCTCAGTGATAAGTGAGCTTCAAACAGAGATACATACTAGTGCTTATCTCAACATTGCTGTAAAGTACATGCAGGAGTTTCTGAGCAGTCATAGTGTATAAGCTGCAGATATTTGAAAATGTTCTTTCCAAGGTATTTGTTTTGTGAGAAGTTTTGTTCCAGAAAACTAATTTAAGTTACCCCTGATTTTGACTAAATTCTTGAGATGTCATGATTTTTAACATTACAATTTTCTGTCACCTATTAACAATTCTTCTAGAATATCTTCCCCATGCCTTTCTCTGTAGTAGAATTACTGTAAGTTATGAGGAAAAATAGTAGCTGTTGTAGGATATTCTAAGTATTACATATGATATAAAAAATGCTAGATTTTCTTTTTGTGGAAGGCTGTAGAGTTTTAGAACTAGGTCGAAAAGAGTTAAAGATGAAACCCCTTAGTGCAGGGCCTTCCAGTGTTGATTATGTTTATTAAAGCTGAACACTATGCTTTTTGACCAGCTGCTTCTGCAGCACAAATCTCATTTTAGTGTGGAGATTTTTTGCTTACAGGAAAAATCCTAGTAAAAATGCTGTTGGCCGTGATCAGAAGTGGCACTTGAATATCAGCGTGTTCTTTTGTCAATCAAAACATCCTCCTGAACAGTTCAGCTAGTGTTAGCAGAGGATGTGCTAAGGCTCTTAACTAAAATGTAAGCCTAGCTTTTCGCCACAGAAGCGTCTGAGTTTATTTTTTCAGGGGAATAAACAATGCAAGTTTTCCTGCCATTGCAGCCTTTCTCTGGAAAGTTATATACCAACTGATATGCATCCAGCTCAACAGCTGGCGTGAGAAGCTCACAATGTGCCCAAAAAGCCAACTGTATCCTGGGCTGCATTAAAAGAAACGTGCCCAGCAGGTCGAGGGAGGTGATTCTTCCTCTCTACTCTGCTCTTGTGACCCCCCACCTGGAGTACTGCGTCCAGCTCTGGGGTCCGCAGTGCAAGAAAGACATGGAGCTGTTGGAGTGAGTCCAGAGGAGGACCATGAAGATGCTCAGAGGGCTGAAGCACCTCTCCTACGAGGACAGGTTGAGAGGGTTGGGCTTGTTCAGCCTGGAGAAGAGCAGTCTCTGGGGAGACTTGATTGCAGCCTTCGAGCACCTAAGGGGGCTACAGGAAAGCTGGAGAGAGACCTTTTTACAAGGGCATGTAGTAAGAGGACAAGGGGTAATGGGTTTAAGCTGAAGGAGAGTAGATTTAGATTAGATGTTAGGAAGAAATTCTTCACTGTGGGCATGGTGAGGCACTGGAACAGGTTGCGCAGAGAAGCTGTGGAGGCCCCATCCCTGGCAGTGTTCAAGGCCAGGCTGGATGGGGCTTTGGGCAACCTGGTCTAGTGGAGGGTGTCCCTGCCCATGGCAGGGGGGTTGGAACTAGATGAACTTTGAGGTCTCTTCCAACCTAAACCACTCTGTGATTCTATGATTCTGTGGTTCTATTCATGCCTCTCTGTTGTGCATTGACTGTCCATAGTGTCAATATTCATTGAAAAGTACAGTATTTTTCCCTTTAGATTTTTAGTTCTTGCTAGAAAAGAACAATAACTTGTGTTGTGAGGGTGCTGACTGAGAATACAGTATTTACACATGCTTTAGTTCTAAGAACTGTAGGAGACAGCATTAATGAACAGATCACGTTAACGTTTCTAAATAGTCTTTTCTACTGTCCAGTGTGATCATTCTGGAAAAAAAATGGCTGAAAGTGTAAATTTGTCGTTGAAATATTGGTCTTACTTTCATTTCAATTGCATCTTATAAGCAGTGGTAACATCAAATATGCTTAGACAGTGCATTCCAGTGTTATAACAATATGCAGGTGCTTTTTCCAGTTTACGTTTATCTCTGAAACAAAAATCCTGTGGTACCACATACAGTTACGCAGGTGATGTCGTCTGCTGTGATCTGTATTAACCTCTGCTCTCTGCTTTGCCTTTCCAGCACTGGCTTGAGCCCAACAAGTCCATCTTCAAGCAAATGAAATGTAAGTGTTGAGAGCTCATGTTTTTAAACTGCTTTTGAAATGCCATGGGTTTTCCTGTACTTTCATACAGTTATTTAGAATATACTTCATTTGTTTTTTGGTGCAAATTGCCCTTCATGGCCTCTGTGGACTCCTAAAAATGCCATCCTCTGTTCATTTCACTGTGTCACAGTGCTCTGCCCATGAAGAGCTTTCCCTTACTGCTCAAGGCTAGAGCCAGAGGCCAGCTGATGTGTGGGGTTTGGCAGATGTGGTGGGTAGACCACTATGTTCTGGTTCTCATTTTCAGTCAGACACAATCAGCCACTGGGAGATGGCTGTAAAATATGGAGTGTGGCAATCTGCTTTTTGGTCTTTCTGGTTTGCTTTCTTTTCACTACTCCCTGCATCCTGACAATGCAGAGTCTTGGTTTGAGATCACTAGAGTCCAGCAAACTCAAGTCCTGCGGGTTAAGTGATCTCCTGCCACAAGCAGTGGAAAATTACAATCGTTATTTAAAAAGACTCCTTAAAATAGGAATGTATTATTTTAATTATCTTTTTGAAATGTTACGGTCTGGCTCATCCTTTCCACTAAATGGGCCAACTGTAAAGACCTCTTCATGAAAGAGAACAACTTTGGTACTCAGAAGTTTATATCCAGCAACGGAAGAGAAGGTTTATGTCGCAGTTCTGGAGACTTGATTTAGGTCACTGGGAGTTGTGTCTTGTTAATAAAAGCTGTAGTCTATTTGTTTACTGTTTACGAGGTGAAGGAGAATTGTACTCTCATACCCTTTGTATGCAGTTGTTTTCTGTTTTAAGCATAAGTACAAAGTGTCTTTTGCACAGGAGGTAATGCATTTGTTTTAAAGTGTCATGAGGCTTAAGAGATTGTCTAATATGTAAAAATAGTTAATCTTGGTTGTTGGATGGAGTACATGGAATACTTCAAGAAGTTTTTCCATTAATGAAGCAATAGTATATGTTGCAACCTGTGCATACATGTGTATATAAGCATGCACGTGTGTACCTAGGATGTTCGGTGTGAACTGTGAAATCTAGTGTTTAGGCAGCTGGAAAGTTACCCGGTAAAAAACAAGCTCAAGAATGTCAAACTGAAACTAAGTTGTGCTCCTCTGCAATGCTAGCAAAGGAAGAAAAGAAGGACTGTAATAATTACAAGTTATCTCTTTCTTCCTTCCTATGCTTTATCAGAAGGAGACAAGTTTCCTCAAACTATCCTCTAATCTGCATTTGTATCACCGCTTTCACCCAACAAAGCGTAAGGACTCATGCTTCTTGTTGCACTTTGCATAGCAACATATTCAGGAACTCTGCCAACAGATGCACTGAGAGTATTTGATTTATTCAAAACAACTCTACCTGCATGTAGATGTTGCCTAGATGAGATCAATGATACTCTATAAATTCCATAGACGTAGTGTTGTGGTGGACTCATCAGAGGACTTGTGTGACTTTTGGGTTAGAATCTTAATCAAAACTCTGAAGGCTGAAAAATGAATGCAGAGGGAAAAAACAAAGTAAAATCGAGCTAGAGTGAGGTTATTTATCATGGTGAAAAGGTCTCAACAGCAACAGCAAAAGAGAATGAGGTGTTAACAAAGACGTTTTGTTATCAACCTTAGATTTACAGCACAGAAGAAGGATTAACTGTGTGATTGGCTTTTCATACAGCTTCAATTTAATACTAGTGTAACTTTATCTTTTGTCACAGGTCTTTAGTTGCTACAATAACCCTTTAAGGAAACAAAACAAGGAGATACATATATATTTTATGTACATGTGTAGAATCCATGTAGATTAGGCATAAATATATCTTTTGCTCCCACAGATGTCAGGGATGTTTTTGTAAGCATTTCACATCAGGAATATCTGTATTTATTTTTCTAAAAATATACTGTGTTAATGTAGAACATTAAACATTTCTAAAGGCACATGGGGTTAATTTGTATTTTATCTAAAAATACTCAGTTTACTATGAAGAGTTTTAGACTCAGAAGAAGAAATTACTGATATCCCTTTGAAAAGCATCACAGTCTCAGGTGACAGAGGACTGAAATTAGCAGCAGCTGGAAAGTATAAAAACTGCAGCAATGAAGTGACTGGTTAATAGAACATATTTTCTGTATATATGACTTCTGGGAGAAATGGTGGCTGTTCACAGTGACTGTGTTGGGCGGAGGTTTCCTTTTCTTTATTTGCCATTAAAGATTCAGAAAACAGTGAAATGATTTGTTTTGTAAGAATGGACTTTCGTTTCAGAAATCCTACTAATGATTCAAAATGTTCTAAATTCAGTTGAATGTTCAGATTTACATAAGATTATGGAGCACTTACATACATGCACCAAAATTTGAAAAATGCTCTGTGCTTGATCTCAGCTACCATTTGTGGGGAACTTTATTTTCCACAGTAACAAGTTTTTCAGTGTATTTCTGGATGCAGCTCAGTACTAACAAATACTCAGAGCAGAAAAGGAATGACTGGGAGTAGTGTTCAAATACAAATTGCAGTAGATACTAGTTTTCATGGGCCTCAATAGTACATGAATTGTTCAGGCATATCCCTCTATAGAGTCAGGTTATATAGAGCTATGCATTTCTGTTGATGGGATATAATGTTGTATGCTTGAAGCTCTGAAGTCTGCATACATTCTTGTGTGATGTGCCACCATTTTCATTTCTTTAGCTTTGGCAAAGATTCCTTTTAGTTCATATTTACTAATACTGGGATGTGACAGGAGGAATCATCCAAAATATTTTATATTTTGTCTTATCACATATGAAACCGTATTTAAATGTATCCTGGTGCAGCACAAGAGTAATGAAGACATGGCATCTTTTTTGTCTCACGGCATCTACCTTTGCATTTTCTATCTTCACTGAAATGTTTGTGTCATAACATGATGTGTAAAGTCTAAATCTGTGCCTCAGCCATTTTTACCACCAGTTTTGCCTGAGAGGGCAAATTTCAGTCTCTGAGAAATGTCCTGAACCACTGCCAGTCTTGTAGAAACTGGTTGAAGCCAGTTGGTGGCCAGCAGTCAGCAGCTGTGAGCACCATGCTTCCAATAGCACGTTGAAAAACTCTCTGGAAGGTTGCCTGAGGTAGCTGCATCTTTGTGGTTCTAGATAAAGACATTTTAAAACCAGTTTTTCTGTTCTTTTGCATGTTTTTGTGTACACTGTTATTCTCTCCCAAATTCTGGCAGTAACTTTCCTGTTCATTTAGCCATCTTACATTTTTTTCCTTTATTTTCTCTCTAGTAGTGTCCTAGGTGCAAATCCTACCAGTCACATCTGCAGTAATGTTTAAGTAAAGTACAAAGTTTTCCCATGCACCTTCTCTGTCTCTTTTTTCATTAATTGTAAAGGTTGTTTTGTATAAAATGTATAAAAAGTATGTAACTCCTGTGACCTGCTTTGTGGGAAATACCCAACTGCATGGGTTTTGTTCTTAATGGCAGTGGAACAGAATCAATACTGTTGCTCTGATGTGCAGGACTTCAAAATTTACATGTTCTTTCTTGCTGCCTTGCATTTCAAATCATCTAAGAGAGTAATGCAAAAAGGATGTTCACCTGTGTCAGGCTATAGGAATTTGTTCCTTTCCTTAATTTCTAATGCTGTCATAAAATGTGAAAGGAGATGGAATGAACCAGGGGAAGCAAGAACGCAGATGCAGAGGTGGGTTGTCCAAAACTTTCTAAAGATGCTTAAATCTCAACAAACTTGTCATCAGTTTTCATGTCTCGGTACAAATCTAAAGAAGTTCAATGAAATACAATGTTCTTAAATCCATGCACAATGAAAACAGGAAGTTTTGTGTGGTTCTTCAGGCACTAATCTGAATGCCATATATTCTTTATCTATGATCCTCATGAAGATTATAATAACACACTTTACAGCATTATTATAATTGGCTGACAAAAATCCCCCTTGCCCTGTGTTGTCCCATAACTAATTCAGTGCAATGAGAAAGATCCCACTATTCAAGGTGGGTCATAAGGTACCTCTTATGCATAAAATAAAAACACCAAGTAGTGTTCTGTCTGTCGTAAACATGCTCAGGAAGTGGTATGGATAAACAGCTGATGCATTTGGTAAGTGAAGAGTTATATGGAAACAACAGTGTATGTCTTAGGGTTCCCCAGAGATCTTTCTGCAGCATCAGTGAACATGAAGACTTCTGAGTGTAAAATGATCACTAACCATTTGTAGGTTAGTGAAGTTCAGAGAATATGTAACATCAAGGAGAGATGTGGGAAGTTTTCTGCAATGTTGCATTCTTTGAGCTATGAAGATAATTAAATATCTGCTTTTGGCTTTCAGTATTCATCAGTATTCTATGTTTAATCAAAAAAAAACCCCACCACTTCCAGTACAGCTCATTGCAGAAGCTAGTATTTGTACTGGATGGAAAGTAGGTTGTTAAAAACAAACAGGAAACTGTCCGAAAAATGGCAGCTGAGAATCTTCTGTCCTTCTCCCTCTTTGGTTCACATTTCTAAAACTTTAATCACATTTTTCACCAGCTTTTCAAAATACTTTTACATATATTTTTTTCTTTTTCTTTCAGATTGTCTTTCTATGAAGGAAACAGTAATATGAATGTGTAGTTTTTCTGAGGTTTATCATTCCCTATTATTCAGTGGGCTTTGCTTAAAAATGAATGCACATGAGACTCAGTCCCTTACACATCGGAATCTGTGCCAAGGTGTGCAGCTCCCATATCCCTCTTTGTTCTGGTGAGGATGTTAGACGTTTGGGCTTTAGCTAGGACATCCTTACTGTTTCACGTGCATTGGACAGTTTGTCTTAGTTAAATGCAACTAATATAAACCTTAAAAACATACAATCAGTTATCACAGAGTCATGGAACCATAGAATGGTTTGAGTTGGAAGGGACCTCAAAGATCATCTGGTTCCAACCCCCCTGCCGTGGGCAGGGACACCCTCCACTAGACCAGGTTGCCCAAAAGCCTCATCCAACCTGGCCTTGAACACTGCCAGGAATGGGGCCTCCACAGCTTCTCTGCGCAACCTGTTCCAGTGCCTCACCATGCCCACAGTGAAGAATTTCTTCCTAACATCTAATCTAAATCTATCCTCCGTCAGTTTTAAACCCCTTACCCCCTGTCACTACGCTCCCTGATGAACAGTCCCTCTCCAGCTTTCCTGTAGGCCCTTTTAGGTACTGGAAGGCCACAATTAGGTCTCCCCGGAGCCTTCTCTTCTTCAGGCTGAACAAGCCCAACTCTCTCAGCCTGACCTCGTAGGAGAGGTGCTCCAGCCCTCTGAGCATCTTCATGGCCCTCACTCTGGACTTGCTCCAGTGGCGCCATGGCTTTTCTGTACTGGGCACCACCACTACTCCGGGTGGGGTGTCACAAGAGCTGAGTAGAGGGGCAGAATCACCTCCTTCAACCTGCTGGCCACACTTCTTTTGATGCAGCCCAGGACACGGTTGGCTTTCTGGGCTGCAAGTGCACGCTGCTGGCTCATGTTCAGCTTTTCATCAGTCAACACTCCTAAGTCCCTCTCTTCAGGGCTGCTCATGATCCATTCTCCGCCCAGCCTGTTGCTGTGTTTGGCATTGCGCCATCCCACATACAGGACCTTGCACTTGGCCTTGTTGAACTTCAACTTCAAAAACTTCCAGTTGCCTGCAAACCTTCCATGCTGTGTGTGTAGTTCCTGTAGATCATGGCTGATTTCAGCATTGGATATAATTCAAATTGTTTTATTTGTTCTTTTGCCTTCATCTCTTATGTGCTATTAGCACATAAACTGACAAATTAATAGCCCTATTGCAATGGAGTTTCCAATCAGTACTATTCTCCACGCTAAAGTCCTTTGAAATTATTGTAATTGTGAATCTTTTTTAGTAAGAAAGCAAAGCCTGTGATGATTGGAAGTTCTGACAAAGCCTTGGGCATTTCACTGTACCAGCTGCTCCTTATCTGACAGATAAAGGATCCTTCTGAAAGAAAGGTCTTATAGCCATAAGCCCTATAGCTATAAAACTGATTATATTCAGGCTAGTTTTGTGTTGAAGAAATGTTCTGCAAATTGAGTTCTGGTTTTGAACGTTTGTTCTTAATGTTTCCACTTTAATGTGTGAGTAAGTGGTAAAAAGTAATTTTGCTTTCAAGGAACTGAGGAATTGTCTGGCTTGACAATCTCATCTATTCACTGCCTGTCGTGCTTTCCACTATGATAGTATAGTCAGTGAGAGGATATGAGATTCTCGGATGTGTTTCTCCAGTGCTGTAAAATCTGTAAGACAAAGGCATTGCTAAATGTTTACATATCATCAAATGTGGTTTTGGAGGAATGTAAGTTTTATGATCAATTTTAAAATTGAGATGGAAAGTGGATAGCTGTTGGGGGCTTTCCCTCTTCGTTTCAAGTGTTTGTTGTTTGTGTCTGGTTTTCTAACTGGGAAAGAGGAACAGAAAAAGAGGTTCCTGTTTTCTTCGGTAATTGCAGGGTATCTTCTCCCCAGAGATGAATTGGATGGAGGGGGGTCATATTCTATTTAAGATTTCAAATTGCAGGTTGGGATTGTGCCATTCTTGCAGATGTTGCTGAGAAAGGACCTCTGTTTAGCAGGTTGCACCAGCCTTGTGTAGTATTGCTTGCTGCATTGCTCAGGAGGAATGTTGTTACAGAAGCTTGAATCTAGAAGTGTTATGAAGTAGACTAGAAACTGCCTTGCCAGATCTCCTGCATATTCTGTGTATTGCTGTATACTTCTGTCATGTACTTTCTGCTACAAGGAAAACATTTCCTATCATAACCTTTGCTATTAACTGAATGTGAGCTATTTTTTAGTGCAGTGTATGCCATCCTTTCCTCACTATGAAACTCTTTGCGTATGGGGCAGCTGTTGCTTTTCTGTGGTTACCATATACAGCCAGAATGTGGCATTTCTACTGTAACTCTTTTTTTTTTTTCCCCTTCAGAAAACAGGCAAAGTTTCAATTATTTCCCTGATATCCAGAAATCTGAGTAAAATTCAGCACATTTTTAGGGTCATGCAGTAGACCTGTAGTAGCTAGGGTACTGCAGACCTGTTCACTAGCTGTTCTTATTTCTGCATCCTGATTTCAAGCGCAAACTACTTCCTACTTCTAAATCTGCCAGGACATTTAAGTCCTTTTTTTTTTTTTTTTCTGAGCAAGAGCCCTTGCTCATTTAACACAGGTTGGCTCTGCTATCACATTTGGTAAGTGGAACCATATTCTGAAAGTACAGGTTTTTCTTCTTCAGTTTTAAGAAGGCTATTGAGAAGAGACAGAACCGTTTCAGATGACTTATCCTTTGCTTTGTCCTAGCAGCATGACACCTTAGTGTGTTTCTGGATGGCTGATTTCCTTCGTGGGACATTGAATTCCATTTACCTTCTAGTTTGCCATTACAGAGCAGGAAGGACATAACTATCCTCTGTTTTGCAGCCTTTTTCCAGTCACTGTAAGGCAATGCTGCAGTTGCATCTAAGATGACAGGCCCACAGAAAGCAGTCTGAGTGTTTCTCTTGCTTTCACAGGGCTTGTCCAGGTTTGATTAGCTTGAATGTTCAAACCATCCCTAGAGAACACTTAAGGCTTGACTTTATTTCTCCATTTCCTCTTGTTTGTTTCTATTTGTTGTTTCCGTGCTTTCTCTTTTTCTGTGTTTTTCGTCTTTCCATCTTCATCTTGTCTGACATTCCTCATTGTGTCTTATATCAGTAGTTATTTGAACAAGTAAAAAAGTGAAATCAGCAGTTTTTATTGAGGCTGACTGTACCTAAAGAAGTGCAACATGAGGTCTTGAAAGGGAAAAATATTCTTTCGTCTTCAAAAGCAGTTGAACAATCCAAAAGATACCAACCATAACAAAAGATGTAATGCATTTTTACTTTCTGTTGCTTTTGTACATCACATACAACTGGGGGTTGATGGGGTCCATCTGTCAGAGAAGGGGACGAGCACCTTCAGTCACAGGCTTGCCAAGGTGGTGAAGAGGGCTTTAAACTAAAGTTGCCAGGGGAGGGGCACCTCAGTCCATCCCACTCCTACCAGTTAGATGCCCAGAGCTGGGAGGAAGATCACAGGTCAACAGAAGAGCACCTGAAGTACAACACAAAGGACTTCCAGCCACTCCAACCAGTCAATGAGCTTCATCGGGGGCCAGCTGAAATTACTCTGTGCAAACACAAGTAGCATGGGGAATAAACAAGAGGACTTGGAGACATGCATATGCCTACAGGGCATGCCTGTCATGGGTCAGGATTAAAGGGAGGGTAGGGACAGGGGACATTATAGTAGGGGTCTGCTACAGGCAACCCAACCAGGAAGACCAAGTGGATGAAGTCCTCTGTAGAGAGATAGAAGCAGCCTCACGTTCACAAGCCCAGGTCCTCATGGGGCACTTGGACCACCCCGACATCTGTTGGAGGGACGGCACAGCAGGGCATAAGCAATCCAGGAGGTTCCTGAAATGTGTTGGTGGTAACTTCCTTCTGCAATTGATAGAGGAACCAATGAGAAGAGGTGCCATGCTGGGCCTTGTTCTTACTGACAAGGAGGGGCTGGTGGGGGATGTGAAGTTCAAGGGCAGCCTTGGCTGCAGCGACCATGAAATGGTGGAGTTCAAGATCCTCGGGGCTGAAAGGGGAGTGCACAGTGAGCTCACCACCCCGGATTTCAGGAGTGCAGACTTTAGTCTCTTCAAGGAGCTGCTTGGTAGAGTAACATGGAACAAAGCCCTGGAGAGAAGATGGGCTCAGGAAAGCTGGTTAGTATTCAGGGATCACCTCCTCCAAGCTCAGGAGCGATGCATCCCAACAAAGAGGAAGTCAGGCAAAAAAATGCCAGTAGGCCTGCATGGATGAACAAGGAGCTCCTGGACAAACTCAAATGCAAAACAGAATCCTACAAAGGGTGGAAGCAAGGGCAGGTGGCCTGGGAGAAATACAGAGAAATTGCCTGAGTGGCCAGTGATCAGGTTAGGAAAGCTAGAACTCTGATAGAATTAAATCTGACCAGGGACATCAAGAGCAACAAGAAAAGCTTCTATAGGTATGTCAGTGATAAAAGAAAGACGAGAGAAAATGTGAGCCCTCTATTGCAGGGAGACGGACCTTCGGAAAGCATCAGACGACTCAATATGAGTTAGCTGAAGCAGACATTTATTGCTCTTTTTTCCAAGTTTGTATATTGTTAAAGGTGGCTACACGCGGCACAACACAAGTACTTGTCCAGCAATCATTGGCCAAGGCATTCTGTTCCCACACCTCTGCTGTTCAATCCCTGGTAAACACCACCTGTTTGTGGGGCTCCTGTGATTGGCCACAGTACAGGGGCAGCACCTTGTTTTTGACTAAAGCTTCCTCTTAGTTAGATAACATTGGGGCCTTGTTGTTTTCCACTAAACTTTGGAGGTCATTCCCAGGCTCCTAAAAAACAGCCTGTCCTTCAAATTTAATTTCACACAAACCCCCAACACTCTATGGAAGGAAACGGGAGACCTGTTTACCTGGTATATGGAGAATGCTGACTCAACGACTCAGTCTTCACCAGCAAGTGCTTGAGACACATTGCCCAAGCTGCAGAAGGCAAAGGCGGGGTCTGGGAGAATGAAGGACCACCCGCTATAGGAGAAGATCAGATTCGAGACCATCTAAGGAACCTGAAGGTGCACAAGTCCACCTTGTGGACCTGATGAGCTGCATCCGTGGGTCCTGAGGGAACTGGAGCATGAAGTGACCAAACCATTCTGCGTCATATTTGAGAAGTCGTGGCAGTCCGGTGAGGTCCCTAGTGACTGGCAAAGGGTAAGCGTAACCCCCATTTTCAAAAAGGGAAGAAGGAAGACTAGGGAACTACAGGCTGGTCAGTCTCACCTCTGTGCCTGGCAAGATCCTGGAGCAGATCCTCCTGGAAACTATGCTCAGGCACATGGAAAATAAGGAGGTGATTGATGACAGCCAACATGGCTTCATTAAGGGCAAATTGTGCCTGACAAATTTGGTGGCCTTCTATGATGGGGTTACAGCATTGGTATATAAAGGAAGAGCAACTGATGTTATCTACCTGGACTTGTGCAAAGCATTTGACCCAGTCCCGCATGACATCCTGGTCTCTAAAGTGGAGAGACATGGATTTGATGGGTGGACCACTCGATCGATAAGACATTGGCTGAATGTTGCAATCAAAGAGTTGTGGTCAACGACTTGATGTCCAAGTGGACACCAGTGACGAGTGGTGTTCCTCAGGGGTAGGTATTGTGACCGACACTGTTTAACATCTTTGTGAGTAACATGGACAGTGGGATCGACTTCATGCTCAGCAAGTTAGTTGAAGACACCAAGCTCTGCGGTGTGGTCGACATGGCGGAGGGAAGGGATGCCATCCAGAGGGACCTTGGCAGGCTTGCGAGGTGGGCCCGTGCAAACTGCATGAAGTTCAACAAGACTAAGTGCAAGGTCCTGCACGTGAGTCAGGGCAATCCTAAGCGCAACTACAGGCTAGGTGTAGAGTGGATTGAGAGCAGCCCTGAAGAGAAGGACTTGGTGATGTTGGTTGATGAAAAGCTGAACATGAGCCAGCAGTGTGTGCTGGCAGCTCAGAAAGTCACCCGTGTCCTGGACTGCACTAAAAGCAGCATGGCCAGCAGGGTGAAGGAGCTGATTCTGCCCCTCTCTACTCTTGTGACACCCGACCTGGGTTGGGCCCAGTACAGGAAAGACATGGAGCTGTTGGAGCAAGTCCAGAGGAGGGCAATGAAGATGCTCAGAGGGCTGGAGCACCTCTCCTACGAGTACAGGCTGAGGGAGTTCAGGTTGTTCAGCCTGGAGAAGAGAAGGCTCTGGGGAGACCTAATTGTGGCCTTCCAGTACGTGAAGGGGGCCTACAGGAAAGCTGAGGCGGGGCTGTTTACAAGGGCATGTAGTGACAGGACAAGGGGTATTGGTTTAAAACTGAAGAAGGATAGATTTAGATTAGATGTTAGGAAGAAATTCTTCACTGTGGGCATGATGAGGCACTGGAACAGGTTGCCCAGAGAAGCTGTGGATGCCCCCTCCCTGGAAGAGTTTGAGGCCAGGTTGGATGGGGCTTTGGGCAACCTGGTCTAGTGGAGGGTGTCCCTGCCCATAGCAGGGGGGTTGGAACCAGGTGATCTTTGAGGTTCCTTCCAAGCCAAACCGTCCTGTGATTCTGTAACACTCCCAAATAAATACAGGCATTACATGCTCCCATTTTGTTTGAAGCCTCAGGTTTTCCTCTATTTCTGTCCATCTAAAAATGTCTGTGGTGGTAAATGTTTTGGTAGAGGACAATTTTTTGGCTTACTGTGCTGAGGCTCTTGCTGCTTGGACAGCAGTTCTGCCCTGGCGTTTGCTCCATCCCCATGCTCTGTCTTGGTGTTACCATCCAGCCTGCCAGTTACCATGGCCTTTATGATATAGGTAGGTTTTCTCCTCACACCATTTGCCTTTTCAATATGCAGTATTTTCCATCTCACTTCAAACTGGAGTTTAAAACACGAACATCACTTGGCTACAGACAGCTCTGAGAGCTCTGCCTACCTGCGTATTGTGCCTGATGTCGTATTTGTAAGCCTTCTACTTGTTTTTTACACGTCTTTTATACTAGCATGATTATCACAAGATGCCTCTGATTCAGATAGTAGTCTTTGATTTGCTTTCTGTACCTCCAGTAATCACTGAAAGATCACTGGCCTAGGATGAGATAATACCTCAAATGTTGCCAAAGATAGAACAGTGGAATATCAGGCTGTGTTCATTAGTGTGAGAGACACTGATTGCAGAATTTAAATAATTCCTGTTACTGTAATTTTCTTTCTCTCTTTTTTTCTCCATTCCCCTCTCCTTTCCCCCTTTCCTTCATTTCCCCTTTCCTTCCATTAATTTTTCTTTTGAGAGAAGTGAAAGTATTCTACCGAATGCTGGTATTCATACCATAGCTGAGGAGTAGGTGATGTAGTCTAATTAAATACTAGAAACAGTTCTGTTGACTCTAGCTTCATTAACCAAATCTAATTAATTTTTTCTTCCATTTTGTAGTCTAGGCCTTATCGTTATCAGGAATAACAAATATACATAACACTTTTGTATCTCATTGTGAGAAAATGTAATGGCTTCCCGTTTATCAATTAAAAAAAAAAAGCAGTCCATATGTCTTCTCGCAGATAACTAGTGACAGGACAAGGGGGAACGGCTGCAAGTTGCGCCAGGGGAGGTTCAGGTTGGAGATGAGGAGAAATTTCTTCTCAGAAAGGGTGGTGGGGCATTGGAACGGGTTGCCCAGGGAGGTGGTGGAGTCACCATCCCTGGGTGTGTTTAAAGAAAGGTTGGATGTGGTACTTAGGGACATGGTTTAGTGGGTAACAAGTGGTTGGGGGACGGTTGGACTAGGTGATCCTTGAGGTCTCTTCCAACCTTAATGATTCTATGATTCTTTTGTAGTTTTTGGATCAAGCTATAGGTCTTGTGAGGTGAAAAAAAGTTTATAAATCGATTTGCCCAGGTTAGCTGTGTTTTGCACATGCTTTGTCCTTCTTTGTCATATGTTACATTATTTTCATATATATGTATATATATAAAATATTTGTTGGCTTTTGAATCCCTGCCTGATGCTTCAGATCTAACCATCACACAGGCTACTTTGTAAGACTCTTGGAGGCTGCTCTGTGAGAGTGGTTGAGGCAATGTTTGTTTGCTACTGTTCTCATGCTTTTTCTTTATAATGTTTCAGCTCATCCACCATATACCATGTGCTTCAGAGTGAAATTCTACCCACATGAACCCTTGAAGATTAAAGAAGAGCTCACCAGGTATTTTTTTGTTTGTTTGTCTGTACATTTGGTATACGTCACTAACGAATTAAAAATAAGATGGTTTGTTGTGTAGGGTAGTGTTCTCACTATTTATGCTAAAATACTAGAGTAGACAGGCATTTGCACTACTGATAGCTTTTTTATTTATTGTGATATGAACAGATTTTTAAAAGCAGTTTGAGGGGACTTCTCTATGACATACAGAGAAGCAGTGATTTTGTTGAACTTTCCGAATCAGAAGCAATGGTGAAATGACTGAGCAAGTCTTATCGTGACGCTTCCTCTGGCAAGGATTGTGGTCTTGAGTACGTTCCTTTTGTGTCTTTATTTTTCTTTTTTTGTGTGAAATGATCTGTGAAGGTTAATTCTGTAATGACCCAAACTCTTTCAACAGGAACATGAATAGCTTCACTGAATTTTCTTTTGTGTTTGTCTTTAGGACCAGAAACAAGGTAGTATTTTTAAAGTACTGATAGACCTTTAGGAGACTGATGTAGAGGTGCAATATATTTGTATTTTTAAAGTACAGCTGCTCTGGAAGCTGTGGAGTCTTGCTTACACTGGAATTTTCCAGCTTATGCTGTGGCAACACAGATGTGCAACAGATCAGTCATACTTAACAAATGAGAGTTTTGTCCTTCCTACTAGCCATTGCGAATATTCTGTTGCTCTGGGTATTTTTCAAGAAATGTACTTGGGGGCAAAAAATGTAGGAAAGCAGCAGCTCTTTTGACCTCTGCAGCAGCTGAACAGGACTGTGTGTATGACATACCACATTGTTAGTCAGCAGGTCACATTGCTGACTAATGGTTGGCATGTTGCAGAAGCACAGAATGCCTGAGCACTTACTGCTCGGAGTCATCACTGATGCTTTCCCCAAGCCTTGCAAATTCTTATGTTCACGAGTCACTTCATGAATGGGGCTGATCCCATTATCTCTGGTCTCATTGAAAGTTTAAGGAACAGCTTGCATTCTGCTGAGTGGTAAGTTTATAGTTTGTGTAGAGCAGCTGGAACATGCAGCTCATATTATAGCTGTTTATCTTGGATGAAATAGTGAAACTGTTTGGCTGAGTGAACAGGTTGTAAACCAGGAAGTCAAGGGATTTTCATTATTTGTTAGTGTTTGTACTTGGATGAATGTTTTATTTCTTGAGCCAGAGTATAAACTTTGTATAGACATTCCTCATTCAAGAGCCTTAATTGTTTTTCTTCCTTCTTCTTTTAACTGCTTGGATACCCTCCCAGGAGAAGTTTTATCGAAATGTAAAGCACCTAGAATTAGCTCACTGAAGTGTATTGTGCTGTCAGTATGTTTTAGGCTTTGCTGGAACATTTCAAATTAATTTTTAAAATCAAGCTGCTGTATGAAAAATGTTTTATGGTCTTTTGTTAAAACTAATACCATAGTTTGGAGAAAAAATTTCTCTTTTCATATGTCCACCTTCTGCACATGACACCTTTTTCTATCTGATCAGCTTTACAGTTTCACAGTGTTGCTATTTGGGAAGCTTTCCTTTGTCTCTGCCCAGGTCTCGTGCAAAATAACAAAGTGTAGGAAATGCTCCTGAAATGAGCAAGAGAAGTGTAGTCACGTAACTTACCTCTGAGAATTTGCTTCATCGTCTAAAGCAGAGGGTCAGATTCAAGGTGAAGCTCTAAATTGGCTTGAGTTAAATTTTTTCTTGAATTGCAATGATAGGTGAAATTCAAGAAGAAAAAGGTCCATTAGTATTTGATGGAGGGCAGTCATGAAACTTTGAGAGCTAGTTGGCGTGGTGTTTTGGTAGGGTTTTTTTTTTTAGCTCTCTTCTGTTCACTGGACAATCAACATTTGTGGCAGTGTGTGCTTAAGATGATTTGAAAATAAATTAATAATAATGTCATCCTTTGACTTAAAAGCCATCTGTACTTCATAGCTGTATATACAGTCATCTGAGTTAGAGTAATAGTGCTTTGTATTTCTGCTACTCTCTGTGCCTAAGCATGTCACAGAGCTGCTCTTTTGCTTCTTCAGCTGGGTAGAAATCTGACGGGTGTCTGTAGTCCCCGTTTAGATAATGAAATTAAGATACCGTAAGACTCATCCTGACACATTGTCATACTACTCTTTGGTTCAGAATATTAATTAACCCTGTCTAAATCCCCCATGTGGATTATTGTCGATGCAGTCTTTGTAAAAGCTTTATAGGAATAAATTTTTAATGAAGTACCTTAGAGACATCAGAGAGATGTACGGATGTTAAAAAGAGCTGTTTTTCCTGCTGTTTCATGGCAATATCTGATGCAAAAAAAATACAATCTATTCAGTACGTGAAGCTGTGTATGGCTAAGGTAAATTGTTTGATTTCTCTGACAATAGTAGAACATGGATAGAAATACTGTTCAGGATTTAGACACCACTTGTAGGAAGAAAACTGAGTATTTGTCACCTCAGATTACTGCTGCTTCATTTCTGTCCTACCTTTGGTAGGCTGGGATGAACTGTAATCTTTGAGATAGTCTGTGGTTTTACAGTTGGAACTATTTTCAGGAAATTAAGATGGAGAATTGTCTAGCTGGTCATCCCTCTGTCTATGATATTATAGAAAAAAGAGAAATGTGGCGTGCACACCACATTTTCAGAGACCAGGAGTGCCTTGGGCAGAGGATCAAGCCATGGACTTGCCTGTCACTGCATTTCGTTCCACTGCTAAGGACGCCTGTGAATATTGCCAGTCATATCATACCATTCCGGCCGCTTACTTTCGTCTTCCCTTGCTTTAATTAACAATCGCTACCATAGCTATGCTTTTGAAATAAAATCAGTGCCTGCCTCTGGATGTTAAGGCATTTTGAGATATTACTGCTAAATAAGGAATTCTGTAGACTCAGGACAGTATTTCCTCCTTTCGCTGCAGAAGGAGGTTCTCTGTGGTCCTTGATCACTGCTTTCTCTAGAGTCAGCCGCTGTTAGCATTGCAGTTCACCAGTTAACTTCAGTGGCCATGGGGGTTGGTGCCCTGAGCTGTTTTGTGTCTGTAACAGCAGACTATGTGACACCCAACTTGTTAACAGTATCCAAATCTTAATGCACTGCAATGCTTAACTTTCTTAACTCATCCCCTTAGCTTGTGTCAACATGGATTTAGAAGATCTGTCCTTATTTTTGGAAATACTGCTCCCTCAGTGGGGCAGTGAGGCCATATATGTTTGAAATGTGTTTGAGAAAGACTAAAGACACACTTTTTAATAGTTACACTAATCAGACGGGTTATCCAATGCCTTTTAAAAATTGTGTTGAGAAAGTGGCAAGGATTTAACTTATTTTGCTCAAATGATTGGGCCTCTGAATTTATTTCAGTGCACTGGAAGCTCAGCGATTGCAGCATTGGTTGAATATGAATTTTTGAACAGTTTGTATAATCTGTTAAGCAGAGAGAGGTGCTCAACCTTAGTAGCAGAGTGGTGTTGCTCTATGCTGTGGCCATCTCTGAGGGTTTCACTTGTGCTTCATGTGTAGTATGTGGAGGACATCAGGCTCTTCAGTAGCTTTCTAGATCTGGTTGTCTAGCTCTTCTAGGTGATGTGAAGTCAGAATAGAGTACTTCAGTTTCAGAAAAGAGCATTTATCTGGCTTTACTGAGCGTCCCTAATGAGAGTATTAACTACTAGTTTTTAACTAGGAAATAGCAACATGGCTAGCAAGTCCTCACATCTCCCTTGTTCCCTGCCACACACACCTATAAAACATGATTTCGGTTTGTTTTCTTGTTAAATCAGCATCTGCTCTGCAGCTTGCTTTTCTGGCTAACACTACACATGGTTGGAGTAGAGACCTTGAATACGTACATTTTCAGTATTACTGTTAATTTTCTTCTAATTTTCTTTTTCTTTTTTTTTTTCATCTTTTTGGTGCATTCCAATTGTTTTTCCAGAGAACATGATAGGCTTGGTGGTGAGAGATTTTCTTTAGCTATGTGCATGTAACCACATGCAAAAAAAGGGATATTCTGGAGCTCACTACGATGATCGATTATTCTGCTGGCATGGCATACAAACGTATAAAATTACCATGAAGGAAGTTGTAAGTACAGAGATCATTCAACCTGCAATACACACAGCATCCCACTATACGTTCTGGGAAGCACAGATATTTTTGCTCTGTGCATCACTTCACTATTCTTTGATCACAGGTCAGAGCCCTGGGAGTGTCCACAGCCAGGAAAGCCTGAGATGCTGCGTGTGAACAGAATGGGAACAGTCAAGGGAGTGCGAACAGATGGATCCAAAGACTGGTCACACTTGGGCAGAGATCTTTTACTATGTTATTTCTTTTCGGTGTTCTTGTTTAGGTACTAAATAAATCAGTGTTTGTTCTTTCTTACATAATAACACAGCCCAAGGCCTCATGCCTTCTTATCTCCAAATTCCTACATTATACTGTGTGTGTATAATTAAAATGAGAGAATATGAAATCATTTGAGGTCCCAAAGGAGTGATCTAAAATGCTACAGATAATACTGGATCAGCACTAATCCCTGATTATTGTAGAAAAAACAGACCTAGAAGAGGGCACGGGTGAGTAGCCGGCGGAATTAACCAAAGATGGATTATTTCAACTAACTTTCCTCATGCCCTTTTTTCCATAATCCATATTTCCTAATCCAAGAAGCAGTTCTTCAATCACTAGGCTGTCAGAAAACAGTGTAATGAGTACTTTGATACAAGAAAAGCAGATAAAACATGTTTAACTGGAAGTCATATGAAATGACAAAAGACTAGCGGTATGTAAACACAGCAAATTCAAGAGCCCTGAGTGAGCTAGCTTCGATAAGGAAAAAACAGTCAGCTATATGGATTCAATGCTCGACTTGTCCTATCTGAAACAGCTGTACTTGATATGGCCTTGTGCTGGAAGAGCCTTGTGTTCTTCCCTCCAGAAGTGGGCAGGGAGTGATAGTGGTCCAGCTGGTTGTTAATGCTTGAATAACAAACCATTTATTTGCAAGTTGAAAAGTGTTGGAATATGTTCATCCTTCCATGGGTGAACCCATATGAGGTGGACCTGTGCTGCTAAACCCTGTTCCAGGCATGATTTAGGATTACCTCTGGCTCTCTGTGTAACCTGTCCTCCTTTTCTTGAGGTGTGCAATGATAGCTGTGTTTTGTTGCCTCTACAAGTCCACTTCTCTGTTTTGGCTTTCTCAAGGCCATATTGGCGGTTGGCAAGTGAGTTTATAGTTTTAATAGTTTGGGCTCACAATCAGATTGAATAGCATACATCTTAAAAATGAATGACAGTCGTTAGTAAGAGCGCTTAGTGCTGACCAGCTTGCAGATAGTATTCAGGGCAGGGGAAAAAAACCTATCAAGGAGAGTCGTGGATTTTTTGATGGAGCTTGTGCCTGTGGGAGAAGGAAATACTCGGAGGTCTTCTTGTGATTCTCTGAGGGGAAGGCAAGGAAGGTTGAGAAGATACAGTCTTGTGGAAGCTTGCAAAGGAGACTCTATTCTTGTGCTGTGGTGAGACTTTTATGGACCCAGTATGCAAAACAAAGCTTGTCCCTTACCACTCCTTTGTCCTCTTGATTCATCAGTGAAATGAATTCTTGTGTAGCTGTAAGGTTGTGTTGGTTTTTTGTTTTGTTTTGGTTTTGTGGTGGTTTGTTTTTTTTTTTTCTTACCCTGTAGACAGTGCTGTCAAGCATCTGGCTGGCATGGTAATTTTTCACACTTTTCCATTTTCCCAAGGAAAGACCATGCACTGGAATGAAGACACTGGCTGGTTCCGAAGCCGGGAGGACAAACCCATGTGTTGCTAGATCCAAGAGGCAGTGATCGTCCTGACCACAGAAATGAGAGATTCGAGATTACTGTTGTTCAAGTGACCTTCTCACTCCCACCCCTGAACAGAAAATGAGCTCTTTCTTTCTGAGAGAATAGTTTTGGTAGTGGGGTTTTTTGTTTGGTTGTTTTTTTAATACTACGGATCCAGAGCTTTTCTGATTGTTTTGGCAATCTAGAAGGGACATAGGTTCAGGATGGAGTTACAGGGTGCTGCTACTTTCGTTGTGTTTAAATCCTTACCATTAGTACTTTTTCCCAGAAGGCACAGAACAAGGGGGTGGTTCTTCATGTAGGTGCCTGTTAACACACCAAGACAGTCTGCAGTTTCCCAAGTAAGTTAACAGAGTAGTTTCTACTACTTTTGGTGTTAGAAAGTTTAAGAGAAATAGGTTGTTCTTTTTTTTCTGTGTCTGAATGAAGATTACATTTTGAAGGCATGATGGCTATGCCCTAGTTCCTGCTAGAATTTGGTTTATGACTGATTAGGTGGATTGAAAGGGCAACTGCTGTAGTAACATCACTTACTGCCCTGCTTATTGCTGTGTGTATCTGTTTTACAAATACTGTGGTGGGTTTAAGCCACACTAGTGTGAACAAAATTTTCTTATTGTTCCAGAAAAACAGAAAGACAAATGATCTCCTCCTTGCCCAAATTCACTACAAGGTTTCTTGAATTATTGTATTAGGAATTTTAACAGTGACATTCCTGCTTATTCATTTTATTTTCTGTATCTGTTGCTCATGAATTTGTCTAATCGTTCTTTTTTTGGACTTAGTAATACCTTTTTTCTTTATAGCCTCCTGAGGCAGTTAGTTCACTACCTGCTGTGTAAGGTACTTTCTTTCGTCTGCCTTAGGCAATTTCCTGATTTGTTGTGGTTTAACCCAGCAGGCAGCTAAAACAATCACACAGCTGTTTGCTCGCTCTGCCCTCCCCCCGCCCCCCC
>VWZZ01002703.1:143908-239137 GCA_013399095.1 Psophia crepitans
CCCCGCTGCGTCCCCCTTCCAGTGGGATGGGGAAGAAAATTGAGAAGAAAAAAAAGGTAAAACTTGAGGGTTGAGATAAAGACAATTTAATAGGACGGAAAACGAAGACAACAACAATAATAATAGTAATAATAATGATTACAAATATACAAAACAAGTGATGCACAGCACAATTGCTCACCACTCAAAGCCAGTACTCAGCTAGTTCCTGAGTCACGCCACCTCCTGGCCCACCTCCCAGTTGTATACAAAGCAGACGTCATACGGTATGGCATATCCCTTTGGCCAGTCTGGGCCAGCTGCCCTGGCCGTGCCCCCTCCCAGCTCCTTGTGCCCCCCCGCCCCGCCTTCTCGTTGGCAGGGCAGTGTGAGAAGCTGAAGAGTCCCTGACCGCTTGGCAACAACTGGGAACGTCGGGGTGTTACCAACATCATTCTCATCCCGCATCCCCAACACAGCTAGAAAGAAAACACCAAAAACCTCTAAGAAAGCATATTAACTCTATCTCAGCCAAAATGAGGGTGTGATTTCACTCACTTCCCTCTAGGTCTACTATTGCAGGATGCAGTGAATAGCAGTTCTGCGTTTGCCTTTCTCCCTACCCTCAAGATTTCATGGGACCCACTTTTATCCTTCCTCAGTAACCATCTCTCCCTGTAAGGGAGGCTCTATCCTCTCACTCATTTTAGTTTTTCTTCTCTGTATCAAGCTCGACTAAGTTCTACTTAGGACGCAGAGGCTAGAGCTAGGAAAAGCGTTCAAGATGTGATTACAGCAAGGCTTTAAATAGTGGAAAAAGGCTCCTCTGTCTTGCTCACAATATCTTTCGTGATGATGCCCAACATTTCATTGGCTTTTTTGGCTGCTGCCGCACCCTGAGTTGATGATTTTAGAGACCTGTCTGTGATGACTCCAAGATCTGTCAACTGTGTTTTATTGATAGCTAATAGTGATGTTTGTTTTTTTTAATTTTGTAAGAAATCAAAATGAAATATTAGTAAGTAGACAAGCAGTATGTTTCTTAGAGACTGTAATTATTTTTTCTGTTATCCATTTTATCTAGGTGGCCGTGTAAAGCATAGAAGAGATGTTCTTTTATTTGTGGTTTTAGATACTAATGTGTAGTAGTTAGTGTTTAGGTTAGATTCATAGACTTTGGCAGGTAACTACTGCTCCTGCAGTGTGCTTCATGGTACCTACTGTAAAAGACAGAATGCAAAATTAATGTCCATAATAATATACATAAAGAATTCATAAATTCTCCTGGGAGAGGAGGATGCCCAATCCAGGAGTATTGTAAACATGTTATTTGCCCTCTGCTACTCTGCACCTGAGTATGCACAGTAGCATGGGAAAGAGCACTGCAGTCAAAGTGAGACATCACTCTGAGATAATTTTTAAAACATTCCTGGATCTCTTGAGGTGACTCTGTCAGCTAGAAAGGCTGCAGCAACATTGGGAGAAATGCTTGTTGCTGGAATAAAATGAGTGAAGTGACTTGAACACAAGAAAAAAACTACTTAGTGGGCAGACCGCAAAGTTTGGCTATGGGAAAGCTTTCTTGCTGCGTTAAACATCTTAAAATAGATAAATAAATTGACTGTTAGGCAGCTAGCAACATGATCTCTGGGGGTCGTGAAGCCTTCTTAAAAATAAGAATAGATATTGCTGACTCTTCATCTGCAGTTGTGGGAAGGGCTTGGCTAACCTGGAGTTGAGTCATCTGTTTTGCAAACATATAATAGATGGAAATGAGATTATTCCAATGATAGACATTGAGTGAGTGTAAGTGCTGAAGCATACATTTACTAGCTTGCTGGTAAGCCTGAGTACTTAGGCCTGTAAATCAGGCTGTAAAGTTGTGCCAGGGTTTGGGAAAAACAGCTGTGGTGGAAGGACACAAAAAGCAGCAAAATCAGATCTGATTCTGCAAGTTATTTCTGTAAGTTTAGCCAATTATAAGTACATTAATAACCTTACTGAATTCAGGAGTGAGGTACACATTCATAGGTCTTTGCTGACCTGCGACATAAATTACTTTATCAGGATTATAAGAAGTGTCTGAGGTTGAGCCAACCTTTGGCAAAGCTTGCAGCATTGGCTTTCAGTCCAAAGTCCATATATCCCCTTCATTTGAAAGAACTGCTTAATGTCATAGGCTTGTTCCTGACTGTTCTTCTTGCTTTGCAGATGAACAGTATCCCATGCAGTCTGCTGTGTGAGCTGTCTCTGAAAATACATTCAGACTGTTTGATTCTGCTCTGCATGGGTATTTCCCTGCCCTTCTTGCTAGTGCGAGTGCTTCCCTTGTGTCCCGGCCAAAAATTTCTCCAGTCTCCACCATGAACTGTGCTCTGTGCTGCTTTTCTGTTCTTGGCTGCTGCCTTCTGCCCTGGAGATGTTTCTGTTATGGTTTGTTTTTTTTTTTTGTCTCAGAAGTGAAATTATTCCTTGAAAGTGCAATTTTGAATGATTTGATTAAGGATTTCATTGATCAAATGCATGCAGCAACTCAGTAGCACAACCTCAGTGACAAAACCAAAAGAAGTATATTTATTTTAAAAAATGATTAGTGTAATAGAAAGGTATGTGAACAATTTAAGAGACACCCCCTGCCCCCCAAACAGTCAATGAAACAGTGCAACCACAAAACCCCTGTCAAATATGGGAAGAAAACCAGAGCTGTTTCCTCAGACCAGCACATGCTAGGGATGGTATTTTTTAAAGCCAAGAGGGATGAATGGTCCATGTTTGTGAACAGAAGCTAGCCTAAATGATGGCTTGTGTTCAGCTCTGTCATCCCAGGATGGTCGCTGGTAAGAAGTCAGCTCTGAGGCATAAATGTTCTTTCTCCTAAAATTTTATCTTATGTGCTGTTTTGGTTATATATCCTCTGCTTACACTTAGTTATTTTCCCTTAACATACCTCTCAGTAAAAATGGAATATGCATTTGTGTTTTCTCAGTTGTTACAGAAAGAAAATATTTCCTGGTATGTTAGAGATATGAGACAATGAAAAATGATGAAGTTATGAAAAAATGACAACTTTTAAATTTTTTTTTTTTTTTAAATTCTGAACAACTTGCAGAGCCAGTGATTTAGCTAGAGGGCATGGATAACAATACATTTTTATTAGCTTCATGTAATTGACAAAAATGTTTATATTGACAATTTAGATTGAAAGAGTATATATTATTTTTTATTGTAATGAAGCTAACTTTAGGGGGTATTTTTTGACAAGCTTTGGTAGTTTCATACTGAAAACAGGCTTAAGCAAGAAACTAGTATAAAACCTATGTTTAGTCCTGCTTGATTTCTTTTTGGTGAAAATAAAACATTTCTTGTTTAAGATTAGTTCAGATAACTGAGACTGTTATGGATGCAGAAATTTAATAATGATGTTGAGGATCTTTGATCTTGGTCAGCAACAAACTATTTGCTTAGAAATGCCACAAGTATGCACACTCCTACCCAAACTCCCATGTTCATCTATGTAGAATTTTAGTAGAATGTATATAAATGACTTTTTGCCCTGATTCTGAGGGATTTCTGTTGATGCTCCTGTTGTCTTTCATCCTAAGTGCCGGTGTAGTGTCTTAGTGACCCATCACAACATGTATTATGGTGTCCCCTGTATTAAAAAAAAAGTTGTTTTCAATTCCACTGAATTCAGATATGTGTGTTTTCAGGTTTATTCTTACAAAACAACCATATATTGTGGGGAAGGGGACTCCCTGCCATCTCATTTCAGCAATCTAACTTGTGATTTATTACATAGCATGTGAGTAAGAGGGAGGCTGCTTGACTCTTGAAAAGGTACTTTGAGTCAGTTCTTGGAGGTTTTCCATTCTCCCTGGGCTGTGAAGACAATGGCGTGTAACAGCTGGTCAAGGTGGGCGGCATTGGTGCTTAATCCTGTACATGGGAAGAAATTTGCTGCAAAGTTATTTTTTCTTCTTTTAAATACAAAAATATTCATAGAAAAGTAAGTGTTCATAGTGTTTACTTCCATCTGTACATCTGGAGAGTTGGGCCTGGCACAGTCCTGGGACTTCAGATTCTTAGTTCTCGTCTCAGCCTCATGTCTGCAAATGTAAGTCAGGAGCAGCGAGTTAATATGCTTTTCCAGAAGCCTGTTTACTTTTGTATCTCATTATAGTAATTTTCAAACTGAGAAGCCACCAATGTGCAGTGTTGCTGGAGGTCTGTTGACCTTACAGCTCAGCAAACAAGCCATGCTGTGAGATCTTGGGATGCCCTTTCATGGGTGAGTTTTTTGGCACCTCTTAAAAGGTGAGGTGTTTGGCCTCAGTTTGGCCTCAAGCTAGTGGTCACACTGGAGAAAAACAACCAAATTTTTCACCCTGGCAAGGCTTACTAAAAGTTTCAGGATGGGGACTGCTCATTGCAGTTATGTGTGGTATATGCATCAATATTCTGAGCGTTTTCCAGGAGGCCGTCATTGCAGATGAGGAATTTTTACTGCATCTCACTGAGGCTTTTGGTTCACCCTGATGTAGTTCTCCTCTGGGAACTGACTACTTTGGTAGCAGTACCAAATTATGGAATTGAATTAGTGAGCTGTTACTGGACTCTGATTACAGGAAAAAAAAAGAGGTTGCAAAATAAATTAAACAAAAGACATTGGCAGTGCAAGGTTCCCGTAGAAACTTGTAATACTCTAATGCAGTGAAGAGATGTGTTCACAATGAGAACAAATAGCTTTTCTCAGTGATAGCCACCTTGTATTTATGTAGCATTTAGTAACAATCCAAGGAAACGAGGAAAATTTCTCTTGCCCTTCATATAATGCTTCCAGACTTGCTTGGATCTAGAACTCACTGTAAGCTTCAGATAAGCTACTTGGTGCAGGAGCTCATGGTATACACGGGACCAGGTAACTTGGGCAAAATATTTCTGACATCAGTGTTATTCATAAAGCACATTTTTATTAGCTGCACTGTAGCTCAAGGTTGGAGAGGACTGGCAGCATCAAGAAAGGTCTGCAGAAGCCACTGAGTCTGACAGCACACTCGAGATAGGTGACTTTATCTGACTGAAGTAATGCTTAAATGGTTTATTTTCCCAGAGGGGTGAAGCTGCTGAATGGTGCAGCTGTAACCAGCTAAGTGGCTGGGAAAGGAGCTGCACGTGTCGTGGGACTGTGAGTTTGTCCATCTCTGGGAGGCTGCTCTTCCGGTGAGAAAGCAAAAGAGAAAGCAACGGCCTCAGGGCTGTTCCTCTCCTTTCTTGCCATTAGGAATAATGCTGCTCTGTGGTGGGAGACAGAGGGCAGGTAGAAGGAGCCTTTTGGTTTCTTCTTCCCAGTTCTTCTGGAGGAAGAACAGCTCTGAGAGGAATGGGTGAGGTTTCCCCCAGGCAGGTCCCCTGTGCCTGCCACCCCACTGGTCCTCAAGGAGCTGCTTCTGCCTCAAACCTTTATCTAGGATTCTTCACAGATTAAAAAATCGAACAGGAAAGAAATCCTTTCCAATATGGTCAATGTGCTATTTTGTCTACAGTGATAGATTGATTTCCTTGCATAAACGTGTATTTAATGAGAAGGGGCGTGCTCAAACAAACTTACATTAGTGTAATTTATTTTATGTTACTAATGAGCATTGTAATAGCTGTACATTTTAAATAAAGTACCCTCCATGCCATCTCTCAGTGGCTTTTTGTTACTTCTACTGTCATTATTTCATTGTTATTGAGAAAAAATCTCTTCTTATATCTAGTTTTTGCTGTGGTTATGCTTTGCCTTTTTTTCCTGCCATTTAAGGCAGCAAGTGAGGGGTCTAGAATAGTTGCACAACTGGTTTCACACTGATAAGTTAAATCCGTTACAAAAAGATACCACATAATTTCCTAAATTTTTAATTATATTTCAGATACCTCTTATATCTACAAATAAAAAGGGACATGTTCCATGGCCGTTTGCTGTGTTCTTTTTCTGATGCTGCCTACCTGGGTGCCTGTATTGTCCAAGGTAAGTACAAACAGCAGGCTTTTTTAAAACACTTAACTCTAGGGTGTGTTCATAAAGGGAAACTCAAAACTGTTGTGGGAATACAGCTAGAAATAACTTTTTTGTTTGTTTTTTTTTTTAGTTTCCCTGCATTGACATGCACTATCAAGTGTTACAAATAATTCAGCCATTTAGCCCACTATAACCAAACTGGAATTTAAAAACAATGGGTTTTCTTAGCATTTAAGTGATAAAGTATGGCATCAATGTTAGATTCCAGTTATAAACAGAGCATTCCCTTTGAACTAAGCAGGAAAAAGTGTCATTCAGTGCCGTTTCTTATGGTAAAGAAGACCTGTGAGATAATGGAATATCATATCAAAAATAGTAGACGTTATTCAAGGAGAAAGGTCTTTTTTTTCCCCTTCCCCCACTGTTTTTTTAATTCTTCCCCTTTCTTTCCCCATCATTTCCTTTGGGCCAAATTCAAGTATATGTCTTGGATTGCACACAGAGAAATCGTTAGCTAGATGTCTGATTAGGGATATCGTATGTGTGGAAGTCCCCTTCATTCTGCCTTAACATGAACGAAGCTCTTAATAAATTATAAGGCAGCGTGTCCAAACCAAGATTGAGTCTAGACTCTATTTAAAGATGCCTATTTAGAAGATTCTCACATCAATGCCATGTTTGGGTACCTGAGTGACACATCTTTTAGAAGATAAATACTGTGGGCCACCTTAAATAATGTTACAGCCTGTGTTTCTCTGCTAGAACAACATTAAACCAGTCCCTATCACTGTGAATAAATTGGTTTAAAAAAGAGGAGAATCTGGAGTGCATTGCTTTAGTTCTGTCTGGTACCAAAATGACAAGTGCTCAAAGGGGGAATATTACCTATGCCTGTGTTTTATACAGCATGCTTCTACCACAGAAAATAGTTTAGGATTGCCAATTATTGCTGTAGTTAATAAGCCATGAACTTCACTTGAAACACGTTGATTGAAGTGGCAGTTAGAAGGATTTTGTTGTTCCAGTTAAGTGTCAGTTCTTCAAAGTAGCCTGTTTTTGAGCTGGATTCTTACTGATCATGGAAATATCTTGAATTACACTGTATTTACTGCCTTTTTTCCGTATTAACTAATATTGCAACTCAATTTTTATGTTTTATTTTGTATTTCGGATCTGTTTAGCTGAGCTTGGTGATTACGATCCTGATGAACACCCAGAGAATTACATCAATGATTTTAAGATTTTTCCCAAGCAGTCACAAAAGCTTGAGAAGAAAATAGCTGACATGCATAAAAATGAATTCAGGTAATTTGGAATGCTATTTGGTAAAGAGACAGCTAAGAAATACTTTTATCTGTTTCCAAAGGAGGGTTTGTTCCTTGGATTATAATAGATGCTCTACCAATATACTGCCTAATGTGCTGTATTTGAAAATGTGGTTTCAGCTTTGCGGGTTTTCTTTTCCTGTTAGCCTTCATTAATAGCTAATTCCTGCATGTGTGCTGGTAATTCAGACTGCATTTGCTTGAAATGTAGGTCTGGTTTGTGGGAGCGGCTCACATGGTGAGTGCTGCTCTGGTTGATTAGTGGAATAACATCTTTCATTTAGGGATTACACTTAGGTCTTTTGCTGTGAAATTGCTGCATGTAGTGCTATTATAAAATTGTTTATAGATCCTGACCTGACTGAAACTGGAATTATTTGTAGGTTGTTAACATAGTGGTGAAATGCACAGAAACTTATTTAAACAATTTCATTGGAAGACTAAAGATGTGAGTTTCAGAAGTCTGTACACTTTCTGTTCTGAACTTCTTAATAGTGTGACAAAGGGGAATGGAGAAGGATAGATTAATCAATCTTTTGGTTTCCAAGTTGAGTGCGTCCCTGCAGTACGGTGCCTCGGAGAGAAGCAGCCGTGCGCTGTGCAACTGCACCCTCTCCAGGACTGCCAGCGAATAACGGGCACCGTCGTGCTGGTGCTGTGACGATGCCCTAGTCATTTGGCTTGGTTGAGGATGGTCCTTGGAAAACTTGGAGAGGAATAGGATGTGAAGAAAATCAAATGAAAGCAAACGATTAAACGATGAAGTAGAAGAAAGATTTTTATTCAAAGATTACAATGCTCTTTGCACTTGCTTAAAACCTCTGTGTTTTGTTTTCATACTGTGACATACGTAAATGCCTTGCTTAAGTATATGAGTGCTATTTATACAAAAATTAGATTGTCAAACACCAAATTCCTGGGGGAAAAAAAAGAAAATTAAAAATTCCTTTTCAGAGGAATTAGAGCTTAAAACACTTCTTTTTCAGAAGCCTATCAAATATGTTGTTCAACAAAAGTGCAACATTCATGACAGTAAACTTGCTAATATTAATGTGTCTTCTCTTTTTTACTTACTGAAACCTGTGTACTTTGTTTATAAGTCTCTCAGCAAGACAATGTTTTAAGTGTCACAGCTACATCTAATATTTTTAGAGCAGTCCAGGCTGCACTTCACACAGACCCATAGAAACAGTCTTTTAGAAGAAGAAAACTGAATTTCTCTTACATTCAGTATTGTTCCACACAGTGACTGCAGATTTCCAAAGGACAAATTCAACCTTTAAAAAGCAAGGTCTTTCATCAATTAAGCCAGGGCAGAATTGAAAAGATTTTGATCAATTCAGTCTTTCAAGAACTGGCTAGTCCTATATTTAAAGTTAGGAGAAGAGACTAAAAGGTTAGCCAAAGCAGGCATTTTTTTGTATTTCATAGCTCTGGGAGAGGTGGGGGTTTTTCTGTTGTTTTCTTCATTGTGCGTAATTCTGCCCATCCACTGTGAATTTAATCTGCTAGTTCCTCTATTATGAACAACCAGGCACATTTTTAGCTCATTTTTGAACTCTGTTTCGTGTTAGTGTAATGTTCGTGATCCTGTGACAGTAAATGTTATAAGCTTTTGCAAGTGTTCCTCTGGGATCCTCCTAGTGATGGATTCCCCCCGTCAATGTCTCCTCATCATGTGAGGTTGTCCCCTGAATTTATTCAGTAGTCTCAGTGAGGGACAGTGTTCATTATTGCCTTTAGGAAATCAGATGCTATCAACCCCCCCTTCTTTTGCCTGTGAATCTGCTGATGTCTGCAAAGAATTCCAGGAGATGTTTGAGGTATAACTATAATTTAAAGCAGAAATCTCCTCATATGTGTTCCTTAATCCTCTTTCTGTTCTAGACTTTACCAATTTGTATATTATGAATGTGAGGCTCAATGGCTGGCAGCTCTTTGCAGCCTTCAGGAACTGTTGTCTTCCTTTTCTGTTTTCTTTTGCTTTTAGAATAGAATAGAATAGAATAGAATCATTAAGGTTGGAAGAGACCTCAAGGATTTTGTCAGCATCTAGTGTCCCTTATCTGTCTGGTTACAAAGACAGTTTCAGAGCTGTCTGTTTAGCTACTGTCTGGCAATCTTCCACTGTACCTCAGCTCTGTCTTCCCAAAATTGATTATCCTGTTACATTTTTTTTACATCAGACATTCACTAGTCACACAGAAGTTTTGCCTTTTTCCGGATATTTAATTCCACGGATCTCTATTCTAGGAGAACAAATTAATAAAACATATCTGTCATATAATGAACTATATATAGAGAGGTCCAGTGCTAAATGATCTTTATCTAGCTAGGAAATAGAGGATTAGAAAAAACCCTGAGTTTACAGGCTTCTTGATCAGCAGCCTCTGTTTCATGGTATTCAGAAAGTTGAATTTTCTGATAAGAAATAATATTTTTGTGTTCAATTAGTGGTTTTTTAAAATGCTGCAAAAAGTTTAAAGATTCACCGACAGGTAGGCACTGGTTGGAAGGGACCTCTAGAGAGCATCTAGTCCAACCCCCCTGCTGGAGCAGGATCACCTACAGCAGGTTGCACAGGATTGCATCCAGACAGGTTTTGAGTATCTCCAGAGAAAGAGACTCCACAGCCTCTCCAGGCAGCCTCTTCCAGTGCTCCATCACCCTCAAAGTGAAGAAGTTTTTCCTCATGTTCAGATGGAATGTCCTGTGTTGTGGTCTGTGCTCATTGCCCCTTGTCCTGTCACTGGGCACCACTGAGAAGAATCTGGCCCCTTCCTCTAGACATCCACCCATTAGATATTTATAAGCATGGGTAAGATAGAATGATAGAATGAACCATAGAGTGGTTAGGGTTGGAAGAGACCTCAAAGTTCATGTAGCTCCAACCCCCTTGCCATGGGCAGGGACACCTTTCACTAGACCAGGTTGCCCCTCTCAGTCTTCTCTTCTCCAGGCTAAACAGACCCAGGTCTCTCAACCTTTCCTCTTAAGAGAGATGCTCCAGCCCCCTAATCATCCTGGTAGCCCTCCGCTGGACTCTCTCCAGTAGTTTCCTGTCTCCAGGGCTCCCTGGGGAGCCTGGAACTGGACACAGCACTCCAGATTGCCTCATGAGGGCAGAGTAGAGCGGGAGGATAACCTCCCTCGACCTACTGGCCACGCTCTTCTGAATGCCAGAGCTCCGTGAGGTTAGACACCTGAAAATACAGGAATTTCCAACCAGAAGATCCACATAAATCCCAATCTAGTGAATTTATATTTGTAGGAGTAATAGCTTTTTTATCTTCTCTCCTTTTTTTGAAAGGACTCAAGTGTTGTTTGAAAATATTTTTGTATCCCACCTAATGATGCATTTTTACTTATTTCTGATACGAAATATTATGATACATAATTTGTCTAAAAGTGCTCTATAAACAGCCATCGATTTATCTGAAAACCCTACTCAAACATTAACTTTCCGTGGTAAATTATAGAGTTACATGACCTATTCAAATGCCTGTTTCCCAGGCTGACCTCATATAGGTAAATGCAAGTTATTTATTATTATTGCAGTGTGGAGACAGGCTCAAGAAGGTTGAGTGCTACTTAACCGGCTGTTGTCTCCATTGTGTGTATCAAATACTCCAGCTTTTGCAAAAGTCATTTGTGCAAGAACATCTTTTGGGAGAAGGAAAAGTTTCCTCTGAGGCCATGAAATCACTGCTATGTTCTGCTATTAACTATCTCAAAAGCAATTTAAACTTTTAAGCTAAAGGGTAGTATTTTCTTGAAATACTAGCAAATTAATGCTTTTCTTTGATCCAGGCTAAATGAGAAGTGTTGTTTAAATTTGATTTTAAAGACATATAACATTTTTATCCTTCGCTGCATCGTCTACACTCTCGCTGGAGATTTAAGCATTTTTAACTTTCCTCCATTGGTCTCACTCTCACTGTATTCCCTTCACCATACTGTCATGTTCAGACTCTGGTGCCAGCAGAAGTACAGGATTTCTCTGTCTCTGCTGACCTGGCTTTCCAGCTCTCCTTCAGCCATGGAGCTGTCAGTGGAGCCACTGGCAAGCATAACTACAAATACTACTAGCAGACTATATTTTGGGAGGCTGTCCTAGAAGACTTGGCAAGGGTTGCTAAAAAATGCTTGTCTTCGTGGGTGTTAATATCGTTTGATCCAAGATTAAAGCAACTTCTTGCATGCTGTTGAATACATTAAAAAGTGATAAAATTAAACTCCCGTTTAGCAAGTCCAGAATAAGGTGGCTCTTGTATTTCATTTAAGAGCTTCTTGTAGTTAAAGCTACGTATTATTTGTGGCAGCCCACTCACGTACACTTTATATTTAGCTTCTTGTACTGCCCTAATCACATTGGTATCCAACAGCCTCGTATACACGAGGGGATTCCAAGTGGAAGAATATACGGTGTGCTCCAAAACTTAGGAGTCACGTTACAGGAGACAGAAACCACTTTGCTGGGGACCGAGGATCTGTTGAGGTTTACATGCAGCGGTGGGGGCAGTTTGGAAAAAAGCAGGACTTGGCCTACAACAGGGATGGCTGACTTCCAGGCCTAAGGAGCCAACATCATTGTAGTTCTCAGCTATACAGAGTATACCAAGGACTTTGGAGAACTGAGGAGGATGATGATGTGTAGTGGGAGTTCAGAGGCAGATAGTGGTGACAGCTGGTTGGAGTCGCACCTGCATTACAGCCCTGGGCTGCACTGAGTGTTGTCTTCGTTGCAGCCTCGATAGCCCATGCTGGCTCATTTACAGTTTCCCAGTGTAGGCATTTAGATTTATCCATCAGGCTGTATGTTAGTACCTGTTACTGCAACTTCATCTAATTCTGTCTAATTTAGGAATCTGATATGAAAATGCCATTGTGTTTGCTGCAATAGTCGAGTAATTTGTTTGTTTCTACCCTGCTATATTGTCCTGATGTATTCTTTCACTCCATAATTCTTATCAGTTGTAATTTGACCAGACTAGAGAGATAGCTGGAATGTATATTTATTAGAAGTTTGATGTAACAAGTTCTCCTGGTCACCTAGTCCTTTCCCTGAAGAATGATGCGTGTGTTGCTTTCCTCAAAGCTTTGTTCTTCTGAATCATTTTTTTTTCCTTAGAGAAGTGTGCTTAAAGTCAATTAAAATTAAGGAACTGTGCTTGCAATTCTGAATCCACTTACTAGAAAACGTTAAGAGTGAGATGCTGGCTTGTTGGATTGGTGTTTGCATGACAGAGGGAATTTTTCCAGAAGCTTGATGGTGAGGAGCAACTTTGCCTGAGGATGGTTTTAATGGGAAGATGCAGTTGTAGTAGTAATAGAGAAAGGAAATTCAGAGGCAAAAATGGTATCTTTTCTCTCCTCTTTTCCCAAAGGTCTGATGCAATGAAAACTTGAAAAAATACGTCAGTACATGTGATTTTTCTTTTAATGGGAAATTGAAGAAGTATTTGATAGAAAGGGTAATGTACTTGAATTGAAAAAGGTAGCTGTTTTTATTGTAGCATTGATAATTTTTTAGCTTTAGGAAAGATTTATTTGGTGTGTGCATGCATTTTTTTTCTTCCTTTTTCTTTCACTCCTTTGGAAGAGTGGTCATAATCATGATCCACAAATGTGGTCGTTTTCTTTACCAAGCTAGTTGTTGCCTGTCTCATGGTGAGGTTTGGATTTGGGTTCTGCATATTTAGCATACTGCTGAATTCAGATGTCTCTGTGAATTTCTAACAATGTAGAGATTTCCTCATCAGCTGAAAAGACCTAATTCTTCTGCCCCCCTCCTTCTTCCCCACCTCTTCTTTATTTAGGAGAAGACTTTATGGGCTAAGTGTGTCTGGCCCAGAAAGATGACTGTAGTGTGATATTAAAACCAGATAACTCAGTATGTCTCTGTATCATGGGAATAGATTTTAAATTAATAATAGGTAAATTAAAACTGCCTCTGCTCTGTAAATGTGTTCGGTCTGATGAATAGGCTTAAAGCTGCCTGCGTCACTGCATCAACTGGTGAAGTAGAGTTGCAGTACAAATACCTAAATGCAGACTTCAGACATATCATCTCGGCCTGATCTCTGAAGGCACACAAATAATTTGAAATGTTCTAGTAGAAGGAGATATGTAAGTGGCACATGTCATTACAGCATACATGGTGTAAAATTAAACCCATAGCATTTAATAGACTCAGTAAAAGTAATTATTCAGGTTTTTCTCATCCTAGAAGTCTATTTATCTGTGAGAAAAAAACAGTTCTGCAGTACAAGTTAAAATGAGTATTTGAGTGTTCTGCAGTAGTTTAAGTTTTCCATGTTCTGGCAATATTTCAGCAATTCAGCTACTTGTCAAGTGATGAGGTCTCTTCATACATAGACCCATTTAAAGGGTTTTCTCTCCCCAACACTGGTGGCCCGGGCAGTTCTCAGGGGAGCAGAGCTGCTGCCTGGGCAATGTACAAAGCCCAGGCTCGCTGTTCTGACAATACTGAGCTACAGCCTACAACACAATTTAATTTACCAGTGTCTTCATTTAGTGCTTTTCTTTGAAATTATCACCACTGTTGTGCTATTGTCTCCTGTAAAACTGAAACACTGATAACTGTAGCAGATTTGTGTTTCAGTACCACATACTCCTCCTTAGAACCTTCATTGTGACTAAAAATACTGACAGACAGACTGTATTTAAAACCATCTCTGTGGTCTGTCAAAATCTCCTGAGCTTAAAGGAAAAGTCAAAACTACTCAAGATCTTTATCACTATAATTGTATAGCAATTGCAGTCTCAACCACCTGTAAAAAGATTTGAAGGAACAACAGCAAATCCTCAGCCATGTGGTAAACAGTTCTGTGATCAGTTATGGTGTAGCTAAATGTGTGGATCTTTATTCAGAGTTCTGGCTCTTTTTTTAGGTTAACAGGACACCCAGGTAATGGTGTTCTGCTGAGGGATATCTTGAACAAGATATGGGATAGAACAGGGAGAACATCGCAAAGATGGAGATCCTTCCTGAAATCAGGAACAGAATTACAAAACAGCAAAGATGCATTCTCTAAATATTCCCTATTTTTCCACTGTAAGAGGCATTAGTTGATGCCACATGCCCACCCAAGCCACTCTATCACTCCCCTTCTCAGCTGGGCAAGGGAGAGAAAATATAACAAAAGGCTGCTAGCCTAGATAAGTCACCAATTACCATCATGGGCAAAACAGAGTCAACTAAAGAAAATTAATTTAATTAATAACGAATAAAATCAGAATAGAGGAATGAGAAATAGAACCAAATCTTAAAACACCTCCTCCCACTCCTTCCTTCTTCCTGGCCTTTACACCCAGTTTCCCCCTCCCAGCGACACAGGAAGATGAGGAATGGGGGTTACGGTCAGTCCATCACATGTTGTCTCTGCCACTCCTTCATTCTCAGGGGGCAAACTTCTCACACGCTGCCCCTGCTGCAGTGTGGGGTCCCTCCCATGGGAGACAGCCCTCCATGAACTTCTCCAACATGAGTCCTTACCGTGGGCTACAGTTCTTCATGAACTGCTCCAGTGTGGATCTCTTCCACAGGTTCACAAGTCCTGACAGCAAACCTGCCCCAGCGTGGGCTCCTCTCTCCGTGGGGCCACAGGTCCTACCAGGAGCCTGCTCCAGTGCAGGCTTCCCACGGGGTCACAGCCTCTTTTGGGTGCATCTGCCTGCTCTGGCATAGGGTCCTCCATGGACTGCAGGTGGATATCTGCTCTACCATCACCTTCCATGAGCTGCAGGGGGACAGCCTGCCTCACCATGATCTTTTTCACAAGCTGCAGGGGAATTTCTGCTCCAGCACCTGGAGCACCTCCTCCTCCTCCTTCTTCACTGGCCTTGGTGTCTGCAGAGTTGTTCCACTCACATATTCTCACTCTTCTTTCTGGCTGCAAAAACTGCTCCTAGGTTTTTTCTTTTGCTTCTTAACTCTGTTGTCCCAGAGGCACTACCACAGTTGTGATGGTCTCAGTCTTAGCCAGTGGTGGGTCTGTCTTGAAGCCGTCTGGCATTGGCTCTGTCAGGCATGGGAGAAGCTTCTAGCAGCTTCTCGCTGAAGCTACCTCTCTACCTCCCTTGCTACCGGAACCTTGCCATGCAAACCCAGTACGATTGCATAAGTGAGGAAAGTCTATACATTTTTGTGTAAGGCCGTTTGTTACATGTAGAAAGATTGAAGACTTTTTAACAGAGCCAATCAAAGGCATATCTAATGTTAAATCACTGATTGTTAATATTGACTTTGCTGACAGGATTTGCTGTAGTTTTTAGTAAGAAAAATTTCATTGCGAAGTTACAGATGAAAAGCATTTTATCAAGGCTTGAATATTAATCCCTTGATATGAGATGACTGAGGATTTTTTCATTTGATATTGCCCTTGACTCTTCTGCTTTGTGATGTTCTTTTAAGGCTTTGCACAGTAGCCATTTGATTAGCCTGTTATCTGATAAGATCAAACTTGTCCATATCTTCTGCTTTTTTTTTCCAAGTACCATAGCTTGTTCCACTTGATGTGCACACAGACAGCATAGCTTCAGAGGCTGTAGATGAGGAGAGCATGATAATTCTTTTTAAATTTGTCACTTTAATAATAATTTTAATTTAATAATTTTTTCCCTTTTGGAAATGCCCAAACCCCCAAATCACATTGTTTCAAACTCTGTCATTTTTTTTGTCCTTTCAGTCCAGAACACTGACTACTTTCCTTTGTACCAGCAAAGGGAGGTGGGAAAAAGATTCATTTTATGATCTTATTTTTCTCTAAGGTCCTATTTCCAATAAGCAATCAAACTGTCTATTTGCTTGGCTTTTCAGTGTGCAACATAAGCATTTTAAGTAATTTAGGTCAAGTTAGTGAATCACTTCTGTCTTGTGCAGTTCATTCGTACATGAAACAAACTTCTTGCCTTTTTAAGGCTCATTTATGGTCTTACAGTAGTGATTACACTTTAAGTTGCGATTTATTAGTATTGAAAAGGGAGTTGCATCATTGGTAGAAAAGGGAAGAGCAGCCAACATCATCTACCTGGACTTGTGCAAAGCATTTGACTGTCCTGCACGACATCCTTGTCTCTAAATTGGAGAGACATGAATTTAACAGATGGACCACTCGATGGTGTAGTGGTTTCACCTTGGCTAAATGCTAGGTGTCCACCAAGCCACTCTATCACTCCCCTCCTCAGCAGGGCAGAGAGGGGAGAGGGAAAAAATAAGATGGAAAAGACAACTCCAGAATTGTGGGTTTAGATAAAGGCAGTTTTAATATAGCGAAAAGCAAGGCCGTGTGCGGAAGCAAAGCAAAGGAAAAACAAAAGATTATTCTCTACTTCCCATTAGCAGGCGATATCCGTCCCCTTCCTGGGAAGCAGGGCTTCCAAAAGCGTAGTGGTTACCCCGGAAGACAAAACGTTGAAAAAAACGAATGCCTTCCGTTCCTCCCCCTCTCCCTCAGCTTCCCATTGCTGAGCAGATGTCATCTGGTATGGAATATCTGTTTGGCCAGTCTGGGTCAGCTGCCCTGGCTGTGTCCCCTCCCAGGATCTTGCCCACCCCCAGCCTACTGCTGAGGGGGTGGAAGAAGGGTTGGAGACACAGCCTTGATGTGTGCCGGCACTGCTCGGCAGTAGCCAAAACACTGGTGTGTTATCAGCACCTTGCTGCTACCAATGTACAGCACTGTGAGGGCTGCTACGGGGAAATTAACTCCAGCTCAGCCTGACCCAGTACAGATGGATAAGGAATTGGCTGGACAGTTGCACTCAAAGAATTGCAGTCAACAAGTTGATGTCCAAGTGTCAGTGTAAACACTCATTTGTAATTTTTGGTATTCTACTTGATACATATTCTTCTTCATTGGAAGAAGGTGAGAAAGAGACCAAAAAAGGAAGGAGAAAGGCATTTCTTCTCTAATCTTGTGTGGGTTTTTTTCTTCAAAAGCTATATACCAATGAAATGTGATCTGAAATAAAATGCAAATAGTGTAGTATCAAGGAGGACCAGAAGACATAGGAAGGAACCTGAAGAAGTATCACAGGGTTCATGGGGAAGTGACGAACGGTGAAGTACAAAAAAGCGTGAACTAAAACTTTGTAACAGAAAAGGTTATTGACAGTTAAATTGCCACAGGGCATCAGCTTGGTAGGTTCAAAATAGGATTTGACATCCACAAGCATGCCAGACATTGTCTTAATTGTTAAACTAAACGTTGGGGCAGATACTGAATCTTGTATGTCAATACTTCTTGCTTTCTCGTTACTGGGGGATAGCAGACTTACAGGGAAATTATTCTATGTCAGTGCTCAGAGCAGTTTTTAAAGGCCAGTTCCTGAGTGCCATTGGCCACAGTGTCAGATTGGACCCCAAAATGTGGTAAGATAAGGTATGACTATTACTGTGTTCCTTGAAGATTTGTCTATTTTTGGATGATTTGCATGAGAAGAATTTATGAGGCTTGGCTTTCTAAAGGTCCTAAGCACTGCTCATCGTCTCTAAACCATATTACCTATTAGAATCATGTACTCTAGTCACACAAACTTATGAACAAAATAATAATTTGAACATTTTACTACCAACAGGTATTGTAAATCTGTGTTAGGGCTTATTGTAGCAGCAGGAGTTTGAAGAGCAAAAATCAAATAATAAAACTTACCCTAGAATTCAAGTCTTGCGTGCCATATTTCAGGCTTTAGTATATATTCATGGTTGATTATAGACACCCTAAAAATAGGGGCATATAATGGAAATGCTGACAGATTCTTAACTATCATGATGGTAACAGGCACTGCTATAATTAGGCATACATCTGAGTAGACAGTGTAATATGATTGCTGTGTTTATACCCTGCACTGGAAGGAATGTTTGTTAATCTGCACAATCCTTTTAAATGAGTTGGGGAGCAAGAGTTTGTGGAAAAAAAAGATGAAGAGATTTATTTTATATCCAGGCTGACATGCGTATATAACAAAAGACAACAAATACTTGCTCTCGTTAACTGCGTAGTGTGTGGTTATCCCAGGACTGAGAAAAAAACCACATCAGAATTTACCTGAGAACATCAGGCACTGTACAATTCAGCAGGAAAAAACACGTGAAGATTTTTCTATCTTTATATTTTATTTTTGTATTTCAGTAAGAACTTTTCATTCCTCCTTTTCAAGGCGTTTAAACTCTCCAGTCAAAACGTCTTGTTCTCCTATTTTCCTTTTTGCTGTCAAACTACTGTTTCTTTTGTAATTGCAGAGGTCAGAGCCCAGCTGTTGCTGAATTTAACTTGCTCCTGAAAGCATATTCTTTGGAAACTTATGGTGTTGACCCTCATCCTTGCAAGGTAACAGTTCTCACTAACATTTCCTAAAAAGCCATTAATAGAATTGATTTAGCTCTGCTTATTATCCAGGCACAAATAGGGAGTAATTTATAAAAGAACTTGCCCTGGAACTCCATACTACATTTAAGCCTTGGAAGAACTTTGATTGGTTGACATTTCTGCGTCAGTCAAAGGAGAGGCCTCTCCAGAGGAAGAGGAACAGGAACATCATAGGAGAATGTACTAGAGTGTCATGACAAAAGTTTTGATGATACTTCATAATTTATTTGGTTTTAATGCAAAGGTTTCTCTAAATACTCCAGGTGTGAAATATTTTGTTTGCCAAGGTTTTCAGGATTCGGTGTTACTCTGTCCAGAAGGTGCAACAAATTGTTAGTCTTTGGCAGATCAGTTTTTCAAACACCATCAAAAGCAAATATTAGAAAGGACAGCAAACCAAATGTACAGAGGGGAGAACCGGATATGCATTTGCATCTTCCTCCACTGTGCTGTTTTGTGGCTCTGTGTAAGAAGATAGTTTTAGTAACCAGTTCTGATTATCCCTTACACTTGTGTTTTTAATTACTTGGTTTTATCTGCATAATCTGCAGTGTTTGTTATTAGTGTTCCTTTGTGTTTTAACTGCTGTTTATATACCGTCTCATTTGGTGGAACAGCAGTGCTGTCCATTTAGCTGTTCTGGTGGTGAGTACCCTTGAACAGTCAGCTCTAACATACAGTTGCATTGAGTTTCATATACACTTTGCTAGGAATGGTGCTCTTGTGTGAAATACAGGGTCTGGTTCAGAACTCAGTGAAGTCAGCAACTAAAAATGACAGCTTTTCAGAGGCCATCCCAGAGAATGTTGGTACATAGGACGGAGTAAGAATTCGCTCAGAATTTCCTCTTTACCTGTGCAGTGGGGGCATGCAGGCATGCAGGCATTCATGGCCCATGCTTAAGGAAAGTTTTTCAGTCTTCTGGAAGTGAACTGCAAAGCAAGGTGCTTCCCTGGCTCCTTACAATGTTCTCCTTCCAGTGCTGTGGTTGCTGCTTCACAAGCATCACTATGTCTGTTCCACTTTATTTTACTGGTGGAACATAAGGCACAATGAACCTGACTAACTTTAGCAAGGTTAGGGTCTGGAACTTGGGATGGACATGAAATCCAGCTAACACAAACCTCACCTGAATCATTGCTCAAAAACTATGAGCCAAAACTTCTATTATTCAATTAATTTTTTTTTAAAATGATCTGTCCTATTTGAAAGGTACGTATCACCATACGTTCTCACTTGTATGCAAGAGTACTTGCTTATTGTAGTAAATGCTGTCTGTTGGCAGTACTTCCAACATGATATCTCTCAGAGGAGCAACATATTGTGAAATCTTAAAAAATATCAGCATTGAAGCAGATATGAATCCCTGGTTTGTAGTTAGTCAGCACATTAAGAATGGGGCACACAAAGAAGCATGTTTTCAGCAAAATCAGTAGGTATACCTAAGGATACCTCATTGTCATCAGCTACTGACAGACAGAAACAAAGCATAAGATGTTGTTACTCATTTAAATGCCAAAAAATAAATGAGGCGTGTATTGCCAGGATCAGTATTTGTTCTTTAGAAGTATACAATTTGAAGGCAAAATTTATTTTGAAAAGGAAAGTAAAGTAGCAGTAATTTCTAGTGGAGTAACAATTTATGCTATCAGTCAGAAATACCTCACTGGATGAGGGGAAGATTATATTTCTTTTCTCTCTTTCCAGGACTCAACGGGGACAACTACATTTTTAGGATTCACAGCTGCAGGATTTGTAGTGTTCCAGGGGAATAAAAGAATTCATTTATTAAAATGGTAAGCATATGAAGTAAGAGTAGATTAATATGCAAGAGTCTTTTCTCATGTCCTTCCTTCTTCATACTATCTTAACCTGCATTTGTTGTCTTTAAGGTGAACCGCGTGAATATTCCTTCTCGTGTCCCATCATGTTTCAGTTTTAAAGGATCTTAGATGAGAAGTAGAATAACATAACTTGGTCTCCTTCTTCCTTCAGTGAAAATTATTCTAGAGGGTGCATTAGTCAACTAATGTACAAATGCTAAAATTGAGTATGTTTTAGTCCTCATGCTAAACAGGAGCCAACAGCACTTAGATGTGGCTGCTTCACCTCAGCGCTTGCAGCCTGTCTTGTGGGAAGAAGATGGGCAGGAGGTGAAGAAATGGTGAGGTGCTTTTTTGTGTAGAGCTGGACTCTTTGCTGCATATCCATAGAAGCCTTCCCAATAGAAGACCAACCTGAAATCCTCAGAGGTATAAAGTCAGTGTAGTCCCGTCTATATGATCCAGTTTCCTGAGGAGCTCTGGGTCCATGTCTATCAAATGTCATCCATTTATGATCCTGGATTTGCGCTGTAGCTTCTCTAGGGTTAATTTCAGGTAGCCCTAATCAGTGCTTTGGTGGTTTGTGCTTTTGGCTTAAGGACAGTGTAACTGTAATGTCAGTCTCTGGTGCAGGGAGGTGAGAAGAGCACTTGCCAAGCATCTATCCAGCATACTGTGGGAAATGAGCTTCACAGCACTTGGTTTTTCATGTTACTTAAGGATAATGTGTCCTTTCAGAGATCTCAGTGTATTAATTTAGTCCTTTGGCATGTAAACCAGATACAAAATGAAATAGTGATAGAGGAAAAGCCATTAAGCTGTCTCAGTGTTACACTGGCTGTTGGAAGGTCAATCTGGTGAGATTTATCTGAACACCGTATACTGCTCCTTTCATTTCTGAGACCTAGAAATGAGTGCTAGTAGCTTTAACTGATACTAGCTGAAATTTGCACTGCACAGTAAAAATCCAAGTTTGTGTTTGAGATTTTTTTTTTCTTTAATGGAAAAGCTTTCTCAACTGGAATGATTTTTTTGTTGGTGGTGTTTAATATTAAAACAAAAGTCTTTGTTACAAAATTTCAGGGGTAGCATTGTCCTTGCCTCCAGAAATGGTCCCATTTCAGCAATCTGACATCCCAAATCTTTAGAGAAGTTTCTGAAAACTACAATGTCTTCATTTTTAGCTGTGCTAATGATAAAATTGTCATTACAATTTAAGCAGAAGCATTATATTGCCTTTATATGGTGCACTGTTATTCTTTATGTAGGTAGTGCTTTCAGCCTTGGTTAAATTAAATTTTGTCATAGGTTTGCAACTCAGAAGGCTCCAGTAATAAGTGCTGTCAAACTTTTTCTTCCTATTGTGGTCTGTCTGTAGGTATTCAGTTACTGAGATGTGTGATGTAAAACCACAGATAAATAAGGGTAGAGATAAGAATTTTATCTTCCCCTCCATTTAATTACATTAGACATTCCAAGGTTTTAAGATCTAAGAGAAATTACTACCTGCGTAATAAATAGAATGTAAACGTAAGCTTCTGCCTGCTTTTAATTTCCTCTTCATTTTCCAGCAGCCAAAGTTAATACTTTGCATAGACATGTAAAAGAAATACTTGCGGACTTATGTTCTCTAAGGAAAATTAGACTTTTAAATGCTTTTATGTTAAAGCTTTAAGACTTCTGTTGAAGATCTTTGTCATTTGACAGCCTGCTTGACTTTGGAAATTGGGGAAACTTGCATGCAAGTTGCGTTTCTCACTGTAGATCTTTCTATTTTTCCTATCCTTAAATGATTTTTCTCTTTCCAGGTGTGATGTCTATAAGCTGAAATTTGAAGGGAAGACTTTTTATGTGTTTGGAGCTCAGAAAGAGGTTAGGTTTAATATTTTTACAGAACTTCTGTATTTGATTTAGAATCAACTAAAACATAGCATCATTTTTTAACTAAATAAACTTCTAAACAATCAGTAATTGTACTTCATATTGTAACTAAAATATACAATATGAGTGAATGAATACTGTTTTTGTTGAAAGAATGTCTGATTTGCAAAGGGTTGAGACATTATTCAGTTAACATTCATGCAGTGCTGTGTTGATTGCTCATTGTTTTGGTCAGCTGTGTAGTCAAATTTTAATGGATTTTGAAGTGAATCATATACAGCAACGTCTGTATATGATTGAAAATGGAGGTGGGCATTGATACCTGGATCACTGCGAGGTGTTTTTGGCTAATTATGGTCATCTTCTCAAATCTTGGTCAGCTGAACAGGCTGCAGTCTGTCCCAGATAGTTAGGAGTCCTGTCATTGGGCTCTTGCCATTGAAATTGTAGAGATTTTTGCTTACAGCATGCTACAATCAGTTCTTCCTGTAGGACAGAGTGATGTAGTCCCAGATTATGGCTCTGGATGCAGTCTAGGTGAGGAACAGAGAAGTTTCTCTGAAGGAAGTCATGACAGAGGTATGAGGGGCTGTTGGTGTGATTGCAAGGAAAACTTGACAATAAGACATACGGAACAGGGAGAAGTAGATGGTAGGTGATGCAGTGACTGTGCAGTGTGGAATATTAAACACAGAGACGTTCCTCCTTTGATTTTGGCCCGAATACAGTTGGCACAGATTTATTCTACGAGCCATCACCTTATATTTCTGAAATAATTGCCTGGGCAGTTTAAATATCAGCTACGTATGGGTTGTACTTCTGTGTGTGAACCACAGTTTGAGGCTGCACAGGAAAACTTGGTCTTCAGTGTAGCCAGTTGCTGTCAGGTACAGCTACTTCAGTCTTTGAGAATTCAACATTTTCATTACTTTTATTTGTGGCTTTTCCTTGCACCTAGAAAAAGGCTGTGCTGTCATTCCATACGTCTACACCAGCAGCCTGCAAACATCTTTGGAAATGTGGGGTGGAGAACCAGGCTTTTTACAAGTATGTAAACCTGAAGTCGTTATTTATCGTAAATGTAAAAAAAATGTGCATGTTAATATAAGATTGCTCAATATGAAATGTTCTATTTCATTAATGGAATTTGAAATGCAAACAGAAAATATGCAAGTTAATGGGGAATATTATTTCATTTCAAGACAGTATTATAAATTGTTCAAAATTTGCATGAGGCAGGAGGGTTTTGGCAGTGAATAGCAACACGTTTTCCAGCACAGTTTTTCCTGCTCTGTCGTATGACGCTGATGGACACAATACTGCACTTGTGTCTGGGAACATAGTTGTTAATCTTAGCCCTGCTGCTGAATACCTTGAGAATAGGAGAAGCAGTTTGTTATTCTCGATTCTGTGGGCTCTTCTGCCAGTAAGTAATGTTCTCCTGCTTGAAATCCACAGTTTAGTAACAGTTGATTGAAGAAAAAAAAGAAATATCTCTGCAATGATTCAAAAAATAGAAGAAAAAGTTCTTTGATACATTTTGAAAGATGCCAGCCATCTCATGAAAAAAAAAAGCGCCTGTAAATTAGCAAGAAAAAAGGAGTATCTTCCTCCCTATTCTCTAAAAGAGAAGCTGAGAATAATTCCTCATTAAAAATCTATTATGCATTCTTTCTGCCCTTCATTGACTTTGTTAGATCTGTTTACTGACACTTCGCTTTAGGCATGTAGCTTTTCTTCTTGCTACATAGTCTCTCTTTACAGCATCCTGCATATTTTACAAAAATTGTTGTTTCTGTGTTGGAGTACAGCAACACCAGGGGGCTGCTGTAAGGGTAGATAATAACAAAGTGAGAAGAATGTGTCTTCTAACATAGATGTTAATGACCTGCTTTATTTCGGAGGAGATTCTGTCTTTCGTTTCAACACTGATACAGTTATATATCAATATAATCTATTCAATTGATATATTCAATGACAAAAGAAGAAATATGAGCTAGCACAATACAGCTGGTAATTCTCTGTGTTAACGTCTACTGTGATTGAGACTGAATTAATAAACCTATTGTCAGAAAATGTTTACCTTTGGAAGTACATGTAAGTAGGAAATTAGTGCATGGTGTCTGAGCAGTTTGATTTTATGTTACTGGAAATAAATGTAGGGAATAAGAAACAACTCCCATCCAAAGGAGAAAAATTTAGTGCTCAAAGTCCTCTGTCCTCTATGTCCTCCTTGTCCCGAGCAGCACAGGGAGATGGGGAATACAGCTTGCAGTCAGTTCATAGCAGTTTCTTTCTGTTGCTCCTTCCTCCCTACACTTTTCCCTTGCTCCAGTGTCCTTCATGAACTGCTCCAGCGTGGGTCCTTCCCATGGGTTGCAGTCCTTCAGGATAAACCTGCTGCAGCATGGGTTCCTCTCCATGGGCCTCAACTCCTACCAGGAGCTGGCTCCTGTGTGGGCTCTCCACAGCCTGAGCCTTCCCTCAGAGTATGTCCACCTGCTGTAGTGCAGGGTCCTCTATGGGCTGCAGTGTGGATATCTGCTCTGGTGCGGTCGTCCATGGGCTGCACAGGGGACAACCTATTTCCCCATGGTTTTCTCCACAGGCTGCAGGGGAATCTCTGCTCCAGCGCCTGGAGCACCTCCTCTCCTTCCTTCCTCACTGACCTTGATGCCTGCAGGGCTTATTCTCTGATGGTTTTTTTCCTAGTTTCTAAGTGTCTTCAGAGCACTACTGTGGGATTATTTCTTTAGCATGGTTGCTTAAAATTATGCTTGTCTGTTTCAATTTTGGTCGGTTTTAAGACGACTACTTTAGTAAAATGTAGGTCAGTAGTGATACTCAATGGAGAGGAACCTGGCTGATAGATTGGCACATAGTAATGGTTAATACATGGAGTGCAGAAAAATAACAACAATCCTCTAAACATGAAACTGAAGCCAAATCAATCTGTAAATAAAAGCTTAGTATGGTTGTTCTGAAACAGCAAAAGTTTTCGTATGTTTCAGAGAAACTGAGCTGTACAGTGTGGACTGTTAGTTACTTCACAGCATTAGATAAATCCTGTCTGTGTATGTTCTGTATGGTACCAACAAGGTATTCGAATAAGATTAGCACAGACATAGGCAAGTTGTGTAAGTAATTCATGATAACAACACTTTGCCTTAATTAGATTTGGTCCTCTCCTCTGCTTAGAAGAGCTTGAGACTTGGAATTTCAGATAAGGTCATGATTGCTTGGCATGTCTTGAAAAACAAAGCTTTAGTCCTGTCTCAATCCAGGCTCAGGGTGGACTGTTGTGATTATTTTCAAGTATAGATATAAATCATGGAAGACTGTCTTCTAGTGCTTGGGATTGAGAGGCTTTATATGAAATCACTTTGCCATTTTGAAGACAGAGAACATCAAGGAGATGGCATGTCTGAGGTATTCTTCCATGATCTTTGTGATGAAAGACTGCGATAAAACGTTGCTGTGTACTTCATGATCAGAGAGAAGCAGTAGGTTATAATGTAGGCTACTAAGAAGCTGACTGTGTAGACCACATTGGAAATGCAAATACTTCTGGAGACAAATGTTACCATTTCTTTATTATTTCTTTGTTTTACTAGAGTGAAAGTGGAACTAGCCATATCTTCCCACAAACAAGGTAGTGTTAGGGCAGACTTGTCCTAGGGGCTTTTGGTGTTCCACAGTCTTTCTTCATCCTGTGAAAGAAAGTCTCTGGAGATGTAGCAATTGTCTGCATTTTATTTTCTTGCTTTCCTATCCAGGTAATCAGTGCTGTCTGAATTGTTTTATGTGTTCTTTATATTCTAGTTTGTATAAAGGTCTTAAAAAAAGTTGTAGAGCCCAATTATTGAATATCTGTGGTACAAAACTAAGAAAGTTTGCCTTGTTCATTTTTACTTATCGGGTTCCTTCTGTGCTGCAAATGTCATGGCCTCTGTTCTTTTTCTTCAAGGTATGCAAAATCAAGTCAGATCAAGACGATGTCCAGCAGCAAGATATTTTTTAAAGGCAGTAGATTTCGATATAGGTGGGTGGTTTTTGTTTCTTTTTAATGGTAAACCATTTCAGAAACTAAGAGAAAACGTCAGTAATTACTTGTGGCAAACCGAGGACCTTTCCCTCTTGAGGACCTGTTCACTCCTAATTCAAGTCAAGATCCAAAAGACTTTTTGTTGTCTCTTTAGCGTCACTTATAAAATAAACTGGAGGCTTCATGCAGACTTTATCAAAGAGCAGTTTCACCAGAACATGGCTCCACTTTTGGTGCAGTTTCTGTAAAACTAGGATGCATAGCGATTGTATACCCCCTGTTACTGGGCAACTCTGGACCGTGGGTGCATTAGTGGGACAGGCCAGTCCCACTTCTAGTGTTCTACTACAAAATGTTACTTTTTCTTCTGTAGCTTTGCAGACAAGTGGTCAGCAGAATTTTTAATCTGGGACATTATGAATTGACTACATAGGAATATCTTTTTTCCTTTTTCTTTTCTTCTTTTGAATATAGCTTAATTGTTCATGTATATATAGTATGTGACATGTAATAAGCTTGAATATTTATTTCATGTTTTAATGCAGCGGAAAAGTAGCGAAAGAGGTTGTGGAGGCAAGTTCTAAAATCCAGAGGGAACCTCCTGAAGTTCACAGGTATGTCTTGACATTCAATATTAAACTTCTGGGACTAAGGAGGACTATTGTTCTCTACAGAGAAATTCTTTCCTCTACTGTGAGATGTAATGTCTGTCATTCTGAGCTTTCACAATGAGACATACAAGCCTTGGGAAATATGTGTTGCCAGTGTTGCAAAATTCTGACAATAGTATATAGTCTCCTACACAAGGGAACTTAATCTGTTCTGCTTTGAAGCTGGATTTAATCAATCAGTCGGAAAAGTAGTTTGTATTATTTTTTGTGTTAGAACATAGACTGTTATTACATGATCCCGACAGAAAATTGCATTCTCATTTCATTCCTGGTTCTTGCCCAGTTTTGAAAGATTCCATTTTGTATATATATATATATATGGGTGTGTTTAAAAGTACACTTGATGATAGTTTTTCCGTAATGGAGTCAGATTAAAAAGCAGTAAGTTCATTTAGTAAAGAGAAAAAATTGTCTTGTTAGAAATAAGCAGCTAGATTTTGCAGGCAAACTAATGCTTGCTGGTCCTTATCACTTATTGTAATGACAGTGAAAATTGATAAGAACCTAATTAGAGTCCTTCAGAAGAGAAGAAAAGGCCAGCAGGAAAAAGCTATTTAAAAACTTTTTTAAAAGGTTTCTTAACTTTCCGACCATTCTCCAGCCATATCCCTGTTTTTATTGTGATTTTTTCATGTGTGAAGGTGTGTGTTTGTTTTATTTTTAATTGAGTATGGCTATTCCATCTATATCTGAAGCAAAAGAGGATTGCCTTTACTAAATGGTAGGAATATATTTGCAGCAAATATTTATAAATACGTTGTCCAGCCCTACTTTGTAATTCATAGTAAGGCCATGTAAGGATGCTTTTGAACATACTTTTGCAGATTACATTTAAAAATAGGGTAAGTGACAGTCTAGAATGTGTTTAAGAGCACAGAAGGCAGAATATAGGTCCATCACTGAGGCAGGATAGAATAGCTGGGCACACATATGCATTTAAAATGAAAATAGTTACTCACATAAGGAAATAGTTTATTGCCTACTTTCCATAAGGTTTCTTTTTTCCTTAGGATAAGAAAAGATTTTCACATACAATTATTTTTTTCTTGTATTTTACTTTGCTTTCAATATTTAAAGCATTTTAAACATATTGTTTAAAACTCTTAGTTGTATATAAAGAAACAGATCAGAGGGCAAATAAGTTTATAGGGCAATACCATATAGATTTAACACCCATAAATAGTAATGTATGTTTTTTAGTGATTAACCTCCCTAAAGTGCTTGCATTTACAATGTTATGTTAGCTCCAACTTTGGTTTCTTAGAAAGACTGGAAAAAGTCTAATGATTTCAAATGCTTTTATAGTGCAGATTTTTAAATGGGAGACAGAGGTAGGTAGCTTGTCCTTCTAATAGCACACATAGGCAAAAAGCATAGAAAAATTATCTCCACTGAAAGCAGGCTTTAGAAACAAGTTACTCTGTGAAAGAGGATTTGGGGATGGGAAATGGAAGTTTTTCAGATGCAAAACACTTGGAGGACATGATATGATCGAAGGTAAATATATATTTATTTTAAATCTTTATACATATGAAATTTCCTCTCCTTGTGCCCCCTCTCTCAAAGTCAGTTCAGTGGTACCATGGCTGCATTCAGAAAGAAACAGGCAGTTGTGAGGAGGTTACTGCTCAATATATTTGTGTTTGGATGTTACACTTAAAGCACTGCAGACTGAAAATGTGTTGGGGTGTGTAGTCATCCAGCATTACTGCAGTGGCAAGTTCTTCTGACAAATACACACTGAAATATATAATATCATGAATAATTTAATAGCCTTAAGGGCATGCCTGAAGAAGGGATCTTTGTAAATAAGTATGGAGCAGAAACCTTATGGGTGCTCCCAGGCACAACTCCTATTTTGGCAATTGCTTGATAGCTCTTTATAACAAGCACAAAGATCCATGGGATGCCTAACAAGCCTGTGGTCTGGACTGATTGTAATTACAGTAATCTGAGTGAAAAACTTCTTTGGATAGTGAAAATTTAAAGTAAATAGTTACTAGAAACTGCTCACAGAATGCAAATGAGGACATAAGTAGCTTTGGGCATGTGTTAATGAGCAAGGAATCATGGCAATTGAGCAAGAAAACTGGTTTATCCCCACAGAAGATTTAATGACACATAATGTGACTTAGAGTAGGACATCTGTGTCCCAAGTTTGCCTAAACCAGCACACAGTCCCTTCCTTTCACTGCAATAGGTGCTTTGTTCAGTTTGTTTATCTATGTGGAAGTGTAAGTAGAGTCTCTGTGTAAATTTGAAATGCATTTTGTGAAACTTCAGCATTGTACCTATGTACCGTTTGAAGTCAAGTAGAATCCTCTTCTCTTTCATCTTTGCTTTTGTGAGAAGTAAATATTTTATAATGTAATGCTTCAGATTTATTGCAGGACTTTTGCTTCGGGCCTGTATCATGTAAGTCCTAGAAAACTTATTCTAAAGAGCCATTTTATATTCTCAGAAATATGATTTTAGGTTAATGAGCCTCATGACTGATGCAATTCAGCAGCATTCCTCAAACTTTTCTGAGAAAGTTCAACACCTGCTGCCAGGAAAGCCTCTTAGAGCCAAGTAAGACAAGAAAGAAAACCAGCCCGAGCACCTAGAGGTGTGGTGTAGAGACAGTGTCTGGGAGGCGTGAGAATGAGAGCACTGTGTGTCTCTGTTAACTGAAGGGATACAGTTGTTCCTGCTTTAGTCCTTAGTCTGCAGTGCTCAAACCATGACAAATACTTTACCCAACCCCTGCAGCAGTGGAACACCGTCAGGATAATGATTCTTATCCTCCCTGCCTTCCCTTTCCTTGAAGCCAAATACTGATGTGTGCTGTGCAGTGTGGAGAGGAGCAACACAAATCCTGCATGAGATGAAGAGGAGTCAGTCTGTGTAAAGGGAACTAAACCAGCACAAAACCTCTTACACTTTAGATGTTGAAAGATTTATATGTGCTGAGGGTCCAACATAACATGACTGAAAGCACTGTTCAGTGTGCAGTTTGCTATGATAGCTCAAGACCTAGAGTAATTTATGCAAAATGATTCTGAGATGAGATGTATTGGACTGCAGTTGTTTTCTTGTGAACTAACCCTGTTTTGCCTATTCATTTAGAACCAGCATTACCCAGAGCCGCAGCTCTCCCTCCTTGAACAAGCAACTGATAATCAACATGGAACCTCTACAGCCCCTCCTGCCTTCTCCCTGTGAGGAGGAAGAGGTTACTTTAGATGAAGGTGAGTCACTTACCTGATTCCTGCCAAGCACTACCAATATTTATTATAAAACACATGAAAAAAGGTGTGTTACTGACTCCAGGATATGGAAAAAATCCAGTAATTTTCAGTAGGAGTACACCATTAAGCCTCTGCATGTCATACTGAGAAATGATCACCAGCTCACGGAACTCTTCACAAACATCATCCGAGATACATTGTGAAGAAAATTACTGCTGTCAACATTTCTGTTTAAAAAATAGTTTTTTAGATTGTCAGGTGAAAGGACATTAATGAGCAATAAATAATCTCAACATAGCACCACTTTACTAGATAGTAACTATAGTTACTCAAGAGTGAAAAATGGCAGTTTATGGCTAGGGACTTTGTTTTTCTTGCTTCCCTTTGCTTTTATATTTCTTTCTGTTCTAATGTTAGGAAAAAATCTCTGCTAATTTAATTCCATTGACAAAAAGAGATGTTATTTGAAGGTCAGCTAGGAAAAATATCTCTGGTAACTTAATCCTGTTGACAAAAAGGGGTGTTATTGGAAGATCAGTTTGAATGCATTTCATAGAACAAGGTTTTCCATGTATATGTTTGTGATATTTTAAAAAACACATTCAATACCTATCTTTTTGAGATGCAGTCATTACAAACAATGGTATGAACATCTTAGCCAGCCTAAATGAGGATTACTGCATTCTTCCTAATGAAAAAGGAGGCCAAACAAACAAAACCTAACAGTGGTTCTTACTTGAGATGTAGTGAGCTAGTTGTTTCAGCAGTTGGGAAATACAGTGTCTGCTGTTGCTTTGTTGTGGCCAATTAATGGGAAACTGAAAACAACGCAGAAATTATGTTCATTTTCATGGAAGTATGTCCTAATTTCGTTTAATAGGAGTCACTTGAACATGCTTTGTTCATTCTTCGGTTTCAATACTGAATGTAGGAAGAACAGGGTGAATTAGATTCTCTGCATACTTAGTTTATTATAATCAGTAGTAGTGGCTGCATGGCATGTATTTAATTTTAACAATTACTTGTTTACTTCTGGTGTGAAATACTTGTATCTGAGAATTTGCTGTCTGGCAGCCAAGTACCAACTCTATGTTGCTGCTTGGCAGTTCCCGCCACTGCAAAGTAAGAACAGCTTGCTGCTTGTAAGACTGCTGTGCCACACTTACAACTCTAAGCAATGAAATCCATTTTTGGCAACTGCTGACTTATCATTGCTATATGCTCACCAGACAGTACTGGTTTCAAATGTATGTATTACATAATTTTGAAAGTCATGTTTCCTTTTAGTCAGACAGATTGTTGTTGCTACTACTACGATTTAATAGAAATGTTTGTTGGTGGGTTTCCTGTAGAATGTTATGCATAGTTAAATACCACCAGCTGCTATGTTAACAGTATTTAGCTCTTTTACTCTGTTTCCCTGCAGCAAACTTGGCTATATTATCAAATTGCAGCTTGAATTTATCTCAGAGCTTTCTGATGCTGGCTCTGTTCCCCACACGCACTCAGTCCACTTCTGTGGATTCCCATTTTCTCGCTTGCATCTACACTAATCACCCCAGAGTGAACTGGGAGGAGTTACAACAAAACAAAACAAAAATTTAAAAGAACCAAACCAACCAGCAACCTCCTAACTGTACAGTATCCCACTGCTGCCTGGCTCCACCTTTAAGTGGCTCATCAGAGAGGGTTGAGCAAGGTCCTGTGTGAGGGCAAGGGCAGAAGCAGGAGCAGGAGGTGGCGGGGAGGGGAGTCAGCTAGCCCTTGAACTGACTCAACTGCACTGGGAAATGGCTTTTCTGTGCTTCATGTGTGAAACAGCCTTGCCATCTCTCTAAAGGTCCAGGCCTGAGGTAGGGGTGGACACTCTAGGCTGATTTCCAAACAGCTTGCAGATGCTGTTGAGAGCATGGTGCAGCCCTGGCCAGCTCTGATGTCCCTGACCCAAGCTCCTATTTCTGCAAGGTGCTGCCGTATGCATATGGATGTTTCAGCTGCCGATGACTGAGACCGTCCTTCACACAGTGCTGCCCTGTGCTGCGTAGGTGGGCCCAAGCAGCAGGTTAGCAGAGCTGGCTGTAGTGGTGCTGTCAGCTTGGGCAGATTCAGGAGAGTGCACAGCTCTGTCTTTTAGCTGAGCAAAACCTACTTGCTCTTAATTTTAAGTTGGCTTTATATATTATGAGCAGAACGTGTGGCCAAAAATACAGTGGCCTCAAGTGTCTCGCGTAAATACCTCTGCTTCCTGAAACTGCTGGAGAGATGACCTCTGAGCTGGCTGAGCCTGGGCAGTATGAAACCGAACAGAAACTGCCAGGTGAGAGGGAAGATTTTGTGCCAGTTACTTGATAGTTGTTAGGGTACAAAGCCATTGGAAATGATGATAGCAGAGTCTGCAGGGGATTTTGAGCAGCTTCAGTCTGCCTTGTCCTTAGGTTAATCTTTTCACATGAAAAATAAACATGATGCAGCCAAATATTGAAAAACAACTAAAGCCCAGCCATTCTCCCATGTGAAAATCCCCATCTTACAGATCTGCTGTGGCTGTTGTGCTGAAGTGAAGCAGTCCTCCAATAAAATTCAAATTGTTCAGTGGTTTTGCAGACATGTAAGAAAGGGTTTGTTCACTAAACATGGTCATAAATGACCACTCTTTGTGGGAAGAAGGATACTGGATGCCCATGATATCACTGTAATAGTTACTTTAGCAGTTGACTCTTATGCAAGAAGATTTGAAAACAAGTAGTGGCATTTTATTTTTTTATTAGAATGGCAGGCAGAAATGTCCAGAGTGTCTATTGGTGTATCATTCTTCAGGTGGCAATTCTTCAGTCTGCACTTAGACACCTAATACAGCTGTCCAGTTACTAATTTAAGAACCTAGATTTGAATTGGGATTCTTACTTAAGTGTGCTTTTATTCCTGTTTTAACTTACAGTTATGTGACTTACCAAGAAATTGGCCACCAGCCCATACATATTTTATCAAACTGAAGAAACAACCTCAAGTCCTCATGCCTTAAGTTTTGCAGGTCATCTCCCAGTGCTTTGTTGCCACTGCTCAAGATCCTTCAGGCTTTCACATTCCTTGTTACTGACTCTTGTCTTGCACTAATGTCCTTTGTATCACAGGAGGAGAAAAAAAGCATGGCAATGTAAAGATGGAACCATAAAGTTATTGCCATGTGTAGAATGTTATCATATGGAATTACATTTTATGTACATGAGTGTCAGCAGTGCTTGGAGAGATCATTTCTACGTTTTGAACCTAAAAGACGTTCTTCAAAAGGCACCTAGCTACTAAAGTATTAAGTGTATCCGAAGTGCAATTGCAAAATTCATCTTTGTCACAGACAGCCAAACTAGGTCTTTCTGAGTGGTCCTGTTATAGGTCCTTTCATGATCCTTGCTTAATGAGCAGTTGAACATGTCACATTTCTTTTGATACTGCGATAGGAATTATTTGGCAGCCTTCTTTCACTGTCTGATTTGGTGACACAGATCACTGCCTGTACTGATGACTTGGCTATTATTTTGTAGGTGGTAGGTCAGTGTCTTTAGATTTATCAGCAGCAGATGCTATCAGGGCTTCATGTATTTGAGTAGTCCAATCTTAAAAAAAAAAAAAAAGAAAAGGAAAAAAAAAGAAAACCACACCTCTGAGTCGCAGGATATTAGTGTGGTTTTGACAAATGATTCAAACCTCTTTTAAGTCACTTGATACTTCTGTGTTCAGGTTTCATACACGAATTATTTCCTAGTGACATTGACTTTTGCCTTTGGAGCAACCAAAGTGAAAGTAGCATGCTTCGGTCATTCTACTGATTGATCTTCCTTCTACTGTATTTTAGAAAAAAGAGTTGATGGCACAGACTCATTCTAAATTCATCCTGTTTAAAATCCATGTTCCTCAATTTTTTCTTCCTCAGGGAAGGAAGCTTTTGTGGGTACAGCTTAGGCAACAACACATGAGAAATTGGCCACTTATGAATAATAGTATGAATAAATATTGCAAATATGCTAGTACAATATGAAATAATGTTAAGTATCTGTTCACATGTTATGTTTGTACAGCCAGAACACTGTCACAGGTAATCTAGTCCATCTTTTTCCTTGGGCACACCTCAGTGTTGTTACATTTACGTTTTATTGGGGAGAAAAATTACTGATTTAGTGCTTTTTGTCTGGGTAGAACTAATACACAGATTGTCGACACTGATATTTTTAAAATCATACCCGCTGTATATGAGACACAATTTATCTTATTACATCAGACAGAGAGAATTATGAAATGTCTTCTGTCAATTCACATCTACTTAACAGCTTTTCCCCGTGAAATTAGCACAAGCAATACTCTCGTGAGCTATTTGTACCCCTTGTGTGTGGGTGTATATATGACAACAAAAATCATAATATGTAGGAGTTAATCAGATTTCTTAGTGGTGTTTCTAAATAAAACAACAGTTTTCTTTTTAGATTCCTGTGGTTTGCAGAGATAATTAATTTCTTCTAATTAATTATTTATTTCATTAAACTTAGTAAAGGCCAAAGTGAGCATCCTTAGGTCAGGTTGTATGTAATGGAATTTTCTACTGATTTTTTTTGTCGTTTTTTTGACATTGACATCGTTCTCTCATTTATGGAATGAAGTCTGGTCATCTGAAGTTTCCCCCACTACTGCACACTTTGTCTTGCAAGTTTCTGGGAGTCTCCCAAGAACATTCTGGCCTCAGATCTCAACATCACTGTATGCATCATCATATCTCTGTTCAACAAACTAACCTGGATTTACAGTCTTCTAACCATGTAATTGAGCCCTACAAGGTCTGAAAACAGCTCTTTTACAAGCAAACCTTTCACTTAAGACAGCAATATCTAATGCTAACAAAAATGAGCTCTACCAGCTTTCCTTCGTAACTTAAAAATTCTTAGATTTCCAGGTGTTTACCATGTCATGTGTCTACAAAATAAGATTGCTAGTTTTGTTACAAACTAAACAACATTGCCTCCCTCACCATAATAAGGTACCTCTAAAATCTGAAGCCAGTTGATATACTTCCTTTTCACAAATACATTAAAATTGTTAGGCTTAAATAGAAGTTTCTGGTTCACTATTTTCACTGGCTGTTGAAAGGTACTTGTTTTGAGAGTGTTTAATTAGTTTTAGTTTTCTGCTTTTGGAAGGAGATGGGTTTTGGTTTTGTAAACCATGCTTTCTGATTTTAAGAGAAGTTACACAACCATCTCCTGTTTTCTGCCTTCTCTGTAACAGGGCATAAATGCGAAGGGTCTCTCTGCCACAGTTTCCACCAGTCATTAGCCTTTCAGCTGTGTAATATCTAGAGCAGCAATTTAGGAAGGAGGTGACTGAGAAGAACTGCAGAACCAATTAGATAGTGAGAGTGGACCCATTGCCTTGCTGGCTCTCTTCTGTACACAGAGAGTCCCAGAGAGCTCTGCAGGAGAGAAGCAGGCTCCTCGTCTGGAAAATCTGCTGAAAAACACCTTGCAACCTTTACACAGGATGTGTTTCCAATGTCAGGTCACACAAAATCTTTCTCTCAGGAGACAGAGCCTGTTCCTTACTTGCTGAGAGACAGAGCTGCTGACTCTGCTGCAAGATTTCAACATAAATCTCCCTTAGTTTTGAATACGTGGTTTGTGGGCAGTGACTTGAAATCTCACAGTCATTTCTCTACTGCGTGAGCGTGGTCATATGAAACTTAAATACATGTTTATTCATGACATGAATGTGCTCCTGTTGGAGATCATTCACAGCCTTGTCCAGGTGATACTTGCATCCTCAGTTACTCTGTCCTTTGCATATTGAACATGTTGGTGCTTAGATTTTGATAAGAATCGAGGCTTTCCAGTTTTTGTACCTGTGTACACAGTGAAGATTCAACCCTTTTTAATGAGATTTTAATGATCCTCTTTTGGTTGCTACAGCAGTTACGAGCATAAAGATGATAAAAGCAGACAGAATCTTATTTTTGAAGTGGTGGAAAAGAAGGAGATAGAAAGCGAAGGGGCACTTGATCTTTCCTCAGACCCCCCAAGGAAGTGATTGCGGAGAAGGAGAGGAAGAGAGGAGTGCTTGCCCTGCAGGAGGAAGGAGTAAAAAGGAGCACTGCTGGATATTCATACTATATAGGCCAGGCAAGGGAAAGGAGCCACTGTAAAGATGCTTCCAAATGCTCCATTGAAGTACATGTCTCTCAGGAGAGAAATCACTTGGTGTAAAATACGCATTTACAGGACTCTTCCCATGCCCCCTTCTTTCCCACATATTTGCATGCACACCATAGATTCTGTGATGCAGAGGGAACAAGGATGTCAGATAATGAACACCTGGATAGCACAACATGTTGTGAACACTAAAAGTAAGTATTCTGGCAAGTGAGGGACTATCTGTGCTCCGTGCCCCCAGTACACTCTTTCCAGTTTATCTTCTCTCTGTGGTTTCAGTGGACCCGGTAAGAGCTCCTTTCCCACTAGGACAGTGTGATGCTGTGCACGTGGTTGCATTCCAGCTTCCAGCTGGAACAAGTTATCAACAGCCAGCATATATGCGTCATGCCTTTTTTGGGAGCCTGCGTATCTCTGCTGGACGGGGATGGGCAAGTGCTGAACCTTCTGAAGCAACACTTCTTTATGGTGGATGCGAGTGTGTCCAGTAGTTGTCCACAAGTGGGAACTGGAGCACATATGCAAAGAGGGGCATTTTTCCCAAATTTAGGAATTTTCTTGTTTATACACAGGCAGGTCAGCTTTGATTCTATGCTTGAAATGAAAGCATTTTAATCTCATCGGTTTGCCTTTTCACTAAGGTTTTTAAGCACAGCACAGGATTTTTCCTTTTGTATCTTCTCAAATACTTTCGAGGCATTGGTGGAGAACTGACATCAGTGGCCAAATTGAAGGTCTTCAGAAAAATAATGGCCTCAGTGTCATTTTATTCTGTGAAAAACAGACCTCAAATGCTGGCTTTTTGTTTCAGTGCGCTATGTTTTGATTCCTTGGATATTTTTATGCTTCTGTGTGTGGTTCAGCTGTTATGCTAGCAACTGCTAACTGAGACGGATGCTGTGTAAGTTTGTATTGTATGTTATGAGGCATTTGGAAATGTTTAAAAATAACCTTTCGTTCTGTTCCCTACTGGGATATTTTTATTGGCTGTATTAGAAGCTTGTCATTTGATTCATTGAGAGTGACTTGTGTTAGTCTCTTAAAACTCAGTGAGAACTCAATAGAAGGTCAAAGCTGGTATGGATAGAGCCTTTACGAGTCTTTGAGAAGAGGAATTAATAGTCAAAATGGTGAAATGTCTTGTAAAAATCCAAACCAAGAGAAGCATTCATTTGCGGATGGTTAACCACTGCAACAAAGAAGTGTGCATTCGATTACTGCGGCATGGCTCCAAGATCACAGCCAGAAGCGCTGGTAAATTCACATTTATTTTACTCAAACTTCCCCCCCCCCCTCCTTTTTTTTCTTTTTTCTTTCCCCTTCCTTAATTTGTTATGCTAATAGTAGTCTTTTAGAAAGGAACTGTACTGTAAATGACAATGTTACACCAACTACAGCAGAGAATAAAGACGAATTACTGACAGGAGCAGAGATGCAACTGGGGAATGAATGAGGGGAAACTGAAATGACATTTGTTGTAATATCTTGCATAAATTGTGGATTTGTTAATTGCTAACAAATTCCAGTGACTGGAATTTTGCCCTTGTAGTTTTCTTGGGCTGAGGGGTATAAATACTTTGAAACTCTGATAATTTCTGACAATACTAAATAGTTCTTAAATTAGCAAATAGGTTGTCAGCAGATTTTGAATGTTAGCTGAATACAGTAGTAGGTACAGTTTAGCACTGCATTGCAACTGAGTGGGTTGGATTGCCCGATCATAACTTTTGTTGGTTTTATTTTTCTAGATACTGAATAATTTAATATACTGAAATACAAGGGGTTCTCATTTTCTCTCCACATAACAGGAGTGCAACCCAAGGAACGAAAAGTATTCAGTAGTGCTTTGGATAGCAACCAAAACAAAGGTTTTTTTTTCTTCTTTTTCCACCAAACCCCTTTGCCAAAGATGGATTGTCCCCTCTATCAATCTATATGTCTCTGTTTCCTTGGTGAAGTAAGACATTTCAAAATTTCTTTCTCCATGCTTTCTGCGGTACTGCTTACTTTTGGTATTTTTGCATATATAGGTTGACAGATTTCAGCTTCCATGCACTTATATAAAACCATGCCTTTGTATCAAGTCTTCATCCCAGAAATGTGTATTTACAGAAGAATTAACTGAGAATGCTCTGGTAAAGATCAGAATATTCTCACATTTTGGCATCTGAAAATCAGAAAGCAGTAAGTGCAGCAGATGTGGGAGAACCTGCATCTTTCAGTGATTTTTCTCTTAAGTCGCAACAGCTTCTGGCTACCTTTGCTTCATGAATTCACCACTCAGAGGAAACTATAGTGTCTATGAGAATGCACCTAACTCCCTTGAGTCAAAAATAGGTAGCAAAATTGAAAAAACATTAGTATTTGCATGTATTTTTTATTCTTAGACCTCAGAGGTTTAATGCTGGCTCCAAACAGGTATAAGTCATCTTGCGGGTTTACTGTGACGGCAGTTTAGCAAGTGATTTGTGCACTGGGGCTATGTTGGTTCTTAAGAAGGTTGATTTTGCAGTACTGTTTATAGGATGTTATCCCTTTTGATGCACACATGCATAAAACCTGTAAATCAGCATATGAAACCTAAGAACTGGAGTTAGCTTGTGCAAAACTCACGGCAGTGGGTATAACTCCTTGGGAGAACTCTGTTGCCGTTGCGACTGTTTCAGAACAAGCTGGCTCGCACCTGCAGGGCTCACCCAAGCTGAGCAGGGATACTGAAATGTCCTACTTGTCCTTTTCCTGGGTGCTAACCTTTCACATCAGTGCGCAGCTCTTTTCAGCCTTGCTCCCTTTGGCCTGGTGCTAGACATTGAGTCACTGCAGTCCCTTCACCAGCTCTTCCCGTTTGTCTGAGCTGGGACAGGTGGATCTTGCCTTCTCATTCCTGTTCCCTGATACACAGTTCTCTTTCCCAGCTACCCTCCTCTCAGCCTTTTTTTTGCTGCTTAATTCTGGTTCTGGAAGGGGAACAGCTGGGGTGGGCTCCTTCCAGGTCAGAGGGATGTTAGAGACAGGCTCTCCAGAACACCTGATGTGCTGCACACTCTATTTTGCTTCTACCTCTGCACTTTGGGTTCCCTTTGTGGGATGTGAAAAGCAGGGTGTTGGTGTCTGGTGGCTGCACTAGCTGTGACATTAGTTGAACACCGTGACACACAATGCAACTGGGAGGTGAGCTGTAACACCACAGTCACAGTCCTTGCAATTGATGTCAGTTAGCAACTGTGACAGGGCTTTGCTCCTTCCTAGAAGTTCCTGTAAGACTAAAAAAAATCGTGGGAATGGCCATCAGGAAAGCCAGGTCACTGCCTATAAAGGAGTTACTATAAGCTGTCATTGATTTACTCTCCTTGCAGAGCTAGACAGCTGTCTTCTGTGGGCACGGGATGTGAGTAGGATAGAGATCTGTGGTCTCCTACTTCTGAGGGCTAGACATCTGGCTGTGATGCAGATACTGCTTCTATACAGATCCTGTTTAGGGGAGTATTTTGAGTTTAGTGCAATTATAGATTCTGTTTCCCTTTCCTACATTTTCTTTGTGACATCTGTGCACTTTGCTCATGTGAGAAAGTCATTCTCTCCTTCCCTCTAAAAGGTCATTCTATTCATAGTACAAATAAATCTTCTCCACATTGAAAATCAGCAAAGAAATACACAATATTTCTAGAGGAAATAATGAAAGGAATAGGAAGGAACTGTCCTATTTGCAGCCTGTCTGGCCTTACTTGTTTACACATCTATACAAAGTATTCTCAGCACTGCTCTTTCTGGACCATATTTAATTTTTCAGTTCTGTGTTTAAAAGCAGGAAATCTTCACACTTGTTCCTTTCTCCACTACACAAAGCTTTTACAGGTCTGTAATTGTGTTTGCATGTCTGGTAAGTAAAGCTGTGTTCAGTATATCTGGCCACCAGACAATGTATGAGCTGAATTTTTTAATAAACAGAGGATACATTTTTCTGGGGTGCTGTATTTCCAGCAACTGCAGCTTCTTAAGAATGGTGGAGCTGGGCCTGCCCTTCATCCTGCTAATCCTCAGCTGCTGGTTTTGGCCCCTTTAGAAACACTAGCAGCTGACAACATTGATGTCAGACCTCTTGCACGTTCATGTTCGCAGCAGATGACCACTGTAAACTCATGTTTTAGTCTGCTGTTCATGTTCCTATCTGCTGTAGCAAGTTAGAGGTTTGGAGCAATGCCAGTATCTGTTGGAAAGGAAGTACTGATTTTTGCTAGCATAATGAGATCTCTTTGGCTCTGTAAAATTTGTTATTTGCTATGTGTTTACACTTATGTTTGGCTGATGTTAAATGCAGTTACTTTGTCCTAGTATGTTTTAAGAAAACATAAACCAGGTGAAAATTCTTGTTATCAGGTCAAACGAGTGACTGTAAAGTTGATGTATGCTTTGGAACTGCAACACATTCCAATGTTAATACAGCCCCTTCAGAAAACACTGATCTGAGAAGGTTTCTCTGCCACCTTTTAGCTACAGGTTAATCACAAAGTCTGAAGTTCGCCAGTTATTTGAGAAAAATAGATATTTTAATGAAAGTTAATAGGATCATTCTTGTTTATGTTCACTATGTATGTTATGCATGGTGGAATTTAGTCTGGGGAAGGAGAGAAGGCTCAAGAATCATAAACTGGGGTGACCTTTCTTTCCAGTAGCTGCAGCTGTCCTCTCTATGATGAGAAACATGATAAAGATACAGTACTGACCTTGCATCTAAGCAGGTATAGAGAGGCCTATGGCCAGGATTCTCAAATTTGGGAGGTTAAAATTAGATCCTTTAATTGATACTGAGGTGCCTAAATATGTGGCTCAACCTACCTTTTACTCCTATTAAGAGAAAGTGAAAAGTATGTTTGAAAATCAAATTGTAGTACTTGTGTATCTAGGTATGTGTAGATGCTTAACGTTGGGCTTCAGAGTTTAAAAATTTTGGCTTTTATATTTTTAAGATTTCATGAGTGCACCCTCAAGTGACTCAGGGTGTGGTTTGATGATCCATCATTACCTTCTGTTACTGTATGCTTAGGAGAAAGATCCCCCCCAAATCTGTTCTCACCTGTTAGTGTTCATATACTGTTGTGTCTAGTTTCAATCAGTTTGCAGTAAGTTCCAGGACAAAACAGGTTTCACTCTGAAATGTGATGAATTTCTAAAATGGCTGTGGTAGGAGAGGGCAGAGTCGTTGAGGCAAGAAATAGTTAGCTAGGCAGTCAAATTAAGTTAATGGAGAGACATCTGCATTTTCTTTATGGAGGATGAGGTTTTATTTCAGCTATGCAGATCTGCTGGCCAGGTGCTGGTGAAAGGAGCACTCCTGCTTTCTTTCCATCCCTGGTAATGTGCTGTGCTCATGAGAACATCTGACAAGCCAGTTTAGGAAGAAAAAGAATCAGAGAACTAACCCAGGAAGAAAAAGTTTGTTTTCCTAACTTAGCTTTACAAGCTGCCTTGCTCAGTGGTTTAGTGGGTAATAGGTGGTGGGGGGACGGTTGGACTGGATGATCCTTGAGGTCTCTTCCAACCTTAATGATTCTATGATTCTATGATTCTAAGAAGAAGCAGAAAAGGTGTCTTTGGTTGATTTAGCCAGAATGTGAAACCTCACCTGGAGGCATGGCCAGTGTATCTCCTAGGGAGCAGGAAAAGAGAATGAATTACTGGGGGAGAGATCTCGGCCATTTTGAAGACTTTAAATGGGAAATTAATTGTAATAGCTAACATGCTCCACTGAAGGGGGGAAAGCTTCCTGAGGATGGTGCTCTGTAATGAAGAGGTTTTCTATAACGAATATAACATGACAAATAAAAGGATGCACTAAGAAGGGCGTCTAGGAAGCTGTCTTGTCAGGTAAGGAGCAAGTTAGCTTGTTCAAGGAGTGATTTAATGTAAGTAGATTTAAAGTGCCGGTTTTCTGCTATTTCTTACATCTTTTAGAAATACTTGTAATATGTTGTATATTTTACGTTGCATTTATTGGCATTCCATCCCCACTGATATTAAGTTATGTGTAATTTTAAAGTTACCAGATATTAGCAAACCATCACTGACCCAACTTTTGGGAAGTCTATAAACTGGCATAATTTAGCAAGTACCTCGCTTAGCATGTTCTCCAGATAATCAAAAGGGTAACAGAGCTGCAAGGTCGCATGGAAGGTTTTGTGGTAACTGTCAGGCACTCTGGCATACAACAGGGTGCTATGGCAGATGTTTCCATGAGGAAGTGTCGTAACAAGCTTCAAGATTCCTAGTACAGCAGCCTGTCTGCTTGTTTAATTTAATTTACAAAGTTTCAACATGTTAACTTTGTCTTGGCAGATTTTTCTGCAAATACTGAGTATTTAGCAGAAATACGATCATGTGTCTGTGTCTGGCCCAGGACAGGTCTATTGCTAAGTGACCTGGCAGTGCACAAATCTGGTGTCAGTTATGTAACCGAGATTTTTGTGGGTATGTCCTGTCCTGAGCATGGTAGTCATGGTAGATATAAAAGGGAAAAAAATAAAACACATTCAAAATAGAGATTGTCAGATTTTATCATTCAAGAAATGCAAAATTTGTAACCATGAGAAAGTCTAGGGTAAGATATCACCAACTTTGCTGAAGTGAAGTTATCCTACTGCTAGTTTAATGATCAGTAGCCAGTTATCTAAGAATATTCTTTTGGTATCTAGTCAAATAGAGGGAAAGTAGGTTTCAGAAACAAAGTTAGTAATTTCAGTACACTGAACAATATCTACAATTCTTGGGACTAATAATGTAAAAAAAAAAATCAGTGATATTTTCAGGAAAAATGTGAAAAGACTTCTGATCTCAAAGTGAGAGTCTTTGCAGAATTTTGGTCAATTATAGTTGAGTTACTATTTAAAATTGTCGCTTAGATTTGTGATCCAGAATGCATCTAAGCTGTCTATCTTCCTATATTGTAGATGTCTTTATGATCGGGATTTTTGCTTTCCAATTTTTGTCCTGTATCATATATTCACAGAGCAGTGGTACGTCTCTTCCTTATAGCGTGGTTCAGGTCGTATCTTACTTCCCTCATCTCAAAATGAGCATAATAGGTCTTTATTTTTTTTAATATGTTTACCATCCTTTAATAGAAAATGTTAATGGAGCTTGCTAAGACCCTCTTACTTCACACTGAAAACCATTGTATGTCTAGTGTAATTAGCACTGGAGAGGTACTGCTTTTCTGATTACTTGTTTCTCAGTAATAACACATTTTTTGTTATACCACATTGTTTTAAAGTCTCTGAACCTTAATCTCTACCGCAGTAAAACTGGAATGAATCTTTGATGTCAGTTCGCTATCTTTTACAAAGATCTTGTGTTGAAATCAAAGAATTGGGCTAATCTGAATTATAAATAGTCCTTTGACATGGATTTCCTGAGTTACTTGTTGGACAAGTCATGTAACCTTGTATTGGTTTAAACTGCTATATCCTTTTTCTGTATGTTGCATTTGGTTTAGTCATTAGTGAAGAATGGAGAGATGCTTAACATCACACCAAGAGACATACTAAGTGTTATTATATATTACTGTTGCACATGATACTGTATATGGTCTGTCCCTTTTGCACACAGATGGCATGTGATAATGGTAAAGAGTGTTGGACATGGCACAAATGTCAAACTGTTTTCCCATTGCTTTGTCTGAGTTCCGTGCCCAGCTCTCCTCCCTTCCACTCTTGCAACTGACAGCAGTCGCTGCAGTGTTGATGTAGCTGCAAAACAGCTAGACTTTTTTTGCAGACTTATTGCTGTTAGTGTTAGAGTGGAAAAAGGTTAGTATGTTTTGAGAGGAGAGAGCTTGGGCAGGGAGTGAGATCATGAGGAGGGAGCATACCGGTAAGGCTAAGAAAGACTCCTTGTAAGAAAGAGAGAACTTTAAAGAAGGAGAAGAGAGATTGTGAGTATGAAGTGTAGAAAGATGACTGGAAAGAACATGAGACATGAAGAGAGGGAGCTTTTTAAAGAGGTGAGGTATTTTCATTCCATTTCGATAGTATCTAATCCTCATACTCTGTGTCAACTACAGGACACACAGTACCTACAGGAATGCTGGAGAGGGGCTGTTTATCAGGGAGTGCAGTGACAGGACAAGGGGAAATGAATGGGTTTAAACTAAAAGAGGGGGGATTTAGATTGGACGTTAGGAAAAAAGTTCTTTACTGTGAGGGTGGTGAGGCACTGGAACAGGTTGCCCAGGGAAGCTGTGGAGGCCCCATCCCTGGCAGTGTTCAAGGCCAGGTTGGATGGGCCTTTGGGCAACCTGGTCTAGTGTAGGATGTCCCTGCCCATGACAGGGGGTTGCAACTTGATGATCCTTGTGGTCCCTTCCAACCCAAACTATTCTATGATTCTATGAACTTTTATCTCCTTTTATCCTCTCTGCTGTTAATACAAATCTATCGTGATAATCTATTGTCTCTTTTTAATCTAATGCACTACTAAAAATTCCCAGCCTCAGCCTTTATCTTACCACTTTCTCCTCATTCATCTCAAAGAAACAAAGATGGGTTGTTGTTGTTGTTGTTATACATTAAATAGCATCAATTCACATATGTACTCGGTCTGCATTTGTATCAGAAGTCTGATTGCCAGTAGAAAGTGAGATATTCTGTTTTATTTTTTTTTTATCATATCATTATTAGTGGTAGCTGCGTCAGGCAAAGTTAAACAGATCTGGCATACTGCAGTGTTGTAAAAGTTGTTGCCTTTCTCTGGAGCCTTTCAAAAAGATTTTCCAGTTTTTTCTGCTTGTGTGGTCTAGTTTCAGTATGCAAAATAATGGCAGAATTTTCCTTCCAATTTGTTAGATACTACTGGAAGGCTGAGTTTTGACACCAGGAAGGCAGAAATTTAGGATCACTATTTTAATCTCTTTTTTTCAGGTATCCAACTGCCAAAGGAAGATGAGATTTCAGTACCGGTGACTTCAAGCTCCCCAGTTAATGACACTGGGGAGAATGTTGATCCTGCTATTGAACAGGAAGAGAAGATGAAAGAGGAACCTTTAACCATCTCAGAACTGATATACAATCCCAGTGCCAGCTTGCTGCCCACCCCTGTTGATGATGAGATTGACATGCTCTTTGATACCTGTCCAAGAGCAGAGAATGAGAAAGATGATACAGATTCATTTGAGGAACTGGAAGCAGATGAAAATGCATTTTTGATTGCAGAGGAGGAAGAACTGAAAGAAGCTCGGAGAGCGCTTAGGTGGAGCTATGATATTCTAATGGGCAACATAGAGGTGAATGCATTTGTGAAGAGTTTCTCGAGACTTCTCCTTGTAGGCCTTGGGCTGTTGTTGTTTGTGTTCCCTCTTCTCCTTGTTCTCTTGGAGTCGGACCTTCAAATCTCTTTTCTCCATGAAATCCGTCAGACGCCGGAGTTTCAGCAGTTTCATATTGAATATTACTGCCCCCTTAGGCAGTGGGTGGCTTGCAAAATAAACTTCATTCGTGACATGCTGGGTAGCTTTTAAATTTTAAATAAATATGATACAACTAAGGGCTATATTCAAAATTTCAGTTAGTGCCAGGTTTCCATAATGCCCCGGGGGCCATCAGTCAACAGCTGTCTTCATATCCAGTTCATTACAGACTCTTCAAGTTCTTAAGTTCCCTTTACATACTTAAATTGCCCGTTTAGTTACAGATTTATGCAGTCACCCTTCAGTAACCAAAAGAAGCTTTATTTTAATTGCATTTCAGACTTCCTGCTCATCTATTACATCATACAAGATGGGGTCACAATAAGTTCCATTGTCCTTAACCTTTCAATCGATGACACTAAATCCAGTGAAACTGAAATTTCTGTTTGTTTGAATATACTCCTTAGTGCAGCAATCTCTTCTAACCAATGCCTATACGAGCAATGTTTATGCTGGTTTTTTGGTTTTGGTTTGTTTTTCTGTTTGTTTGGGTTTTTTTACATTTTTATGTGTTTAAAATACTTTGGTAAATTTTTAGCAAAAGACAACTTCTGATATTATTTAAGTGTAAAAATTGGTAAGAATAATTAATGCACAAGGGCATGTAGGGTCTTTTTAGTGTTTTAGCAATGGTTGGGTTTTTTTTTTTAAACCACTGGCTGGAGAATGAATGAGTTTAATATAGCTCTATACAGAGGGACTGTGGTTTGGGAAATAAATAGAAAGTTCACTCAAGTTCAGTAGGGGCTCTCTGGGGGAGGTGAACAGACACCAAGTATGCAGAAGAATTTCTGAAAGGTACATTTGTAAAGCTTGAGGAAGTGAGCAGAACTGAAAGTAATGATCCTTCCTCTTACCTGTCAGGTTGTCTTAAACTTAATCAGTGCTGTAGAAAGTCTCTACAAGATAGTCCAAGTACGTTTTGGAAGAAAGTGAGTCTTCAGTCTAAATGTAGATTATTGTACATAACATGGAAGAAGATAATAGTAAGTAGCCAAAAAAAAAAAAAAAAAAACCAGAAAAAAAAAGAAAAAAAAAGAAAAAACAGAAAAAAAAACCAGGAAAAAAAAACCAGAAAAAAAAGCCAAAACCCTAGCTAAATCAGTGGGTGAGTGACCTACTTTTAAAAATGATAGAGAAGAAAAATATACTCCTTTTTAAAAGCAAAGCATTAGGCTGTACAGTTCTACTGACTCACAGTTAAAGGCTTAAACACTTTAAGAGATGCATCTTCATCCTTGATGCCCGTTATTGTTAATCTCTAAGACAACATATTTTCTGTGCATACTAATATGCTTCCTTTCACATATAGCAGCATATTTACCCTCTTTCCCTGTTACTATGAGCCCAGTTACATGATCTAATTGTTTCATGTGACATGGATTTGTGTATCTGAAGGTATTCCAATATAGCTTAGAGAATATACATAAGTAAAATGCTGAGAACATTTGAAAGCCCTCAAATGTACCATAGAGGTTGTATTTAAGAGCAGAAAGGTTTTATTCTTTTTCCCCATCCTGATCTTAGTGCAGACGTATTTTGTATTTAAACTAAGGAACTCTAGTTCTGGCCTTGAAGTCTTTCTCCTGCTTAGAGATTTATGAATTGGAGACATACTTTAGGCTGCTTTATTAGATGTGCATTTAACACATTGTAACCACATCTCTAACTGAATAAATTAATTTAGTTTCAGAGAATTGGTTTTGCTTGGTTTTCTCAGGTAAGCCTTTGCAAATGTCTAGTCTGGAAATGGGAATTTCCTTAGAGGATTTCTCCTTCCCTTCTAATCTTCTCTAGGTTTTAAAGGACAAAACAGTTACAGGGCTTAGGAGTTCCTTTTTCAGTTGAAAACTTTTTGATTGCTGTTCATTTTCCAATGAACAAAGGCTAAATTAAGCAACTACCTTTTCTCCTCTGGTCTTTGTTTGTCCTTGCCAATCTATTTCTCAGATGAATCATTATTGATTAGTTACTTGATGTGTATTTCTTCTTGTGCTACTTGCAGCTAAATGATCCTTTCCCATGATGTAACAATCATTCAGCCTAAATGAAATGGGGATTGAACTAAAGCAGACATTTGGCCTTAATGGGATATTATTCACTTGCATTGTTTCTAAACAAAGGTGTCAGAAAAGGTGTTTTGAGTGGTGGAGGTTGTGAGAACTGGCATCCTGCTGGACTGTGGAGACATGGTTCCATACAGGCTCCAATAGGAGTCTGATAATTGTTTTTTAAAAAAAAGTTAGATCCTGTGCTCTGAAATATAGTCTTGTCCCTGTAAACTACAGCACTCCAGAATTAGGAGTATTCTTGTGCTTGTTCTAACTCTATGAGAAAACAGCTGAGTTGCATGAGAACATATTCTCAGAAAATGTGCAGTGCGGTGAGGTTTTATGTAGGGTTAAATGCAAGTGTCTGTGTGCACATGTGCCTGCCTTTACTTAGCCCTTCCTTTCTGATATTCTCTGGTCTACCAAAGTAATTTAACTGAAAGTCATGAGAGTCCTGTAACTTAAAGGCCAGGACCACGTACTACACACAGAACATTATGGTTGGGCATGTTCAGAGAGAGTAGCAGTCTTAAGATTTTATTGGTGAGGATGGCAGACTTGGATTACGGAGCATCTGTAGGTACAGTATTGTGTATTTGTCTGTGCTTGGATTATATTGTATAATGTTATGTACTTGAAATCTATTTTGTGGTTTGTCTAACATTTATAAACACAACTCTGGGAAGAATTAAAAATGGTTTTATTTCATGGAGACTAAGGGGAAAATATACCTGTAACTCGAGCCTTATCTTTGTACAGTGAATTTCACATTTCTATATGTCAACATCCTGATTGTTTTGTATGTTAATATGATGGCAGAAATCCCTAATAAAAATACACTGGAGACAAGCTTTCTGCAGTTGTGGAAGTTCTTATGCTGAAACATGTTTTCTTGGGAATTAATTGGTACATGATACGGTACAGATTTTTTAGGACTCTTAAAAAGTTTTTTTACATGCTTTTTTCTTTTTTATTCATCAGCTGGAGAAAGACTAAGAAAGTGCTTTAAAATAAGATGCTATTAACATGGCATCAGATGCACTAACCAAGGGCTTAATGGTTTGCCCAGTACCACGTAAGAGCCTCAGAGCCTTGAGTTCACCCCAAAATAAAATTAGAACTTACGGAACACAAACTGAGAAGCCTGGTTTTAAAGTCAGGCACTGGCTGTAGATACATGGCTGCAACCTTCTGGGTGGCAGGTCTGGCCAGAGTGTTATGCAAGCAAAGCTGTGCAGATTGCGGATGGAGCTTGCTTCCATGAAGTTGGTTTGGAGCTCAGACAGTGGGAAAAGATCTGGTAAGAAACAGTCTGCAAAGAGGCCATTGAGCATCGTTTTGGGGAACTAAGTCAGAGAAACCAAGGCTGCGTCTTGGGCACATAAAACATTTAGATGCAGATACATCTGTACTGTATAGAAAGAGACAAAATCTAAATGGACTCTCTGGCAATTTGAAATTTAAAGGCCCAGACTATATAGTACAGTTAGACCTATTTATTCAGTTAGAATGGTGTAAGTTGTAACACTGGCTTTAAATGTGGTTGTGTTCCTGCTCCAGCATGAAAATACAGCATATCCTCTTCAACATTGTTTGCACTCTAAGTATTTACTGCAATTTATGAAAATAGTATGGGTACTTTGGGTAAAATTCAGCTTTTGTCATAAATTCTTTCTGAATAACAATACCCAAAATTTCTCTGAAATTACAACTCACAGAAATGTCATGTCAAATGTGCGTTTGAAGAAATCAGGCTGCATTAATTGGTGTCTCAGAACTTGACAACAACTGTGTTGGCCAACTTGTCTCTAAGGGCCATGACATGGTATGGGTACGCAGAGAAAGTACTGACCTATTACTGCGTGACCTTGTCATTACAGTAGCGTAGCTGGCGCCTGTGTGTGGGAAGGGAGCTCAGAGGCTGGAAACAGTTTCGATTGCCAGCCACGTACTCGGGACCTCCTCCTTCATGTATATTGTCCATCTGACCAGAGTCTCCTTTGCTGTTCTGATTTAGGCAACTACACTCCACAAAGCTTCTCCTGTCAAAATCCTCATTTTCTAAGCCTCTCTTCCTCTTCCGTCTCACGTGCTAATTTAATACACAGCCCTGACCTCCCGACCATGGCACTGACTTTCAGTATAGCCCAGATTTTCAGCCTAGCTCTGTCCACCCTCTCTGTCCCCAGCTCCCTGCTCCTCTTACCGCTGCACAGCCCCGTGCAAAGCCCGAACACCCGGCTCCAGCAACGCTCTGCGATCAGATGGGGCCTGGTCTGCCTCCACAGCGGTGGCTTCTTCCTGCAATGCACGAGCAGACCCTTCCTGCCGATGCATCAGGAAGGCTGCAGAGCTATGCTGGGCTAGGCTGGCAGCAGGGGCTTGCCCGGGACACAAGGCCGTGCCTGGGTCCTCACCCCACGGCCCCACACATGGGCTGCGTGCACCAGGGACCGCGATGGCTGCCTGTAAGCTGCTCGAGAACTGCGATTTGGCTGTCCTGGGTTATGGGAAAGTTCAGCTGTAGCAGCATTTGTCAATAAAGGCTAACAAATAAAGGCTAACTCTTTGGCAATGCATTAAAAAGGCTATTTCCTTTCTTCTGGTTACTTACAAAAAGCACAGCTTTTACACTGAAAGGGATGTTTCTGAAAGCAATCTAATAACATTAGTCAGAGGCAGTTCTCGGTTTCTTTCCTATCCTTTTTAATTCAGTAGTACTTTGACTCTTAATTCCCCTGAGCTGTGAAACACGTACAGCTGATTCCTGTAGATTGTGTGCTGAAAAGTTATTTCTTGTGAGCTGCATTGCTGGCCGTAATTACATGTTTGCTAAAAATCTACCCTTACAGCAAAGCCTACGACGATCCAGCTCTCTCAGGACCTTTACAAAGTACAATAGCACCTGTTTCAAATATTTTGGCTCTGTGGGTGGCTCTGAATAACTCCTCTGAATCTATGGCTGTACTTTGCATGTAGACTTCTGGAGTTGTTAGGACTCCCCTGGCAGGGCACTAAGAAGAGCATTTAGCAAAAAGCAATCAGCAGAAGTCTGAAGTCACAAGATATTCCCACTCCCACTCATCACCCGCCCGCCCCAAAGTCTGGAGCTATTCCTCACAAAATAACAACATAGAAAAAAGGAATACAGCAGATTTGAAATTATCTGAGCATGACTGAGCATTACTAAAGCAGACCTCGCATCTAGCTAAAACATTTTACAGCTGTGAATGTACACCAGAAAGCCTTGAGAATCATGGGGGTTTGGCTCTCTCCAAGGAGAAACAAAGCAAGGAGTGTGATCCTATTTGCAGCTACATTTATCCAAATGTTCAGCTCCCCTATAGTTTAGAAGAGAAAAAGAAGGAAAAAGAGCAACCCCACATATTATTATCAGCTGTAAGCTGAGTATGCTTCGGAAGTGTAAGCACTTCTGGTTGTTTTATTACAAGTTTCTTTATGTTTTCCATATCCAAATCCCTCCTGGACATGATGACAGCGTGGTCCAACAGCCTGTTGGAAATGCTGTAGTGGATCAGACAGGAGATAGTGAGTGATGTAGGAAAAGCTGTTTTGGTGGCAACACGTCAGCTGAACAAAAATCAGCGAACAGATGTGAAGGGCCTGTGACTTAGCAAAAAGATCCCAGCGCTGGCCACATCGATCAAGACAAAGGTAATTGTGGCTGTCTGCATCCACTTAACTGCTGCTATGATGAAGGCCAATGTGAGATTCCTCTCCTCTCCCCTCCCTAAAACAGCTAACCGCTGTAATAAAGGCGTTAGAGTCCTGCTCAGCATGTTTAATAGTGTCATTCAGCTCCATGACCACTTTAAAATGAAGTTACGTGTGAAACATTTATCCCAAATATAAACGGCATCACCAGCTATCTTAAACTCTGTTGTTTCTGATCTGTTTACTGTTAAACTGTGTGTATAAATAAACTAATTAATCATTTAACTTTTTGGTTGTTTTTTTTTTTTAATTCTTGTTCAGGCCACAGAACACAGCCATATAATAAGCAGAATAGAGGAAAATTCTACATCTGTTAGCTGTAAACACTTGTTCCACCAGAGTTTATTATAAAGAATCAATATATTTTATGTATTTGTGTCCTGGTTTCAGCTGAGAGAGAGTTAATTTTCTTCAAGAAAGTCAGTATGGGGCTGTGTTTTGGATTTGTGCTGGAAGCAGCGGTGATAGTGGAGATGTTTTTGCTGTTGTTGGGCGATGTTTACATAGAGCCAAGGACTTTTCGGCTTCTCGCACTGTCCCACTGGCGGGATGGCTGGGGGTGCACAAGGAGTTGGGAGGGGACAGACAGAACACCTGACCCAAACTGACCAAAGGGGTATTCCATACCATATGACGTCATGCTCGGTTTATAAGGGGCTTGGGAGGAAGAAGAAGGGGGGGGCAGCGGCGTTCGGAATGATGGCNACCACGACAATTTGTTTTCCTTTTGTTCCAACCTGATGACTGGATTACATCAACTCATGTGGTTTTAATGTATAATTCACATACTCTAATTATTTGTCTGTCTCTAGCTAGAAAATTTGCACCTGATGTTGCTGAAGTAATGGTAAGGCAATGTCATGTGGTTATTTCAATACTTTTAATACTACTACTAATTTTATGAACCTAGTTTTATGTTTCTAGAAATGTAATTCCTAAGTAATTAAAAAAAATAAAAAATTACACCTGCCTAGTTCCTTTGAACAATAAAGTACAAGGTACTGGTGTAAGTACTGATACCACACCTTTACAGATATGGAAATAAAAAGTGTCTAAAAATGTTGTAAGCGAAATATAAAATGTATTACATACTTTAAGGAAAAAGGTATAAAGACAATATCAGAAAAAAAACTGTGAGAATCAAAGCTTAGGCAATTTGTATAAAGGGCTACAGCTGTCAGTTGAGCTAAAAAATGTAAAGAGGCTATAATAACACATTTTATTGTTTCCTACCCGAATACTGAGCTTAAGCAAGATTTGGTGAATACGAAGAGCTGTCCTTGCATTCTGCGTTGCTGTGGAGTAGAAGTCTGTATTTACCACCAAATACAAAATTATAAATTGTAAGTCCTCTTTTAAAAACCTGGTTTAAGAGTGCCCTCCTGTGGGACTACGGAATAATCCATCAGACGTTGTCTTGCACAGAAACACTTTTTTCAGAGTTGGATTCTGGTATTGGTTATTTTGTGGGTTGTTTTTTTGGGTTTTGGTTTTTTGGGGTTTTTTTTTTTGGGTAGGTTTTTTTGTTTCTTTTTTTGAGAGTCATTTGTTTGTTTTAAATGATAGTATTTAAATATTTGCCAACAGGTTTGAGTTAAGTGTTCAAGTTTTGTTGATCTGGGAATAAGCTTTTACACTGGTTCAGGAAAAAACAGCGCCAAAGGGCTCCAGTGACACGTCTTCTCGCCACCCCAAGGGGATGGCGCTGGGTGGCCCCAGTATTGCTGGAGCGGCGGGCGCGCAGCCGTCCTGCTCAGAGCTCTGCCAGTGGTGCCCCTGCAGGTACGTAACCACTCGTATCTTCCTATATATGCATTGTATATGTGTAGTATTCCCACGGTGTTGGGTCTGTGGGGGTAGTGAAAGCAAGCTCCACTTCAGTCCTGAGCTAGGCCAGAGAGCTTTGGTTAAGAAGACAAAAAAAGCAGAGAGTATTTGAGAATTACCCTCAGACAAGGCAGGCAAGCAAAAGCAAGTGGGAGGGGCAAACTTTCAAAATTATTGTGGGCTGATAAGCTGAAAACTAGGTTTCTGAGAACAGTTGTTACAAAGCATAGTATAATTTTCTTGCCCGTTCATGTAGTGTTTGCAAGATGAAGTTAGTTTCTGTGTTCTTGGTGTTGTTTCTGTGCCCGTATTATTTGTAAATTATTTTTGAATGCTGGCTATTTGTTTTGTTTTGCTTTTTATCAAACCTACAAGGGTCTGGTTTGCATTTCTTGCTATGCCAGTTAATATTTTGAGTTTATATTAATATCTTATCTGTTGTTTTTCTTACCTCTAGCAACTGAGAAAATGTTTATCAGCTCCAAAGGTAATATTTGAAAGGTAGAAATCCACAAAGTTGTTACTACTCTTGTGGTCTATATTAGAAGGGGAGAATAGAGAGCGGTTGAAAATTTCAGGAATAGAAATAGAAAAAAAGCTCTTGATGTGTACAGGGAACGCCAAGTCTTTGGGTCTTAAAAGAACTATGTGAAAAAGAAACTTTTTACGTTTTCTTGGAAGGAGCTTCAAGTAAGTTCTCAAGCTAGAAGATCTGTCTTTCTGTATCCCATCTTCCATCTCTTATCGGCTGCTGTATCTTTCTGACTTACATAGCTTACTTATGGTTGTAAGTATCAATTGTCAGCTCTGCTTGTGTTTTACAAAATCATATGGTAACATTTATTTTATTAAGCATTTCATTTGGTGCCTATCTTCTTATAGATGCCATTCACTCCCTATAAATATCAGAGGAATTTTTCCATGTTTAACTGATGGGTGCTATTTTCCTGACAGTCTTACAGTTCCTCATGCTACCTGCTCTGCTGGAATCGGACGTGCTGTGCAGACTGGTTGAATTCACTCTCGTGGCTTTGCTGATGTGGAAGTTGTTCCTGAGGCCAGCAGGTATGCAAGAACCCTTTGTTAGGTCAGAAACCGGATGAAATAATATTTTTTTTCTTGATTGCTTTGATACCTGAGCCCATGTGTCTTGTGCTCCATGAGCAGAGTAGCCAAAGAGGAAGGAGGAGAAAGATCTGTGCCTGTAGTACAGTCAGTCTAGCCTATCTTCAACATGAGGAACAATATCATATGACTTAAGAGTTCTAACTTATTTGTTATTTGCTTAATATGAGTCAGCCTGCTTAGGTGCGTTACTTGGGCAGGTGGGAATGGAAGTCCAACAGTATGCAGGGTATCACCTAAGTTCTTGATCATCTGTGTCACCTCCCCTTAGTGGCCTTAAGCTTAGTGGAAGCTTCAGATTTTAAGGAATCTGGCTTGCCTTGAAAGTATCTGATGTCAGTTTTGTCGTAGGAGAATTTGTCCTAAGAGCAGCCTCTGCATGAATTTGGTTTATTGGTTATATTGACTTGGAGAACTGATCTTTGGAAACACAAAGACAGTCTTAGCTGTGCTGTCAATTCAATTGCTTTGCTGCTCCCTTTTTACTTAGCATTAAAATTGTGATCAGTTAGTTTGTATTTTATTGCTGTTATTTCCTAAAATAAAAAAGCAGCAATATGAATTTGAGGGCTCAAATACTCAAGGAAGATACTGAAAAATAACCAATATCTACTTTCAAATGAGTACTTCAGCCTGAGACAGTGCTAAAGTTCCTTCATGTTAAGGGAAATGCATGATTACAGAGGTGACCTCTGAAAAATGCTGTTGAGAGTAAGCCTTACCCAGGTCTTATTAATACACTTAGTCACATGCAGGATCCTGTTATCAACATTTTCTTGTCTGATTGCGTGGTTACTCTAGAAGACAAATGTTGGTGTTAAGTTGTGAGAGAGAAAGAAGAGGACACCCTTTTATGTAACCTAGGATACATATGTGCTTGAAGTTAAGCATGTAAAAGGTTTCTTGTAAGATTAAGGCCTGTATCTGTAGACAACTGAAAATGCATGGAGTAGATTTCCTGCCGTTCACATTACTGCCTCTTTTCCTCCAGTAAAATCCATACAGCTCTAGAACAACAGAAGAAGAAGAAAAGAAAAAAAAAGTCATATCAACCTTATTATGCCTTTTGAGTTTAAAAGCAAAACCAAAATTCAAGTAAATTATAATCCTTTTTGAACGATGTCGTGATTACTAAATTTTGTCCTAACTGAAATTGTGTATTTCGTATGTATTTCGTATGAATTGAAGATACGTTGCAGCACTGCAATGTTCATTCAGGGGAGTTTGCCTGTGATGCCCAAATCTGAGCTAGTTTAACTTTTCTGAGCCTTCTGGACTCAGCTGAACCTTGGAAACAACCAAATCTATGGACTTAGCATTAATGTCACTGGAAGTAATTTCAGTGAAGTCAGAATTTCACCATCAAGGTGTTTGGGGTTTCGTGTGACTGTAGCAGATCACACATTAAAAAGAGTTTTGCAGAGGCTAGTTTGAATATGGGGTTGTTCAGCCTGGAGAACAGAAGGCTCCAGAGAGATCTAATTGTGACCCTCCAGTACCTGAAGGGGCCTACAGGAAAGCTGGAGAGGGGCTGTTTATCAGGGAGTGTAGTGACAGGACAAGGGGCAATGGGTATAAACTGAAAGAGGGGAGAGATTTAGATTAGGCATTAGGAAGAAATTCTTTACTATGAGGCTGGTGAGGCACTGGAATAGGTTGCCCAGGGAAGCTGTGGAGGCCCCATCCCTGGCAGTGTTCAAGGCCAGGTTGGATGGGGCTTTGGGCAACCTGGTCTAGTGGAGGGTGTCCCTTCCCATGGCAGGGGGGTTGGAACCAGATGATCTTTGAGGTCCCTTCCAACCCAAACCATTCTGTGATTCTACAATTCTATATATCTTGGATTTATCTTTGTATAATTTTGCATATGAGTTTGTTGAGTATCTGACAGTATAAAAAACTTCCTTGCTATAATTCTTGATGATAGAGTACTTGGCCTATTCTTGGAATAGTGAGCTGTGATTTAGGATTTTATTTTAAAACCTGGTTGTACTGGTTTTTACTAAGCTTCATGGTTGCTTTGTTGGCTAAATATCAGTTTTATTTAATACCTTATATTATGTTTCTACCCCAGAATGTTATTTTGGAACTAATGTGTTTCATAGATTTGTTTCTGTTGTGCCATTTAAAATTCTGATTGATTTTCAAATCAACCAATATAATCCTCTTTGCCAAGTGGAAAATGTACATATTTGATAGCAAACTGGAGTTTTGCATGTCTTTGCGTCCATCTTAAAAGTAACTGTGAACATAGTTGAGGTTTGTTTTGTAACATAGCAAAGTAGCAATAGAACACGGTCTGAAAGGTCTGTTACCTTTTAACCTGTTAAATTAGATATCACACAGTTTTTAATTTTCCCATGTTCACACATCCAGAGCTGTTTATTACAAATAAATAAAAAGAAACAGATGTTTATAAAAGTAATGGAACACTTAGAAGAGCCATCTTACTTGCTGTGCATACTTCAAACTTTGACAATTTTTAAAAAGATGGTGGAAAGATTCCAGTTGTGCATATGCCCAATTCTAATCACGTGAAGATTGTAGTTGAAGAAAACCTTCATAGAATCATAGAATCACTAAGGTTGGAAAGGACCTCCAAGATCATCAAGTCCATCTTCTCAATTATTTCATGTTAGGCAGATAGCAGAACTTCAATAAAGGACTACTGCTCTTATGTCTTGATTTGGCATCCACTGAGATCTTAATCTTCAGGGTGTTCTTTTTTTTTGGTCAGGAAGTAATTTTTGTTATTTGAGGCAGGATCAAGTCTATAATTGTTATTACTAAATAGTAAAACACAATGATATCTTCATTTAAGCAGACGTAATTTCAGATGGATTTGCATGTCCTGGAAATTTTACCCCACTATCCTACTGCTTTCTGCCAACAAAAAAATGCAGCTTTGAATATATTAAAGGAAGCTTTCAGTTTATTTTAGCCTGCTTTACTTTCCTTTCAGATGGACCTTTGGTTTTTTTTTCCCTGAAAAAGCAGCTGAATGACTGCATGCTAAAATCCCTAGCGAAACAAACACACCTCATTTCATACAGGCCAAGCACCTAACTTACTGTGAAAAAAGAAAGGTTATCCATCCTAATGCTGACAAAAAAACCCACCCCAAAACAAAACAAACAAAAACCAATGAAACCACGCCCAGATTAGCAGTTTCCAGGGGAAAAAAGAGGAGGATGGAAATCAGTTTTCTGTGTCAAACAGCACTCAGCCATCCAATGACACAGCGAGAAATGAGCTGGAACATCACATTCGGGAACAGATCAGATAACAATTTTACTTTCGGAAGTGTCTAGAGAATCTATTGGATGGACTCATACTAAAACTTGCCCCTAAAAAAAAGGGCAATCATCTATCAAGAAATTCACAGTTGAACCAGGAACATATCTTTTCTCAAGAGGATGAAAGCGAGAAAGCAACATTTAGCAAGACCAAGAAAACTCAACGTTCAGGCAGCTTTCACTCTGTGGGCAAACAGCTTCAGTTTACATGTTAGTGTGTGCAAGACCGCTAGACTTTGTATCACTTCTTTTATCAGCATAGAGTGCACAAAAGAATCCATTCCTATTAATTTCTTAAGAAAGAATTCATTAACTTCTCAAAACAATTGTTTCTGTAAGGTTCAGTCTAATACTAATCAACAAAGAACCGTAACTATAGATAAATGGGAAGGAAAGGACCCTGAGATCTTCAAAGTTACCTTGGATCAACCTCCAGCTGTTGTCCAACCACAAAATCTCAAGAAAAATGTTTTTAAAACCTGGATGAAGGAGAAACAAGAACAGACATGTGTCAAGTCCAGCTTCATCCTTCTGTGTGTATTGAGGATGATTATTCAACTACAGTTAAATGACTCTGTGTGAAATATTTTTGGGCTCCCCTGATTGATAATTCTGATGAGAACTGTGCAGAAAGAATTGCTCTGACAGAGATTAAAAGTAGATCTGATAGGGAGACCATAAAAAAAAGTCACAAAAAGAGTCATCAAAGAAGGTCTCTTAATTCAAAAGAGAAAATACAAAATATTTTGTCTACTTTGATGGAAGGCAATGTTTTCTTCAGAAAAAAAGACCAACAGCAGTGAGAAGTGCAGGGAGAAAAGCTATACTAGATAGTGAAGATGATGAGATGAAAAATTCCACTTTTGCCATAGAGACTGACATTTACTATGTTTGAAAATATATTAGAGATGACATCTGTAAGGGGCTGGCTTTCTCTTGTAAAGCAAGGGGAAAAGTAAATGATGGAGGACTTGATCTTAAATTTCAATGCTTTTAAAGTACAGACAGGTCAGAAAAACAAAGAAACAAAGACTTGAAGATATAAAAGAGGAAGACAAAATGTAAGAACGAAGGAAGTGGAGTAGTACAAAGCGAATAGGTAGTGCCCTTAGTAAATCAAGAATTGGCAAAATGGTAGTAAAATAGTGCTACAGTCACCTGCAGAAGGTTCTGCTGTGGAAAGCAGTGGTTTGATACTGAACTCAGGTGGCTGTTCATTGAAGTTTTTTCAATTATAAAAGTCTCAACTCTCTCCTAACAGCAATTAATGCAATGAATCTGGCTAAACGCTATTATCAATAAAGCCTGACAAATTTGATGGGAAACAGCATACTGATAAGCAGAGAGAGTGCATCAATTCAGCTAAGCACATCTATATAAGTTTTGAAAAACAACTTAGATGAGGGTCCCAAAGTAAGAAAATTGTTGCACTGGGAAGATGAACCATTAAGCATAGATCAAAAAATGAGTGTTTTGGGTAAATGTTATTTCTGTTTGAGTATGCTAAGTTGTCGTGGTTTTACCCCAGCCGTTGGCTGAGCACCACACAGACGCTTGCTCAGTCCCCCTCATTGGAAAAGGGGGAGAGAATCAGAAGAGTGAAAGTGAGAAAACTCGTGGGTTCAGATACAAGAGTTTAATCAGTGAAGCAAAAGCCGCGTGCACAAGCAAAGCAAACCAAGGAATTCATTCCCCACTGCCCATGGCAGGCAGGGGTTCAGCCATCCCCAGGGCAGCAGGGCTCCGTCACGCGTAACGGTGACTTGGGAAGACAAACGCCATCACTCCAAATGCCACTGCCCCCCTCCCCCCTTCCTCTTTCCCCCAAGCCCCTTATAAACCGAGCATGACGTCATACGGTACGGAACATCCCTTTGGTCAGCTGGGGTCAGCTGCCCTGTCTGTCCCCTCCCAACTCCCCGCACACCCCCAGCCATCTCGCCGGCGGGGCGGTGCGAGAAGCAGCAAAGGCCTTGGCTCTGTGTGAGCATCACTCAGCAACAGCAAAAACATCTCTGCACTATCAGCGCTGCTTCCAGCACAAACCCAAACCACAGCCCCATGCTGGCTGCTGTGAAGAAAATTAACTCTCTCTCAGCTGAAACCAGGACATAAGTACGATGAGAATTTTTCAGCCCAAAGAGGGAAATGAATGACTTTTTCTCCAAAGGAAAATGGATTCTCTCTGAAGAGAATTCATGTGCCAAACATCTTGAAAATAAAGTGCTTGAACAAGACAAGATGGAAGAAAGTGACAGTGATTATAGATCATCCTGACTAAGTTTTGTTAGTAATTGAAAGCTTGGTAATGTGGAACAAAAGACAATGCCTCTTGAAAATGAGAGCTCTTAAGCAAGAACCTGCTGTAGAACGTATTTTTTCAAAGCCTTTTGACAATTCTGAGTCAAGTAATAAAACAAACCAGGAGAAACGTCAAGTTCAGATAGGTAAAGAATTTCTAACATATGTTTAGCTATTGATTTTAATTGTGTAAATAATTATTATTAATGACTGTTAAATACAAGTCAGGCATTTTGATATGACTATAATTAATTTTGTTATAAATACACTTTGTTACTGTCTTTAATGTAGTAGCAGGAATAATTGCATTACCTTGAAAGGTACTACCCTTACACTTCCAACCTTAATGATTCTATTCTATTCTATTCTATTCTACATGATAGAGTGATCTATTCCAGTATGGCCAATTTGTGCTTTAGAAAAATGTTGTCAAACAACACGTAAAAGTTGTTTGTATAACTAATTGTTAGCATTGCCACTTTTCCATAGCCTGGCTGTACACAAAGCACCCCAAATAAAACTGTTCTTGAGCGTGTTTCACAAGAGATGATGCTAACAACTGTTTTTAATGCAGCACAGTGTCGTGGAGAAATATGAAGCTGTCCATAAAAAACACAGTTGTCTTAGCATAGGAGAAGTTTTGCTCCCTCCTTATTAAAAGCAACACCCATCACGTTTTGCATTAAATGCGTTTGGTAACATTTAGTGTTGTCACATGAATTAGATAGGAAACTCTCTGGAACAGGAATCCTTAGAACAGAAATAACTGGTCCAAGGAGGCACTGGGGGAAGTCCAGCCTTGCATAGTCATCTTAAATACATGGGCAGCTGAAGCCAAGGTTTGCTTCATTTCTTTAGTGTATATAGTGGATATATACAGTGGATATAAAGTGAGGACTTTAATATTGATTTTTACCACTGCAATGTCCTTAATTCTTATCTTCAGCTTTAATAATTTTCTCAGTTTTTGGTGTATTGCCTTAAGGTTATAGTTGTCCTGAAAGGGATTTAATTTAAGTCAAAGAAATCAAATTACAGTTGTCAGAGCTTTGTTTTAATGCACTCTCTAGTGAGGTGGTAGACTACAATGAATACATTCCTTTAATCGATGTTTCCATCTGTTTGAAGCACATCCGTAAAATGAAACAAGATAAGTCTGTATTTTTAATATCCTGTAAGGCCTCCATAATACCTGTGGTAAATTTTTGTTCCAAGGCTTCAGAACTTCATTAGTTTTGTGTAGTAGACAGCCAAATATTTGAATAGGGAATAATAAAAATAACTATTAGAAATAGAAAGCTTGTATACTTAAATAGAAGAGATTGTTTAGCTTGGATCAGATTACCATTCACACTAGATGTAAATCTAGTAAACATGAGTTTAAAATGAGAAAGAATTTGAAGTAGCTGACCTAGACATGAATGAAAACCAAGCCTGCTGGAGGAAAAAAGTGGGAAAAAAAATTATTTGGAAAATAGGTGAAGAAAGGACATTGAAAAACTATTTACGTAACAAGTACTTATTTTTCTATTTCTACCCTCATTATACACCTTCTTCCAAGGTCATTTACAGTACCAGGAAACTGAGTGCAAGTGAACCGGCTGAGCCCTTCTGGGCTGGTATGTTTTGGATGTTCCTGTTTTCAGAGTGCATGGGAACTGCCCGAGTAGGTCTTTTCCTGCCCTGTCACTGTGCTGTGCTTGGCAGCATCCTCGCCAAATTATTGCCCATGGAGTCCCACAATGGCAGCAGGACTCTGGACCTTGTGGGTTTCTCTGCACTGTCCCATTCCAGTCGTGCATCTGCATAGTTCATAAATCTCCCAGCCTGGAACGGGAAATAACAACATGGTGGTTGAAATACTGTGAATTGTCCATTTCAACACCTTTTTATTCTTGAGCAGAAATAGGTTTTAGTGGGAAATGTGTCCCTGATTTGCAGGGATTACTGTCCCAGTTTCTTTCCATGAGCAAGACATGATACCTTTGTTTTTCTTCAGAATCTTCTCCTGCCTTTTATCCTGGTTTTAATTGAGACTTAGCTGAAAACTTGTTTTTCCACAAAATGGAAATAAAGAGTTTGGTGTTATTGTCAGAACTTTATTACAGTACTATGTTTTGAAAATAAAAGTTTGAGTGTAAAATTATGTAGGTAGATTGTAAAAAAGTGGTGTAACAAAAAAAAAATTGAAAACCAAATACTTTTTATTTTTGAGACACTTAGAATTTTTTCCTGGGAAGTTTTGTCAAAATGGTGCGTTCCTGCAAAAGCGTACATTTGCAGTTAAGTAGCAGCTTCCAATGGAAAACTCCTCCACCAGAATACTTTAGCTACCTCCTCTGAACTTAAACCATCTATGCAGTGCCTGCACTCAGTTTGTTCTCAAACTATTACGTGCATGTGCTGCTAAAATATATGTGTGCATGCATCTTTTTCAACTACCATGTTGCAGACTTTCATGAAGAGAGAAGAAGGAAAAAGAAAGATTCTTCAGTGTGTTGACACTATTTTTTACTTCTCTTTGACAGCACATATTTCTGATCATGTTGTGACTTACTACCAACTGAAACTCTCCAAGCTGACTATTTTTGGATCCGCCACCTTCCGCATTATTAATGCTTTTCAACTATTTTGCTGTTAGTCTTTTGTTTCGATTAATGTATAACTTCTTGTGATTCAACAGCAATGAATTTTAATCATGGCTAGGATTATTTGATGTGATATTATTCATGCAGTGCAATAAAGTAGAGCAACCTGGGCAGTCTCCTCTACTCCTAGGTTTTACTGCCAACTCTTTTGCATCATTAGCAAAGAATTCAAATGTGATAAAACCAAATGTTAGGACTCTGGATTATTCATCCAAAAGTCTCCCTCCATAGAGTTAACTGCTGCACACTTGCTGCTTCATTCTGTCAGTTTTGTTGCATGTGACCCAGGCAAATCTGAACAAGTGTTGTGTGTAATATTGCATGAACAAGTACAGCAAATGCTGTATAACCCCCATCAATTTCCTAAAAGGCTTCTGAATGAACATTACTGCTTAGAAATCAGTTTGTATCTCATTTTTTCCTGGTTCATTCATAAGGGGAAGCAGTAATAAATTATATTAACAAAAAAACCCCAACCAACCAACCAACCAAAAACAAACCAAAAACCCCACAAAACCCCAAGGCTAAAACTTCTTTAATCCTTGTAGTGTATATCTGTATGCATGTGTTCGTTTTTTCTGGAGTACCTTGTGATGAAGAAATAATGAGAACTCTTCTGAAATATACTGTTGTCAGAGATCATATCCATAAGTGAGAGGCATATTTGCATTAACTTTTTATTTCATTTGTTGCATGATGCTGAAATTACGCACATAAATAAATATCTCTATATAAGTATCACCTGATTTCTGTGCTTGCTACATCCACTGCTTTCCCTCACTTCTGCTCAGATCTGGTGTCATGTATTCATTCAGTGATGTGCTGAGCAACTGAACATTGAGCAGCTGAAGCTGCTCCATCTCTTACAATCAAGTTTAAGAAGCTTACAGGAGGTGGCATAAAAGCATAATCAAACACTCTCTCTTAGAAATGGTTTGAAACTATTCTCCAATTAGTGGCTGACGTGATATTAACAGGGCTGTAAGATTTGAATGGGATGCTGATACCGGTGAATATCGAAATGCTCTGATCAATTCAAGCAGTTACAGCCACTGCCCAATAGATATAACCAAACAAACAGAAAACTGTTATAACTTAGAAAATAGTCAGAATAGTTGTAAGATAAGAAGCTTGGAAATAATCTCATTTTAGACGGGTTGGCCTTGGAAGAGCAGATGCGAAGTACCACATAAATAAGAAAATTACAAGATGAGCACAAAACCAGCCTTGAAGGATATAGTATATGTGACTCCAGGACTGCGTTTGCTTGGAAGTAAAGGTCAGTGAGTGAACACCGTGAAGAAGAGTACAAGCCTTCATCTGAAGACCCTACCTGGATGCGTCAACAAGCATGCGTGAAGGACATTAACATATGATAATGAGTTCCCAGAAAATGTATGAATATGATAAGCATTACTCAGAAATATCATTAATATGTATGTTAATGCAGTAGAAATACATAGTAGTTCTGGTCTTTGGGTGCGCACGTTAGGTGCAGCTATCCCCTGTACACCCAGCACTGTAACAAAGAATGCCCGCTTTCTAAAACTTCAAAATTAAGTCTCAGAGAGTGAATTATTTTGCTGCTTTTTGGTAACAATACTAGTAATATGCCCAGTTCTTTGAAGAGGTTATCAAGTGATCTCTAGCTTTTGTATCTTAAGATCTTATATGAAGTAGTTCAGACAATCTGTAAACTACATGAAAATTTTATATATTTTTATATATATATTTCCTATAGACATAGAAATATATCTAGTTTTGTGTTGGTTGATTGTAATTGCTTATATAGCTTGTCTATAATTGCCAATAGCACAGACGTTTGCTCTTTTACTATTGTTTTGCAATGAATACTAGCAATTACAGTCCATTTGAGTTTATAACACTGTTCTCTTCCATCCACAAAGATAATGACTCTACTTCAGTAGTCACACGATAATGTTAGCATGGATAGCTCAGCATGCTAACTGTTTTGCTTTCCAAAAGGTCTCTGTGGATGCACATGGGACTCATGCGGCAAAAGCTATCTGGATAAAGTATGGTTGTCCTACAATCAAAGGTACTTTAGACCCAGAGTGTTAAAAAGAATTTAATTCATTTTTTTTAGGTGTATGAGTCATTCATTTTTTGTTGGAAATGCTCTTCTGGTGTTCTGCAAAGAATCATGTCAACAGAAGCAGTAGGATGATTTTCGTGCATAGTAATCCTGTTAGCACATCAGCTGTCAACTGAACCGTGGAAGTTGAAGTGAACGGCAGACAGCGTGGCACTCCATGCTCTCATTTGCTGTATTCACAGCCTTTTAAGTAGTGGTTTACTGTGTTGAAAATTACCAGACCCTCAATGTCCTGCTTTGCCCAACTATTTGGCTTCCAGTGCAAGTGGAGCAATGGAGTGGAACTTATCAGGTCCAAAGTAAGCCAGTGGTCTTCTCCAAACCACCATGCTGCTGAACTTAAGCAGTGTTGAGTTCAGTCTAGAAAGTAGTGTCAGTATTTCACAACGGTGTGTAAAAGCCTAATTTGGCTATTAGCTGTTGAACATGTAGCAATGGCAGTGACAGAAATTGATGTGTAATCACATAATACCAATGATGGAGATAAAATACTAATTGAATAAAAGACTGGTACATAGGTGGTTCATTTGGTGAGGTCTCATTTCTTAGAAATGGGAAAGGCATCTTAAAATAATGTAATTTATCTGCCTTCTGCTCTACGACTATTCCCTACAATGCAGTGTCTTGGTAGAGCTGGTTTTGTAGCAAATGTTTCTCTGCATGCTCAGACATCTATACGACAACAATTGTGCCCAAGTAAGTAGAAATACAAATGATCCTGGCAAGAAATTTTGCTTCCGGTTGCCTTTGCCAGTAATTTGGAGGCCTTTAAAAGTTCAAACTAAAATGTGAACTAGATCCCCTAACATCATAAGGCTTTTTGACCTTTTGCATTGGAAGTTCTTAGAAATTATAGTTGTATAATGCTTAGAATGAAAATTCTGAATTCCTCATGTATATCCAATGTATTGGATAAATATGTACTTGTATGTTTAGCTATGTCTTCAAAATGCTACATTTTATCTTAATTTTTGCAAAGCTACAAATCAGGTTTTTGTTGTTGGGTTTTTTGGTTTGGTTTTTTTTGGTGGTGTTTTGTTTTGTTTTGTTTTTTGGTTGGTTTTTTTTTTTTTTTTTGAGGGAGGGGTTTACCCTAAAGATTCGCACTTTGGATTGCAGAAGTGTGAGTATCAAAGCTGGCTTGAAAATGGTAACAGCATGGTCTTTATTTGCAAAGCTGTTCTCTAGCTTATTTTTACAAAACAGCTGTCTCCCAGGGTGTGGTAAGCAGTTTTTAAAATAGGGACTAGTGATCTTACTTCCACAAGTCTCTGGTTCATCCCTTAGACCATGTTTCTTATTCCGAGAAGTCAAGTGGCATTAAAATAGATCTGAAGAACAAAAGAAATTGCTCCCCTCTTCAGTGTCTGACTTTGCATGCTTATTTGCTTGGACAAGAATTGTTTGTCAGAGACTGTATAAAAGTGACTTCTTAGTGTGTGGCTTCTTCTGCCTGATGAGTTGTGGCTATGCATCTTCTCACTGCTGTCCCATAAGGAACCTTCACAGGTTGCTCAAGTCTGCCACTGATTCCACCAGCTTGAAAGCGATGAATTATTTGGTAAGTACATTACAATATCTGGATTAAGATGAATAAGCAGAAGGGGAAGAAGTCCTCTGTGGTGGGAAATAAAAAATGAAAACGCTAAGAAACACTCTAGCAACCACTGACAGATATTGAAAACTTCTAATGACATTTTTGTGTTTCAGTCTTAGTGTTCACAAATGTTCAGACAAAATTTTAATTTGGCAATACAGGCCCAAATCTAAATGCGTTATAAATTTTTGTAGAATAAATGTCTGTGAATATTGTATTTGCTCAAACAATAACACCTGACAATGTGGTACAGTCATTGTTGTAAATAACAAGTTACCATTGAGAACTGCTGTGAATATTTTCATTTTCTAGAAAATTTTGAAGAGGAACAATCTGCTCAGTTTTGGAGTAAATAAATGTAGCCTTTTATTTCTATTTAAGCTATAAAACTAATTTCTGAAGTCATAAATTGTGAAGATTTCCTTTGTCTCCAGTGAGTTATGTGGCAGTAAGTTGACGCTTGGAACAAATTTCTGTGTATTGATGATCTATGCAGATTGTGGTTACCAAGAAATGTATGTCTGTCTGGAGGGGAGATGGAAAATAACTTAATTTTCATGGTCTTACTAGAAATTTGTCATGTGCACTGTGATATGTACTGTACCTCTTTTTGTTTCAGTATGTTATTTAAGTCTTTTTAGATATGCCGTCTTTTAGATATGCCCTGTTTTAATTTGTATGTGAATCTCAATATTATCGGAAATTGAATTCAGTCTAGACTTGTCCATGTATTCAGCTTCTGCATTAAGGAGTATAATATTCCATAGTATTCCATTTTTTTCCTGGAACACAGAAAGACACTTTTAATTTACTAAATCACTGGCACTACAAAAAGACCTTGCAAAGTGTTTTATTTTTGTTGTATATTGTAAATCAAGAAAATGACAACAGGTAATGGCTAAGTAATTGCATTATATAAAACAACAGCAGATATTACTATACTTGTTTTCTTCCATGTAATGTATTTAAAAAAAAAAAATCTCCTGAATATATTCATATTGAAGTTCTTTAAATATCCTTACATAAAATCATAGCCATTATAAATTTGGGACTATTACAAATTCTAGTTAATAATCCTTAATAAAATGTGACTTATAAATTACTTTAACTGGATTTTTTTCAGTAAATGAGGTGTTTCCATTAAGGAAAATTCTCACATCCTTATCTCTTTCCTCTCAAGGTGCCCTCTCCCTTTTGTACTTTTGTTTTCGTTTGTAAGTTCACCTTGACATGGCAGCTGTGGATTTTTTCCAGGTACTTTAAGTACTCCTGCATCCAGTACCCAATTAAATGTATACATGAGTGTAAACCAAAAATTAAAAGAAAATAAAATTACTTTTATTGTTACAAAGAACACATACATATCTTCCATCTTGTTAGGTCTGATCTGCACACGAAATTTGACAGATGATACTTGAACAAGTTTTCTGTAATGAAAAGTCTTCCTGCTGTCCTCCTTCAGCAGAGATTTTGACCAGCTGGGCTCACATGCGTATGTAGGCAGTAAAATCATAGTTTTGTGGTCCGTGGCATCTGGATTCAGACCTTCGCCACAAATTTTCGTTCATTACTGAGATGAGTCACTGAACCCAAGTTTCTTCAATTTGCTCATGCAGTTTTCCAGAATCTTTCACCGATGGGAAAGTTTAACCTGCTGCACAGAATGAAGTTGAAGATTTTCCGTTGTCAAACAGTGTTTCTGTTTCATTTTTTTCTCAATAATTTAAATAAAGAGTACAATCAAATAAAACCACTGGCAAACTTTTATCCAAAGGCCGAAGAAGAACAGTTTAGAAACAAAGCAAAAGAAAATGAACATGCACTGAATAACCTAAATGATTAACGGGGGAGGTGGCTTCTAAAAAAGGAAAAGAAACTCAAGGCTGTGACTAAGGGAGCAAACAAAACTGTAGGTCACCTGCTGCAGGTAGCTCTGTCATGGCTTATGTCACGTTCTCACAGTGAATTCCTGAGCAAATACTTACACCTTGCCCAAACAAACGTCGGGTGTTGCATTTCAGTGCTGCTGAACAAATGTTCTACCAACCGAGCGTGCTGTTCCTTTGGAGAGGGGGTGGCAGCGGCAGCAGCAGCAGGACGGGCCCTGCAGCCAGGCACGCAAGTCCTGGCTCACCCCAGGTGTACCTCTGAGGAGCCTGCGACAGGGGAAGCCAGCAGGCCTCTGTGCGGGATCTTTGCGCTGTGTCAGAGGCTATCACGTATGAGGTAAAACAAACTCATCAGGCAGGCGTGGAAAAACCCAAGTCAAAGGGGTTTTTGCCTTTGGTGCTTTCATTTTGTTCCGCTTTTGTATGTGCATGTCCCAAGCACCAAAGCTTCAAAGCTCAGTGAAGTTTTTTCATGGTCAGTTAAATAAGAAAAAGGCTGTCAGCTCCGCAGTGGTGGGGATAACTATGTAGTGCTTCCAAAGGCAGTGTGCACACTCATTTTCCAAGATTGATTGAGGCACACTATTACAAAATATGAAGGTAATGGTGATCTTTTTAGCTTGTTAGGCAGCCTCTAACAACTGAGCCTAGCTTTCTTCTGAGCTAAAGGCGCTTTGTTTTAGTGGCTAGCCTGTCTTTATCTTACTCTAATGTTTCAGACCAACATAATACCATGTTCAGCCCATGATGTTGATACAATTACGCACTTCAGATATGTAATTTTAAATTTTTCATAAACTCCTGTATTCAATTCCTGCGTTCAATCACTGTAGCTACTTTCACTTTAATGGTTGTAGTTTCTTACCCAGTATAATTACGAGTAGGGAAGCACAGAGGTGAAGCCAATCCAAAGGCAGCTTTTTAAAAATCTGCCTGCTAGTGCCAAGCTGGCGTTGGCAGAAAGATTCACAGCAGTATAAACAGCGATCGTAACAAAACTCTGCTCCGCTTACTGGAACACAAAGTACAGCAGGATGTGAGAACTAGTATTCTGAATAAGTGAAGGTATGAAGATCCTGGACTTCTGTAACCAGCTGCTGTAGGTTATTCCAGCAATTAGGGGTACAAGCATGTATTTTATATTTAAGAATATCTTATTTTTAAGAAAAAATACATATCTGTAGTACATTATTGTATTTATTGTGTAAGCAGACAATTACACTATCTCATCAGGCTCAATTATATACAATTAAATAATTTAGCTTCTGTGTAGTCATAAGTGCAGATAGCTGCTTTGGATTCCTTAATAGTTTCTCAGCTGGCTGTGAAATACTCTGACACACAGCAAGAGTGGAGTGAGAGGCATCTCTCTCTGTAATTTCTGCACTTTGTTGTATAGAGTTTATGTCACTAAAAAATCAAGTCTTGTTCTGCTTCTAATACTTGGTTCATCGTCTGATTTTCTGTTCTCGACCAGTTATTTAGATACATTTTTTTATTAGTCTGTAGTAATAGTGAATGGCATTTTCCAGATTAACTTGGGGACTGAGAACTGGGCAATCTCATGTAATCAGGCAGTTCTCTTTAGGAAATGGTGTTACTCTGAGCAACTAAATTGCATTTAACTCTTCAAAACAGCAGGCTTATTTAGCTCATCTATATTGGTCCCTGTGTCCTCTTTGAGAAAAGAGCTGAAAATGAGTCTTAATCAAAGTGATAGATTTTTTTCTTAAGTTTTACACGAAGGTCTCCTAAATACAACCCATAGTGGGATGTATATGTATATATATGTAACTGCCACAGAGGCAGTGATTTTAAAAGAAACAAATCTTTGACTTCCAAGCTCTAGAAAACAAAGTGCACTTTAATATATACAATATTTATGTAAAAGGGGCTGTGTGTTTCCTAAGCATATTGGCACAGTTAATTAAGTCTTTCAGTAGATGTTACCATGTCTACCACAGCAAATTATACACACTACAACCTCAGAAAGAACAATCCTTATTCTTCTGTCTATAGATCTATTTCTCATCGTTAGTATTTACCATTCCTTTTGCTTCTTGCATTTCAAGGCACTTTGGGCCCAGTCTTGGAGTACCAGCAGTTTATGTAGACATGAATGGAGCCTGGGAGTTTACCATCATCTCCAAACAAATCCCTAATTTAACAACATGTTACATATGCGTAGTTCATTTATATGTACAGTTTGAACTGATGCACATTGTGTATAAAAGAGAAGAAAGAGATTGAATCAGTGTTTTGAAATGGCTAATGTTTATCAAGTCACTTAACATAGAATCTGTTTTGTACTTTCCTTTTTTCTTTTTGGAACTGCAATTTAAGTTAATGGAGGCAAGCACCGTGATTGCTTTAAGTTTTGGTGTCAAATTCTGCTGTGAATTTTGACGCACAGAAAAACATGCTAATGTAACCAAAAAAGATAGGCCTGTAAGGGACCAGGCAACACTAAGGTGATTAACTTACAGTAAGATAGTGCACCTGGTGAGAAATAGCAGATTCTAGATCTTTTGTGAACTAAGTTTGTTATTGCTGTTGTGACCATAGCTATTTATACAGCACGTGACGTGCACGTGGTATCCGTCAGACAAATGGCTAAGTATTTTAGCTTTGTTTGAGATTAAACTTAGTGGTCCTTGAGGCAAAGGACAGTGAATAAATGGGAATAACTGGTAATATAATCTTGATGCAATTTTGTGACCTTATGAAATGCTGAGCTATAGGTGCTTACAAAAAGGAAAATGGAGGACTCAGAAATGTCTGCCATCAGCTGTTTAAACACTGCCCTCTGACATTTCCCATTAGTAGAACAGACTGTAGAACACTTTCACCAGACAATATAAACTCAGGCTGCTCTATGTTGAAGATCTATGCAGTAATGAGGATATGAAAAGTGATATGAAATACCATAACAGCTATTATCCTGTCTTGCTTCAGTTTGGATGCAGAATATGGATTGGTGTACAATAACAGAGCAATCCTACCAGCTGAAGCCATTGTGTGTTGAAGGTTTTAAGTAAGTTACTTAAAATGATTTTTACAACTGTTAGGGAATTTTTATGGTACCCCTTGATGTGAATTAAACACATATTTGTGCTTAAAACATAAAAGAAAAATTTAATGAACAAGGCATTGGGTGGAGCCTCACTCCAATACGCAGTTCTACATGGTGTCTGCAAAGATGCATCACGAGTGGATTCCGCCTGTACACTTGCACCAGCACCAACTGCACAGGGCACCTCAGCCTGACTGTTGGTCCATGCCCCAGCCCAGCTCTGCTGTCCAAAGGTGGCACCTAACTTTGGGCCCTGAGCACTCCCATTCCAGGATGATCCACATGACAATGTTGAGGCTGTTTCTTATCTCAGTCATGAGGGAAACTTCCATCCCTTGCAAGGACTCATTCTCTGGCATTTCTTCTTCCAGCCAGTTTAACCCCTTCTTGCAGCTGGGTCTCCATACCCTCCATGCCAGGCCATTCCTGCCTCACAATTCCATCCCTGAGTGGTTACAATTAGAATTTCCCTTTCACAACTGAAATATGATTTCTTCTTGGCCTCCTAGATCCAGTTTCTTCTGCATCCTCTTGTGCACAGAGCCTAGCAAACTGCAATCATTTAATCCTTCATTTATCCATCCAGAAGGTTTGGTTTTCTTTTCTTTCCTGCTATGCATTTTTTATATCTCTCGATACTAAGCAACTAATTCAAAGGCTGTTTCAGGTATTCCTGTAGAGGACTTCCTGCTGTTGCATCATCAGCCGAAGGCACAACATCTAACACAGAGAATAATTGTGTAATTGGGGTGACTTCTGAGCGCGTTGCCACACCCACCAATTTGGGCCAGAGCTGTGTGAAAGTTTGCCGTGACGCAGTGTTTCGTTACGAGGTTGCTATGGGCACTGGTATACAATGTGCCGCAAATACAGGCAAGGACTGAACTTTCCAGAGGGCCGTTTTTTACAACTGAGTTTCAGTTACTGAGGAAATGTTGAACCTTTAAGATTATAATTACCTTTTTTTCAGAGGTAACAGTCAAATTAACCTTTGCTATAGCAAATCTTTAGCATTTGAGCCTGTGTTACAAGTCTTTTGATTTCTTTATTTACATCTAGGCTAGAAGTAACTCACGTTCCTTTCTGCTGAGATTTTGCCTTGGCCATGCCCCATCCGTTCATCCTAAGTCAACCGTGGAGTTAGCCGGGGTAGTGCGCTTTCACACAGTGAGCAGCTCCAAGTAAAGAGTCACAGCTGGAAAGAAATAAAGTAAAACCCTGGGAGTTAAGATCCTTTCAAGACCAAGATTAAGAAAAGATTTCTCAATCCAAGAAAGGCCCTACCTAAAAGAAAACCTTTGACAGATCAAGACCACATTGAGGGGGTAATTCAGAATATAAATTTGGAATTCGGAACCCATTCTCAAGTATAACCTGAGAAATGTGCTTTAGACCATGAGATTACTTGCAAGGTTTTATTATGCCTCTTGTGTTAGCCCAGATACATAGGGCCTTGTTGAACAGGCTCAAGCAGAGCAGAACTAATTAGCTAACATCAAAGTAATTGCTTATTTGGAAGTGGATGAAGTCGACATGAACTACCTAAGCAATATGATCGTTTTCTGGGAAATAAGCAGAGCATGACTGAGGTTGAGCTGTTCTTTACGCAAAGCCTGACATATATCCTAGAGGAAATTGCTCATGTACCTTCAGTTCTTGCAAGTACAAGGTAGTCTAACCTTTAGCATAACATTTTGAAACAAATAAAGAAATTTACCAAACACCAGAAGGTAACTTTTTTTTCTCATGCAGCTAAAAATTAGGAGCTACACTTCTAAGAAAGTGGTCGTATAAAACCAGTTGAGCAAGAAAAGTGTGTGGTGGGTTTTTTTAAGTGCTGTTCAAGGAAACATCTTTGTGAATACCCTATGTGAAGAAACAAAATTCCATCAGTGAAATTACTGCCTTTTCATAGACCCTCTTTCTAAGAGAAATAACCTGACAAGAATCCAAGAGATGTTAAAATCTGCCATAGCAGCTAATCATCTTGCAGAATAACCAGTGTTCACCAAAAGCACATTTTACAAATCCTTGAAACATTTTTTGTAATAGTCTCTAGTGTGCCTTGTATGAAAAATGTTTGTTTTGAAAGACAAGAAAGAATGGGTTTTTTCTAAAAGTTTTACACATACTTATAGAGTGGACAGAATTACAAGAGTCTTCACCTCTAAATATACTCAAATGATACCACTTGTTTGGTGTACACTGTAGTGCTGTGATTAGTAGTTTAGGACCTAGAATCAGTGCAGACACATCAGCATGGCTCTGCCCTGTGCTCATTAGGCTGATTGGCAGAGCTAATTAGCCTGGATGCAGCACTGTGCTGATGCAATTATACAGCTTTTTTGAACCTAAGCTAATATTGTTGCATGGTAATGTGATGTTCCAATTCATTAATGGCTAAATCAACTGTTTCCCTAGTATGGTATTGCATTCCCTGGTGTGGGCGTGCTCACAAGGTGTTTGCCCAAGGGACAATTTCTGAAAATTTTCCATAAGCATTACCATGAAGCTGGAAACACTTTGAGACTTAAGATAAACCAGGTTGCTTTTGCTGATCTTCAGTTCTGCATTAGTAAGACCTGCGCTAAACAGATTTGTAGAAGACTTTAGTCATATTTATTGAGACTGAAGAGAGGAGAGAGTCTTTAGAAAGTGATGCCAAAATAGATAGAGCCCTCACAGAGTCACAGAATGGCTGAGGTAGGAGGAACCTCTGGAAATCAACTAGTCCAATGCCCTAGCTCAAAGTAGGTCAGATAGAGCAGGTTACTTAGGGCTGTCTCCAGTTGGATGTTGATTATCTCCAAGGATGGAGACCTCACAGCCTACGTGGGCAACCTGTTATAGTGTTCGCTGATCCTTAGAGTCCAGAAGTTTTTCCTATGTTTAAACATAATTTCTTGCATTTCAGTTTGTGCTCATTGCCTCTTGTCCTGTCACTGGTTATCACTGAGAGAAGTCTGGCTCTGTCTTCCTTTCACCCTCCCATCACGTAATTATACACACTGATAACGTTCTGCTCCCCGCCCCCCCCCTGCTTCTCTTCATCTCTCTCAGCTTTTCTTTGTGTGACAGATGCTCAAATCCCTTAATCATGGGACATAATTGTCCTTCATGCCTGCTTGTGAGAGTTGGTCCAGTGTGAGCATGTCTCTCCTATAGTGGGGAGCCCAGAGCTGCACCCATGTCTCCAGGTGTGTCTTACCAGTGCTGAGTAGAGGGGAAGGATCACCTCTCCTAAACTGCTGGTGATACTTCTCCTAATGCAGGCTAGGCAGCTGTTGACCGCCTTCTGTTGGCAAGCTGCTGGCTTATGTTCAACTTGTCAACAGGACTTCCAGGTGTTTTGATGCCAAGCTGCTTGCCTCCCAGGCTATTCTGGTGCTTGTGGTCATCCCTCGCCAGATGCAGGACTTTGCCTTTCTCTTTGTTGAACTCCACAAGATTCCTATTTGCTCATTTCTCGACCCCGCTGAGGTCCCTCGATGGCAGCACAATCATCTGGTGTATAAGCCACGGCTTACTGAGGGTTCACTCTATCTCATAATCTAGATTGTTAATGAAGATGTTAAGTTGATTTGGCCCTTAGATCAGTCCCTAGTACGCTATTCCACCTGTGACTAGTCTCCAGCTGAACTCTGTGGCGCTGATCTATAACTCTCTGAGACTAGCATTTTAGCCTGATGCTGTTTCACCAACTGTAAGTCTTCCATGCTCCAGAATTTTCCCCAGGCCTCAGGGGACTGAAATTCCTGGAGGAAAATCCTACCAGTACAGACTTTGGTGAAGAAGGAATTGAGCACCTCAGACTTTTCCATGTCTGTTGTCACCAGGTCTCCCACCCTATTCAGCACCATGCCTATATTTTTGCTGCTGTTGTACCTGTGGCAATTCTTCTTGCCCATCATATTCCGCACAGCATTCAATTCCAGGTAGGCTTTGGCTTTCCTAACCTTATCCTTGTATGGTTGGACAGTGTTTCTCTACTCCTTCTGAGTTACCTGACCCTGCCTCCAACTCCTGAATGCTTGCTTTTTATGTCTGAATTCGGGCACAAGTGTTTTGTTCATTCATGCAGGCCTCCTGTGGCCTTTAATTGATTTCCTGCTTGTTGGGATGGACCATTCTTGAGTTTCTAGGACATGAGCCTTGAAAATCAACCGTCTTTCCTTGAATGCTCTCTCTGCAGGACTGTATCCCATAGGATTCTTCTAAGCAGGTCCCTGAAGAGGCCAAAGTCTGCTTTTCTGAAGTTCTGCATTGTGATCCTGCTTTTTGGTGTGTTTTCTCTTGGGATCCTGAACTTCACCGTCTGATGGTCACTGCAACCAAGGCTGCTCCTGATCTGCATATCCCTGATAAGTCCTTCTTTGTTTGTAAGTGTGAAGCCCAGCAGACCGTCTCTTCTTTGTGACTGTTTGATCGCCTGCCAGAAGGTTGTCATCAGTGCAGTATAGAACCCCCCTGACTGCTTGTGCCCTGCTGTATTGCACTGCTTCAGCAGGTATTGGGGTGGTTGAAATCCACTCTGAGAATCAGGACCTGTGACTATGAGCCTCCTGCCAGTTATCTGAAGAATGGACAGTTGCTTGCTGTAGTTTTAATCTTGTTTATTTTCTTATGTTTAAACTTATTTGAGGGGTTGCTAATAATAGTTACAGAAACTAATGCAATACTTGTTGATTGTTGGGGGTTTTTTGCTAACTAATTTTTCTCCCGCTTTCCCTCTTAGGAGTTTGCTATTATTCTTTAGTTATGATGATATTTTCCCTGTGATTTGATTGTGGTTCTATTAATTCTGGCATTTCTTTTGTTGGTAATTTACATCAAACATGTTTCTCTTTCTGGCCTGACATCTGACAATACAGGTTTATTTCAGTAATCTATAGCTTCCCTTATCCTTTTTCTGAACTTTATAATTTCAGTTTTATTACCTTCTATTTCGTCCTTTAACAATTTCTAATTGTTGCTTTGAAATGCAGTTCTCCAATGTTTAGACAAAGATGACCGGAATTAAGGAGTTCTGCCAAATGCAACACTTGTTATAAGTTCTGATTTTAGTTATATAATTTTCTCTGAACATGTTTCTTCCCAGTAGTTTTTCTTATGACCTTTTGCATTTGGAAATTTAGCCCTTTTGAGTACAAATTATGTATAATTACTTGTTGGGACTCTGTTCTGTATTCTCATATTGAATACAAGTGTGTCACAATAACTGGTCTTTAAGCAACCACTAGTTTCCAGTCTAATAATTAAGTAATTTTTATTCAGTATAGTGAGATAAAAAAGTAAAGGTATTTACTGTTTTATGCAACCCCTTTGCCTTAGTTACTTAACTTCTGTAACATCAATAAATGTGATGATTTGCTGCTCATTGCATGAAAGGTCCTGTATGTGACCTAATTTGAAGTCTACTCAAAGTCCCTGATTTTAATTTTTATCTGTTACAGACAGAATTTTTGAAGGATGAGTTATTTTGTTGTCCAGTTTGATCTGGAGCTAACATGATTTTTTTCCCCACCTTATGCATATTGCATTCTGTAAAGGAGAATGTGGAGAATTCTGCACATTTGAAAATTAATTTGAATAAGAGTTGCATTGCCGCTGGTATTAGTATCCGATGTTGCTAATTTTGGCATATCATGAATTCTTCAATTTTAAGTGGAGTGAAATAAAGATTGAGAATCTAGATTAAATTAAACGAATTTACATATGCTGTCACAAAAGAAAGCAAGCTGTCCTGCTAGAGGAATCAGCAGGCATAGATCTTGCAGTTCTAGGCCAACAGTTAAATCAGAACTATTGATCTTCAGTTATTATGGGGCATTTCTTGGCCTAAGTCACCAAATTTCCTATCCCTTGGAGATGAACTCTTGAATGCTAAAAACAGCGACCTGAGACTGCTGTCCTGTTTTGATTCACGTGTTCTGAATTTCATTCTCAACAGCAGGTAAAACCTGTTGGTGTCCTCAGAAATTGCTCTTCTCTTTCCATTCACAGGAAATGGGTTATGACACTTTCAAAGTAAAGCAATGTTTATTGTTTCACTTGAATGAGGGTCTGAACCTTTTGGGTATGACAATAGCAGCATTATTTCTGGTTTAAACAAATTATTTGAGTTTTCACAGGGAAGAGTGAATATCAAAATGGCGTAAATATGCAGAGGCAAAAAATGTTTTCGTCAGTAATAGTTTATAAAGGTTATTTCCAAATGGCACTGTATAACTGTGGAGTAATGTTTTTTGCCAAGTGATAAGACCATACTAAATAGTAATAAAACTTTGAAAGGATTTTTTTGCTAGTAGAAGACATACAGGAAATGTATGTGACCGAATCTTCTTCTTTGTTTGGGGAGCACTGGCCTTTACTTATGAAGTAATCAAAGTTCAGGTTTAGTTCATATTGTATTCTGATGATGGATTTATTAGCAGAAAAACACACTGTGCACATATATTCAGGATCTAATTCTTTCAATAAATTATTTTTGACCCAATATGTCATCCAAACAATAGAATAGAAGTAGGTGTTTGTACTTCTTTGTGTACCATGGTAACATGAGTTTCTTTCTGCAGGAAGGCAGATTCAGGTTGCAGATCACCATTACTTGAATGATGAATGGCCAACCAGTTTAGGGTTCCGTCGTTCTAAGTGTTTCTCTCTTCCTTTGCCATCATGAAAAATAGAAGCTTACTGAGAAGTGGTTAGTCCTTTCACCACTGCAGAGTCTCTTAAGGTAACGCAAGATTTTGTGAGGCAGAAGTCTTCTTTTTCCAGGAATGTAGTATGGCTTATGTGCTGAAAACCGAAGTAAAAAACCCTCTAGCTTTGTCAGTCACGTGAATAAAAGTAAGGACTTGTATTACTCATTTGTTCTCTTCTCGTACTTCACACCTAAATATTTTGCCAATACATAATGCACATTAACTTACATGGTCAAAAATGACGTATTCATATGTACACACTTTCTGATTGCATTTTGATTTTGTCAGTAACTAAACTTCCTAATTTATGTAGGCCCAAGGAGTGAATATACTATAGTCCTTCATATAAACTTGTGAAGATCTACATACTTTTTAAAAGAAATAATGTTTTTAAGACATTGAGAATCTATAGAAAAAAAAGTTTTTACAAGACAACCGTCTCAAATCAGCCTTTCTTAGCAATTAACAGATCGCAGAAAAAATGAGTGACAATTCCTTGTATTTTTATCGTAAGTTAGGCTTTCACAGAAAAATGCAGACATTGATTAACTAACTTTACAGCACTCCTGTTAAGGTATATAATTCTTACCTTGGTTTCACAGCTGAGGCAGAGAACAATTGGATGCATGAGACTAACCACTGGGACAGCTTTTTCTCTTACTTGCACCTTTTATATTGCAAAGTAACAAGAGTGTTCCTGATTCATATCAATATAAACATGAGGAGATTCAATTCCAAATAATTAATGATAATGCAGCAATTTTAATGCTAATAAAACCTATCTCCTGATTTGAAGAACATTCAAAAAGCCCAGAGCCATGGAGTGGGACTGGTAAATCTTTCTCAGTAATACAAGCGAAAGTGTGCTGCAGAACTTGTAATAAATCTTTGAGGTGTGGTTTTAAAAACCCATTATCTCTCCAACAAATGCAAACAGTGTAAGTGCAATTAACTTTGGGTGCCATTAACAGGACACAGATGTCTAGTTATGTGATCTGTCAGTATGCCCAATTAACTGTACATCCTAAAAATAAGTCTGTGTAAGACCCTTATCAGTGCAGTATAAGATGTACTCCTTTAAACTCCATTTTACCACAGTTCAGTATTCATGTGTCTGCATATTATAATGCTGTGGTTTCAGTGTGTTACACGTATTTGTGACTGATTACACTCACAAAGTGAGATAGAATTAATGTTTCTTTTAAATGTGAACATTCAGTTTTACAAATTTGGTTAAGAAATGTTGCCTGCATTGCTTTCCACCTGTCTGCTTGGCCATCTGTCAACGAAGACACATCTCTACTGAAGTTCTGTGACTGTGAGAAGTTTGTAATATGATTAGAAAATTAAAATTCCCACATCTTGGAGCTAAAGTTGGTAAGACAAATAGTAAGCAAAGTTCTACTTTATGCTGTTTTTCTAGAATGATTCCATTTCACATTGAGATAGAGCTTGCAGAGTTTCTATTTGCTTTTCTTGATCACTGGTTATTTATATTAGAACTTCTGTTTATTTCTGCATGCTGAGGTATACTGAGTTATATTTCATTCCTATTCACTTTCTGAATAAACTGGGAAAATTCTGACAGTTTTCTCCTTGCTTTTCTTTTACAGATCGTCAGGATTACAAACTAAGCTGTTTTAGTGAAAGCTGTGCAAAAGTATGTCTGTCCATATATGATGTTGCACAGTGGAAGAAATTCTTAAGTTTGACCTAGGTGGTAGTTTCTGGAGTAACTAATACATGCTATTACAGGCAGGAAGATGTAGGCAGCAGCCTTCACCATGACAAAGCTCAGTTTATCCCCAGGGAAGGTTCAAAGTGGGTGGTGTATGAGTGCACCTACATTACTGACCTGTGCAGTGCAACATGAGAAGGACTGGGCATTGATTTGACACAGACTGTTTAGGATTACATGTCTAGGTCACACATTTTCCAGCAATAAAGTTCATATCATTTGTCAATCCTAGGCAAGGACTGTACATCTGTACCTAACGGGTGATGCAAGACAGATTACTGTGCAGAGGATGTTGTTGTTATTAAGAGAATACTGGACATGTGTAGTGAACTGCAGGAGACCTTGCACCCACATTGTGAGTTAGGAGCCTTAACTGATGCCCTTGCACCTGATTTCACCCTTGGTTGCACTTCTGTGAACACACCTGTGATGTGCTTGAGTGCATACTGCATAACCACAAGTACAGAGACAAGGAAAATTTGCGCCTACAAGGAACCTTTCCAGTGCACTAGATTGCTAAAGTACATTCACTCAGTGAGTCACTTAATTCTGTGACACTGTAATTGCAGACTGTAAATTATTACCGTCTCTGTACCTCCATTTCTCATATATAAATTGGGAATAATATCAACTGTTACCTGTCTTGTATGCTGAGGACTATTTCTCTTTGTGAGATGTTCTGTTGCTGTCGTTAAGGTCTGGTGTTAGACCTGGCTTTGAATAGTGGACAGTAGGTGGTGCATGGAACTAGGCATTAAACAGTTAAGATAAACTGTTCTCTGCCCATGAGGTAAATACTGCTGTGCCAAGAGAAGCAATTTCTGTTGCAAGAGATAGTATGCGATAGTGTAAGTTAAGGCACTTGAGTTAGATTTCTGCAAACACACATTTCTGACATTTTATTAGAAACTCCTTTACCATAACAGCAGCTGAAAATGTACCTTTCCAAAGCTGTCTTCAGCTTCTATTTAGTGTACACAAATCATATTGGTATAAAATTCTTATAAGGTATAAAATTTATACATGGAATTACTTGATTCTGGATTGCTTTTGATCGGTATTAAATGATGATTCAACAACTCTTTGATTTTGATCTTTAACAGATAACTGAGAAAAATGTTTTTACACAGAACACATTTCATTTCAAAACATTCCCTTGCTTGGATTTCTGTTTACCAGTGCTAGCAAATACAAGGTTTTAAAACTATTTTACCACAAATAACCACGAGGAGGAGCCCATGCCACCACGCTGGGGTTTTTGTGGTGGGGTTTTTTCGGTAGTTGTTTTGTTTTGTGTTTTGTTTTGTTTTATACTCAGCAGGTGATTCTGTGTTTGAAGAGTTAATAATGAGCATTTTTCTTTAGTAATTAGCAGTGTTGAGGCTTCTGTTCAACAGTGAGAAAGTTATCTGATGCAGTATATTTCTGAATGTTACTTTTATATTGGGGAAGCATTAAACTGATGAGATTCTTATTTTGGATACAAACAGAACCAAAGCAGGCCCTGAAACTCATTTGACTTGGTCTCTACTGAATTCAGAAGTTTTCCTATTAACTTTGATAAGATCAGGGTTTTATCCTCAGCCTCTTAAGAATAACACACACAAACCTACACAATACTTAGTTTCTGTTGATTTTTTTTTTTAATTTAAGAATTTTCAAGGATTATCATAGTTTAACACGATGGTCATAGCTACCATATAGCTTTGATCGACCACTGATTATGAAAACTCCTTGAAGCCAATTGTATAGTGATGAAATTGATACAGTGCTCATCAGTATACTGAGATTTTTCAACAGAAAAATACAGAAATGTAGAAGAAATCCTTCATATTACTCAGAAAACATATTTCAGTGCCTGCTTTATTTAAATCAATTAAATGTGAGCATAATGTGAAACTGGGAGGCTCAGATCTATAATGGCTTCCCAGAGAGCTGTCTCAGAAGTAGAATACATTACAACAGAATAAACTATTTCAGTTGGAAGGGACCTAGAACGATCATTTAGTCCAGCTGCCTGACCATTCAGGCATACTGTTAAGGCCATTGCCCAAATGCCTCTTAAATGCTGACAGGCTTGGGGCATTGACCACCTCTTCAGGTAGCTTTTTCCAGTGTTTGACTACGCTCTCACTAAAAAACCAACTTCCTAGCATCGAGTCTAGACCTCCCCTGGTGCAGCTCTGAAACATTCCCACACATCCTATCACTGGATCCCAGGGAGCAGAGCTCAGCACCTCCCTCCCCACTTCACCTCCTCAGGAAGCTGCAGAGAGCCATGAGGTCGCCCCTCAGACTCCTTCTCTCCAAACTAGACAAGCCCAGAGCCCTCAGCCGCTCCTCACAGCACATGCCTTCCAGCCCTTCCACCAGCTTTGTTGCCCTCCTCTGGACACACTCAAAGACCTTCACAGTCTTCTTAAATGGTGGGGCCTAGAACTGCACACTGTACTCGAGGTGAGGCTGTACCAACACTAAATACAGTGGGATACTCACCTCTCTTGACCAGCTGGTTATGTTGTGTTTGATGGACCTCAGGATGTGGTTTGCCCTCCTGACTGCCAGGGCACACTGCTGGCTCACAGTGAGCCTGCTGTCAATCAGTACCACTAGATCCCTTACTGCAGGGCTCCTCTCCAGTCACCTCTCTCCCAATTTATACTTGTACCTGGTGTTATTCCATCCTAGGTACAGAATCTGGCATTTGGACTTGTTAAATTTCATCCTATTAAGCATTGCCCAATGCCCCAATCTATCTAGATGCCTTGCAAGGTCTCTTGTCTCTCAAGAGATGTCTCAGCACCTTCCAGTTGGTATCATCAGCAAACTTGCTAATGGTGCATTCAACTCCTGCATCCAGATCATGGATAAATATATAAAACAGAACTGTCCCTAGAACTGAGCCCTGAGGAACACTGCTGGCGACCAGTCGCCAGCCAGATGTAGCCCCATTCGTGAAAACCCTTTGAGCTCTGCCCTTCAGCCAGTTCTTCACCCAGCTCACTGTAAAGCTGCTCATCTCGCAGCTGGACAACTTGTCCAGAAGGGTGTTGTGAGGGACAGTATCAAAAGCCTTACTAAAATCCAGAAAAACTACATCCACTACGTCTCCTTCATCCACTAGGCAGGTGGCCTTATCATGGAAGGATATCAAATCGGTTACACAGGACTTTCCCTGTGTGAAGCCATGTTGACTGTTCCTGATGGTTGCATTACTCTTTAAATACCTTTCAAGAGTACCCAGCACAATCTCCTCCATATTTTCACGGGACCTGAGGTTAGACTAACAGGTCTGTAGTTCCTTGGGTCTTCCCTCACGGACTTTTTGTAAATTGCAATAACGCTGGCTAGCTTTCACTATTAATGGTGAAGAAATAAAAGAAAAAGGTGATAGCTGCAATTTTCCAATCAATCTAACCCCGTTCTGCAATATGCTCGCAGGTCTCTCAGAGAGAGTAAGAACAGTACATACCGGATAGGCTTTTGGCACTGTTCTCTGTGCTGTTCTCACAAGCAATCAAGTGAAACGTGCTAGGTGAAAATATCTGCAAATAAACGAAAAAATGTTTGGAATCTGTTTCAAGAGTAGATGAAAGTAATTTGTTTTCAGTACAGAAAATTTTTTGAACTCTTTACAGACTTTGTTCTTGGTCCTCTACTATCGAGAGCTTTCAGTGATGATCCTTATGATAGTGTAGGCAGTTTGTTCCTTACATTTGCAGTTGACACCAAACCGAGGGGCTGTGCCAGGGCTTTGCCAGTCAGGATCAGATAACAAATCTGAGTACGTATCAGCAATATTACGCTGCTGCACAAAAGATGAAGAGTGAAGAAACCAGATAGCTTCTGAAATCTTGAGCGTCGAAATCTCAGAGCTGCTACTGCTTATTGTTATTGTGGAAGATGTGTCAAAAAACAGGACAAAAAGTAGTGTTAAAGACTGACACTTCACATGCAAATGTGTAAATATGCAGCTGCACATACACAGGTATAGATAAATTATTTAACATGCTCCATATATGAATTATACCCAAAACAGGTAATCTGTCCTAGGTACCAGCCAAGTGAATAATTTCTTTATTAGCAAACACAAAGTGTCCAGTAAAAGCTGTCTTTGAAGTAGATTGTCAGTTATATAAATTAACTAGTTTTCTTCAGAACATTACTTGTGAGTGAATACTCCCTAATGAGAGCATTGGGTTGAATAATAAAACTCTGTTAAGACATAGAGGATTACTAAAAATAATTCAATTAATCCCTCCATGAGTTCATCTTTTGTGGAATAACCATTTCATTGTATGCCCTTTTTTCTAAGTTTCAGAACAGTGAATTGAAAAAAATGTATTCTGCTAAAGCAGTTATGTTATATATTTACTAGTATTTAGTAGGTTTTTATTTAATAGCAATATTAATGCTTAACTCTGGTGCTGGAAAATGGATGTTTTGTGAAATTTGGACTACATACACTCTGAGGTTATTCTACTCATTGCCCATTTAATATAACTACGTTTCAGACCAAACACAACTTCCATTACTGGAAATAGAAAAGATCCTAGTGGCTTCTGTGGGAGGTAGGTTGTTCCTTTCCTCTTCATATGTAGACTTTGAGGTTCATCTTAAGTTTATATGTGGTATTCTTCCCAGTGTTTTACAGTAAATCTGAAAAAAATCTGACTGGTTGCAAATCTGTGTAGTGACTTGTTCCTGCACGTGCAGCAGAAATTGTGACCTGGCTGTAAGGCGCCTTTTGAACTTACTGTAGGCCTGGGACACTTGGATTTCTTTCTTTCAATATTGATCTTTCAACATTGTATATTCAATGGCGTCTCATTTTCTTAGAGGGCAGTAATAAGAAGGGAGAACTATAATACTATGTATGGAAGAAGAAGGAAAATATTGATCAGCTGCACTCAGTCCGTTGTGCATGTCTTTAGTATATTTTCAGTGGTAAAAAATACCAAGAAAGGAGAGAACCTGCAACTAAAACTAACCAGGGGATGACAGGAAATATCATAAAGCAGGGATTTTCAGTCAAGGCATTGAAACTGTGATATGGGAACTCCTGAGTCTGTCACAGACCACTTGTGCTATCTTCACGGAACTTCTCAAGGAGAAGTGAAAACTGAAAATTTCCCATATTCATCTCTTTGGTTCAGATCTTATTTATTAACTGAGAATGGTTCTGATAGTGACACTTTTCCTCTCCAGGAAGATATGTTGCTTACCTGTCAAGTGTTCTGATAACACAGTCATAGAAAATACAAAATTGTCTCAGTAGATGGGTACAGGAAAAAGATTAGTTAGAAATTATATATAGTTTTAGATCTTGTTAGTATATCTATCATGTGAAATGTGAAAGCAAGAGAAAGAAAGATGCCTAAAATATTTAACTGGAGTCCGATGAGCCAATTAAATAGAAACATTTCAATTGCAGTACCTAGTGATTTGAAGATTGCATAGTGAATCATTAATTGGTAATTGATTATAAAATTATACAAAATGCAATAGAAATCTGTTTCAGTGCTTTCTTCCATAGCAGAATGATAATAAATCTTTTATTGATTAGCACAATGGGAGTTTCCTGCCAAAAAATGAAAGTTTTCTTCCTCTCTTTGGAAATTCGTGTTCATATCCTGTCTTATAGAGAAATGATTTGTGGCACCATGGTAAAGTTCTTGGCATTTACAATTGCTTTCATGCTACGGGAGTGAATAGGCTTCAGAGCTGGGGTAGAGATAAATCAGTTGCCAAGGGGACAGAATGTCAAGTAGAGAAAAACCACAGGGGATATCTGAGCAGGGCAGCCACATAATACCTGGCTGCAGCTCTCAGACGTTAGCATTCAGTGGGCTGTATCCAGGCGAAAAAAAATGGACTTACAAAGGACTTCAGATTGCTTTGTGACGAGCGATTAGGGGCAGCCTCATAATATGATTATCGGCTGCGAGCCTGCCTTCTGTTCAGAGCACACAGCGGAGCTCAGGTCCCAAAGGCTTCGCTGCGTGATTGGGATGGGGGGGTTTTAACGTGCTGAACGGGACGCACATGAGGACTCAAACCCAGTGCCTGGTTGTCTTCACGCACACTGTAAATACACACTGGTTGCCTGTCGCAGTGAGTGTGGGGAATGCTGTCACAGTGAGAACTAACTGAAGTAAACTGCCAGTGGACTGAGAGACTAATTGCTCACTGCTGTTAGCCCACTGCTCATGCCTGGGGTACCAGGGGACAGCAGTGTGGAAACTACACAGTTCAATTTACAGTTTGTAAACCGATGTCTGTAGCCACCATAACACCCAGCCTTCCCCCTGAGACCACCAATTCTGCAGGCTCAGGAGAGGTAAATAAAAGGAATATAGAATTAATTACAATTCTATTATTTTAAGTTGAATTAAAAGTGCTTTAAACTTATCTCCAGATTTTTTAACTCTTAAAATTGATAGGACCATATATGAATTCACAAGCTTCTTCCATTTTTTCATTTTATTTCTAACAGTAGACCAAGGAAACAAATGTGATCTTTACTGTCCATTATGTTCGTGTCCACAGCAGTGGCTTTAGTTAATTACCAAGTTGTTCTGCCCGTTGATGTAGAGAACAAGGGCATAACTGTAATATTACACTGAGGTGTAACAACTTCAACTCACCTGAAGTGAAACTCCACTGCAGGTAACCACATCAATAAAAAGATGAAGTTTTGCTAAGGTGCACTCTGTTCACAGCTACAAAAATACAGAAATATAAAAACTTGTACCTAAACACACGTAACATAGTGCAAACACAGATAGTTTTTCACATCTAAGTGTATAATTTATATGTGGAAAATATGTAGTATATTAAGTACATAGGTTTATATATGTAGCTCTGTATTTGTAAATGTGCTGCTAGAATTCCATTAAGAAGAACAATCTTCAGTGCGATAAAATAATTTTTTTTTAATTGTGTGGATATAAAAATTTAAGAATAGCAGAGGGATAAAAATTGCAATTTGAGATTTCTTCCATGTCCATGTTTAGTGAAATAAACTTTACCAAGGCCTTCCCCTAGAATCATTCAGCACTGTTCAGGAAGAAGGCTGCTTGTTGGTTTTACACCAAGATATTGAATGTCACAAGCTGTAGTGGTCCTGTGCCGGGAAGAGGACACAATTCTGCTGCATGCAAGTGTCTTCTGTAAACAGCCTAACTCTGTGGATAAGTAGCTGGGCAGGATCTACGGATGTAGGAATCATTAATTTTGGAGAAGCTTCTTTAAGGTCAAGTGTTTCAGGAAAAAGTGAAAATCAAGTCATACCATCATGCACTACTGAAGTCCACACATGCATCTTGCTTGTTTTGTTCACTGATACAAGTTTTCAAAAGTTTGCTGTATTCACTTGGTTCTTGGTTCTCCATTGAACCAGAGCTCTGCTCGTTGTGCACAGGAGAGTTTGGTGCAGAGAACAATGCTCTGCTCTTAATCTTCCAGCTTTAAAATCCCTTGTAAATAGGAGCGTTCTGTGAGTAGGTCCCACTTCATGTATGCAGCTCTCTTCTGTATGTCCTTTTTGCAGTGAAATTGTCAGCTTTGGGTTGTGTTTGTGGCGGTTTGTTGTTGTTGTCGTCTTGTTTTTTTTTTTTTTGTTCGGGGTGGTTTTTTTTTTCCTTCTGAGTCTGGAGAAATGGGCATTACTGCTTGCATTTCAGTTTTCAGGGTGTTTCTGCTAATGAACACCAGATTACTGATGATGCTTTCACTATCCTGGTTGAAAAGCATGGTAAAAGGTAACTGACATTCGAATGACCTTGTGCAGTGATATTATCAGTTTATTGTGACAATGCAGTTCTTTTGGCCTACTGGCAGCTAAGTTTTATCATCTGTGTTATTTTATCAATAAAGGTGTGCACGTAGACTTTGTTTACATTAGAAGGTGGGTATTAATATAACTTCCAAGGAGAAATTTTCATAACTGCTTTCCAATGGCGATCTAGCTGCTGCAACACTGTGCTTGCTTGGCAGAGTGATAAAGCGGTGTCCTACGCAGAGTAACATCTGATGATAACCTAGTGGCTTTGACAGCAGGGTTATGTCTATCTGAGGGCATTAATCCTTGCAGTTGGTTGGAGGCGTGTTTTTCACACTCCAGAGACACATGGCTATGCCAGAACTTTCAAGTGTAAATGGAGCCTTACTATTAAGAGTATGTTACTTGGCCTAGGGTCTAAGATAAGTCAAGAGATAAGGCAAAACCCCATTAATTTCCCTACTCTCTGCTGTCTCCGGTAGCCAGTTTACCTCCCTTGAGCTGTCCTTACGTCCACTTCTGAGACACCAGGTTTTGTTTCAGCTGTGTTTTAGGGTTAGACATTCAAGCTACACAAACATGGTCATAACACAAATCGGTTCTGCTGTGTTCTGGTTTTGGCTGGCATAGAGTTAGCTTCATAGTAGCCGGTATGGGGCCAGGGTTTGCATTTGTGCTGATGAAAGAAGCGTTGATAATTCAGGGATATTTTCGTTACTGCTGAGCAGTGCTTACACAGAGCCAAGGCCTTTTCTGCTTCTCACCCCACCCTACAGTGAGTGGCTGGGGGTGCACAAGGAGCTGGGAGGGGACAGACAGGACAGATGATCCCAGCTGACCAAAGGGATATTCCATACCGTATGGCGTCATGCTCAGCAGATAAAGCTGGAGGCAGAAGAAGGAAGAAGGGGACATTTGGAGTGAATGCGTTTGTCTTCCCAAGTAGTATGTGGCAGAGCCCTGCTGTCCTGAGGATGGCTGAACACCCGCCTGCCATGGGGAGCGGTGAATGAATTCCTGGTTTTGCTTGGCTAGTGTGTGCGGCTTTTGCTTTACCAATTAAACTGTCTTTATCTCCACCCATGAGTTTTCTCACTTTTACTCTTCTGATTCTCTCCCCCATCGCACCAGGGACGGGGGGGAGCGAGCGAGTGACTGCGTGGGGCTTAGCTGCCGGCTGGGGTTAAACCGTGACAGTATGTCACCATCAAGCTGTTCAGATTTAAGACAGCACACATTTTTCTCTAAGAGGATTCTGTGCTATACCAGAGCTAATAAAAACTGGAAGAGTAGAACTGAGTATATGAACAGCTTATTTCCTGGCTTTATACAATTTCAATTGGTTGACATGCCGTGTAACAACTTCAATACCAGCCTAACTTAATTTTGTGTTTGGAAGTATATAACAGGCACTGGATTTGAATTATTAACTAGAAAAAAATCAAACCCCATGGAACGTGAAGAGTTTGTTAACAGTAAGAGCTATGTTAACATGGTATTTGGGGAAACAAAGCAACAAAATGCACAAGAATGAGAGAAGATGAGCTAGTTTTTGCAATAATTTGATGTTTATATATTTTTTATAATACACAAGTCTAGGAAGTGGAAGGAGTATACTGTGAATCTGTGTTACTCGTATATTGCTAATTAAAAACCCCAAATTTTTAACATAGGATATTTTGATAGTAAGGCATAAGAATGCATGTGTCACCATGTGATAAAAGGAAATCCTGGCTCTGTGGTAGCTAAAGAATAATCAGAAAAATCGAGCATGAATTCTGACATTTTTTAACTACTCAGAAGAAGGAGTACTCTGAAGTGGTCCCTCTGTTTTGAATTTCCTTCTAAGACGTGGAACTAGAAAACATGTAAATCTGTTGTTCGGGTTTTTGCGTGTGTGTGTTTTTGACATTCTGTCTGTTATTGTTAACAAGTGTGACACAGAAGATGGAGAAGCTCAGCCAGATGAAACCTTTTTTTCTTTTATTTATGGTCAGTGGCCAGTTCTTTCCCTCACATGTTTGCTTGAAGTGGGGGCAGGATAAAAAAACCAATAGTGAATGAAGTTAAGGGTTATGTAGATAATGATGTAGATTTCTTCTGAAATGTAGTGGAGCTCAGGTTTAGGCAGCAACCTTGTTTGACTGGAGAGGAGGCAAATGATCTAACAGCTCAGGTAGTTAATAATTTCTGTCCAACAGCAATTTTCTTACTGTGGTTTTTTTGGAGGAAATGCACCTACTATATCAGGAAAGGCTGAGAGACCTGTTTAGCTTGGAGAAGAGGAGGCTGAGGGGGTTGGTATCTTACCAATACTTATAAATATCTGAAGGGTGAGCATCAGGAAGATGGTGACACCACTCTTCTCAGTGGTGTCCAGTGACAGGATGAAGGGCAATGGCCATAAACTGGAAAACAGAAGGTTCAACCTGAACGTGAGGAAATACTTCTTCACTGTGAGGGTAACAGAGCACTGGAACAGGCTGCCCGAAGAGATGGTGGAGTCTCCTCTGGAGACATTCAAAAGCCGCCTGGACTTGTTCCTGTGTGATCCACTCTAGGTGATCCTGCTCTGGCAGGGGGGTTGGACTAGATGATCTCTAGAGGTCCCTTCCAAACCCTACCACTCTGTGAATCTGTGTGAATCTGTGAATATCAGAAATGCTGGTCTCTGACCTTCTTCCTAATATGGAGTTTGTCTGACTACCTCAGAATATCCCTAGTATGCAATGAGGTACTTGGACAAATTAAAATTAGGTCATGAAATCCAGACTTGACTCCAGCACCCACCTGACATCAGGGGACAGTTCTCTGATGATATTTGAGCAATGGGTGAAATTACTGATGAGGGTCAGTCTTGTGAGTTGCCTGAATGCAGCCTTTGAACTGAGCGTAGTCTGAACTGATTATTTCTGCGTCTTTGGCATGCTTGGGGACATACAGGAACATGAGTTATACCAGTCCTCCTTCTATAGACTGACTCATCCAGCTGAAGCGGAGTGGCAACATATTTCTGTTCAACCTGACCACAGCTATCCATTTTTAAACTCACACATTAGCCAAACAGCTGTCCTCTCTGGATTTACATTTTGCCCCATATGCCTTAGTCGTGTGTGACTTTTTTGCTCATATCTTCTTGGCAGGATTTTTAAAATTTTGTTTGCTTTCCAGGATTGTGGGAAGTGCTTTATTTTTTGCTGGTTTTGGGGGTGTCTGTCTGGGTACATGAAATATAGAGTCATTCTGTGCTTATTAACTACTCAAAATTAAATACTACTATTAATATATTTTTAAGCAAAGTCCTGTAAGGAAATATTTTTCTTACTTTTTTTAAGCACATGGATGGTTCCACTTTTGTCAATCTTAGCTGTCACATTACATTTTTTGTATTCAATATATACAAATATGTATGTATATACATACACATATAAATAGATACACATGGAAAGACCTGCATTACCTTAAGTGCAAAAGGTAGTATATAATAAAATTATTATTTCAACCTAATGTCAATAACTAGTACATTTTACTGACTCAGGTATGTTAATTAATAGGATGAGACTGTAAGTTACCTGTATTTCAGTTTGAGAAATACTAGATATGTATGCATAGACACTCCACAGTGGTCAGCATGCACGTAGTAAGTACAAGAAGGTTTGGACCGCCCTTTTTAGCTGCGTTGATTGGGTACAACATGTACAACGGGTCCAGTGCACACAAGATGTGCTGGCTCACTACATGTGCCATCTCTGTATTTGTAGAAGCTCGACATGTCCAAATGTCTAGTAGCCACAGAGAGGAGTAGCTTTGATCAGACTGCCAGGAATCCTGTACAAATGGCCAATTTATTTTTCAATTTGTGGAAAAATTTCTAAGAAGAAAAGATCTGTTGGGAGAAGATGGTACATGTGGATTATATGTGGTAGTCCCCTGCTATGCAGTGCATCACACCTTTCTTCATTTTAACACCTGATACATTGAAAGACACTGTTTGGTTGTGTCTTACATGTCTTATAAGTTTGAAAAGCAGTTATCTGTGTAAGAGGGGAAAATATCTGATCTTTCTTAGGGGACATTCAGAGTTACTGAAGGTTGCCTTTTGCAAAAATTTATGGAAGTTTTCATGATAATGTCAGTTGTCCTCAGTGAAACGAATTGCTTGAAGCTGGGCACTGTGAATTAGTTTACATCAGTTTGAAGCACATTGTTAATTGTTAATAGCTGAGAATTCAGCTTATGCATCATTTATTTGTAAGAATGATATACTTCCAATATTGTAGTAATATCATTCAATGAAAACTGTTACTGCTTGTGCTGCTTTTTCCAGAGAAGAAAATTTATTTTTTTCATAATTCAAGAATTTTATTGTATGACACATTTATTCAAATAAATTACACTAGCAAGGAGAAAGGAAAGTAATAGTAGTGAACAGCACTGTCTTCAAAGCAGTTCTTTAACATTCTGTGCAATGAATGTGTTATGAATTAGGATGATGGAAACAAAACCTTGCCCATCTATCTGATTTTCTTCAGCAAATAAATCATGTATGTTTCAAAGCTCTGAAGATGCTGAAATGTTTTCTGTTTGTTTAGCTTCTGTCTGATTTTTTTTTTTAATTTAGAATGACATAAAAATGTCTGTATATGATGAACTGCTGACCCTTCATCTGTCCTTCCTATTTCATATCATGCAGTACCACGTACTATCATAAATCAACGTATGTCAAAGCTTAGGGCAGGACTCTGCTCCTTGCAGTGAACTGGAATTGTGTGCGATGGGCTAGATCCCTGGCTAGTGTAAAGGGAACTCAGTAGGATACTAAGTGATGTTACAGGAGCAGCCAACTGTCCAGACGACCTCTCAGGAGCTGATCTGGTTTGTTTGTGTGTGTATGGTTTTACATTTTTTCTGTGGCAGGCCGGGAGAAAGGATGTTCTTATTTGTTATAAAAGTCAGAGAATAATGGAATCTGGGAGCAAAAGCAAGGTCTTCAGTATAGCTTCAAAAGTAGGAAACCATGTTATCGGTGAAATAATACTATTTTAATAGTAAGACCTTTCTGACTCACATAACGGTAGTAATTTTGACACAATTTTTCGTCTGTGTTTGCTCTTTCAAGGTTAGACACCTAAAATTAGTTATTTACAGAACCAGTTTAAGATTGGCCTGATTTTCACAGCTGGTGAGCACAATCTGTGTAGCCACACTACATTTCACAGGGCAAACTGAATTTCACAGTTTAAAAAACAAGAGCACTTAATTGATTTGGGAGATGCCTGCGCTGACGTTGGCAGGTCTGTGCAGAAGCCCTACAGCTAGCTCGAAATGTGGGAGCCGGGGCCCTGCAGGCAGCATTGCAGAGCAGACCTCTTGTGCTTCTCCTAGTCTGGATAACTCAGTCACAGTTATCCCAGGAACTTCTTCACCACAAATGGTAGTATGTCCTTTAGGTGTATTTGTGCTGGCTTTAAATGAGCTTGGCTAAGTACTGGGATCACCATAGAGAGAAACCCAGCACAGACTAACTGTAAAAATATCTAATCAGATTCTTTGGGTGTTAATAGTGACCTCAGTCATGCCCCATAGTGCTGCAGCGGTGCAGGGTGAGTTCATTCAGTGCTAGTTGAGGCATGGGGCACAAGCTGCGATCACAGCAGCGGCTGCAGACACAGGCTGAGGACTTGCCTATTGAATTCTGCTTTCATTTCTTGCATGTCTACGTATGGCTGCATGACAGAGCGAGAGCAGGTGGTTACCAAGTGCAACAAAGCAAGTAGTTATAAATAAGCCAACCAGGATCCATATCCTGTAATTAAAGTTTCACTGCCATTCTTGACAGTTCTCTGAATTCTTTTACCGCTTTTGAAAGAACACCTGTTCCTTCGCTTACATGTAGGTTTTGTATTAAATGTTAGTCCCTTCTTACCTCTGTCCCTCACATTTTGTAAGACGGGAGTGACCATAATTTTCTGCAAAATGTGAAAGCAAATGGAACAGGCTATACAGTACAAGGAGGGTGGGAGTTCTTCTTGTCCTTAAAAACAGTAGAAATGGCATTAGAGGCAGACAATACAAAATAAATGATTTTGTCTTTTTTTCTTCCTAAGATGGAATGAAAATATTTGGAAGAGANNAAAAAAAAAAAAGGAGTAACCATGATCATGTGGGACAAATGGGTTTCTAAAAATAGATTTAAAGTATCAGAGAGAAGGAAAGATGTCAAAGGAAAATGTTAATAAGAACAAATAATAAACTTAAAAATACTATAAGAAGTGTAAGTAAGATATAATTCTGCTCAGGACGAATGCTCTTGTTGTTCATATCCTACTAGATTCAGGAAATGAGCACATCATAAACTTTTCTGCACACTGCAGATTCAAACATATGATGGGAAATTTAAACAGAGACTTTCTTATCTGGGTGTATATTTGCCATGCAAAAACAGTTATAAAACCTACCACCTTGTCCTGCGAGGCTCCTTTGGGATGAATGAAGACCAGTTGCAAGCTGCAGTCTGCTTTGTTGAAGAATACAGCAGGAGCCTAGTGAATAATTCTAGTTAGTCACTAACCATACTCCTTATTTTCCAGGCAGTTTGATCCATATGAGGCCTGAGTTGCAAGTTCAGCTGCAAGTCAGGTCTTTGGTGGCTGCTGTTGCTCAGCAATAACTTTAATTGTAGAACACTAGGCAAGCAAGTAGAGTTGAGACTGAGGCAATGTGTTTTGTCTTCCGTTTTATTGTAGATACTCCGACTTTTGGCAAGTCACCTTTTCTTAAGTAAAAGTAAATTAAGATAAGATGATATTTACTTACCTCTCAGAGGAATTGCAAAAAGAGACCGGTCTGGCTGAACAGGGAGCTTTTGCTTGACCTCAGGAAGAAAAGGAGAGCCTGTCGCTCTTGGAAGAAGGGGCAGGCAACACAAGAGGAATACAGGATTCTAGTCAGTTCGTGCAGAGAAAAGATTAGGAAGGCAAAAGCCAGGCTTGAACTCAATCTGACCACTGCTGTAAGGGACAATAAGAAGTGCTTTTATAAATGCATTAACAACAAAAAGAGAGCTAAGGAGAGTCTCCATCACTTGTTAGGCGTGGAAGGGAAAATGGCCACCAAGGATGAAGATAAGGCTGAGGTACTTAATACCTGTTTTGCCTCAGTCTTTAGTAGCCACACCAGCAGCTCCCAAGACACTTGCCCAATGGTGCTGGAAGATGCAGAAGAGTGGGATATACCGCCTACAATCCAGGAGGAAGCAGTTTGTACTTCACCTGGACTCACACAAGTCCATGGGGCCGGATGGTATCCACCTGAGAGTGCCGCAGGAGCTGGCAGAGCAGCTTGCCAAGCCATTAG